>JALPQD010000377.1:1836379-2178879 GCA_023101885.1 Typhlomys cinereus | reverse complement strand
AGATAAGAGAGGGAGATAAAAGAGACACAAATAGGAAAGGAAGAATTCAAGTATTTTATTTGCAGATGACATGACTCTACCTGAGAGACCCCAAAGGTTCCACCGGGAAAGTTCTAGAACTAATAAATCAGTTCAGTAGAGTGGCAAACTACAAAATGAATGCTAAAAATATCAGTAGCTTTCCTATACATCAAGGATGAACACAGCAGGAGAGGGCTAAGAGAAACAATTTCATTTAATATAGTTCCAAAAATACCTTGGAATAAATCTAATAATCAAGAATGTGAAAAACCTGTACAATGAAAACTTTAAAACTCTAAAGAAAGAGATTACAGAAGATGCCAGAAAGTGGAAAGACCTCTAATGTTCCTGGACATTGTAAAAGTGACTGTCCTACCAAAAGCAATATACGGATTCAATGCAATGCCAAAATTCTGACCTAATTCTTCACAGAAATTAATTAAGTAATCTCAAAACTCATATGGAAACACAAAAGGCTCAAGACAACAAAAAGAATTCTGAGCAATAAAAATATTGTGGGAGGTACTACCATACCAGACCTTAAACTATCCTACAAACCCATAGTTTTTTTTTTTTTTTTTTTTTTTTTTTTTTTTTAAAGCAGCTTGGTACTGGATCTAAAACAGAGATATCAGTCAATGGATTCGAACTGAAGACCCAATATGAGCTCATGCACCTATAGTCAACTTATTTTTGACAGAGGTTCCAAAAGATATTGAATAAAGGAATCTTCAACAGATGGTGCTGGCAAAATTGGATATCTACATGCAGAAGAAGGAAACTGAACCTTTATCTGTCGTTCTGGAGGAAAATTAATTCCAAATGGATCAAAGACCTCAATGTTAGACCAGAGGCTATAAAAGTCCTAGAAAAATGAATAGGGAGTAGTTGAACTGATTGGCCTAAGCCAGCATTTTCTGAATAGGACCCCAAATACATAGGAAATAAGACTGAAATTAAAAGCTTCTGTTCAGGAAAAGATATTGTTAATTGAGGAAAAAAGGCAACCCATGGAAGGGGAGAAAATCTTTGCTAACTACAATCTGACAGAGAACTAACATCCAGAATCCACAAAGAACTAAAAAAATTAAATACCAAGGAAGTAACAATTCAATTAAAAAAATAGGCCTTAGAGCTAAAAAAATTTTTTTCACAAGATGAACCTCAAATGTCTAATATATTAAAAAATGTTCCATCTCCCTAGACATTAAGGAAATGCTAATCGAAACCACCCTGAGATATCATCTTATCCCAATCAGAATGGTTAAAACCTAAAACAGAATAACAATAAATACCAGAGAGAATGTGGGGAGAAGGAAACCCTTATTCAGTGCTGGTGGGAATGCAAACTTACACAACTGTTTTGAAGATTACTGTGGAAGTTCTTAAAAAACATTAAAAATTAAAGTACCATATGACCCAGCTATACTGCTCCTGGGGATAGTCCCAAAGAACACTACATTCTGCTACAGAGTCACATGCACATCGTTGTTCATAGCAGCCCTAGTCATAATGGCAAAGAATTGCAGTTAGCCTAGATGCCCAACAGTAGATGAATGAATAATGAAAATGTGGTTCATGTACACAATGGAATACTATCCAGCTGTCAAGAAAATGAATTAAGGAAATTTTTCTTGAAAATTAATGAAACCGGAAGAAATTATACTGAATGAAGTATCCCATTCACAGAAAGGCAGACCCTGTATATTCTCCATCATAACTGGATCATAATATGAAACCTTCTGAATGCTATAATCAAACAGACACTTTTCATAACACCTGCAAGTTACAAAGGAAGGGGGTGGGGGAAGATCCTAAAAGAGTCAAGACAAAAGAACACAGACAAATAGATAAATAAAACATCTGTGAAGGAAACATTTTAAAGGTGAGGTCAGAATGGGGTTAGGACATAGTAAGAGTAGAGTTAGTCTTTGGGTAGTCAATTCTGCTAACTAGCTTCTAGCCTCCCCTTATTATCAGGGAACACATGCCTGGTACTGTCCAAATAACAGTGAAAGTGGAGAAAATAGACACTAGACAGGACCAGATGTCTTGGTGCTAATTACAAATACCTGATAGTACACCATCATCTAAACACCTCTCATTATATCTGAGATAAAAATAGATTTTAACACTCAACCAAGACACAGCCTATTGTAATGGAAGATTAGTGAAGGAGGAAACACAACTGTCCAGATTGCAAAGTATCGGTAACTTAAAATGCTCAGTTCTAATCAGGCCATCCAAATCTCTCCCCATCTTAAGACTCAGGGAACCTTGGAGAAGAGGAGGTGGTAAGACTAAAGAGCGTAAAGTTGGGGAGGTACATTGCCAGCCAGTTCATACCAGTCACAATAAGGCTGCTCCATGCAGGAGCTCACTGCAGTGAGATCTGGTCCCACTAGATCTACACGATGACTGATGTATCAGGAATCTCTTATGGTCCATTGAGGCTCTCAGGAGAAACAACTACACATGGTGGAAATCCTAGGGCCAGTTGCTGGACAGATAAAGGGAAGTATACCCATCAGTGGGGTTACTCATTGAAGGGCCACTTATTCTGCCACTGAGGTCTAGCCACTTATTAGTACAGACAACTCAAGGGAGCTCTATGGTCTATGCAAACAGAGAGTCATGAGGGCAAGAGGGATAAGGATGGATTGGTGAAGGGAGGGGAGGGAGGCAGAGGAATCAGGGAAGGAGGGATGGGGGACAAATTCATTCTGTTTGTATAAAAAATTCTTAATAAAATTTATTTTTTTAAAAAAGCAGAGAATATGTGTTTGAGGTATGGATTAGCTGGTAAAGTGCATTCCTTGTAAGCATCAAGTCCTAAGTTTAATCTCCAGCACCCATGTGAAAATGGGAAGCATAGCAGTGCGCTTGTCATCCTGGCACTGGAGAGACAGCGACAGGAGGATCCCTGGGGCTCACTGGCCAGTGAGTGACCTTCATTTGGAAACTTCAGGCCAATGGGAGACCCTGTCTCAAAAGGAGGTAGATGGCATTCCTCAGGTATCAGCTGAGGTTGTCCCTTGCCTCCGCATGAGCATATACAGTTGCACAGGAACACATAAGCACTTGTTCACACACATGCATACATGCACGAAAATGCAGAGAATAGGAAGATGAATAAAAATGTAGTCAGGAATGTGATGCCTGAAGGAATATACTTTAGTTGCAAAGATACAAACAGGTCGACAACATATCATTGACCCCCCAAAATCTAGCATGGATCACAGGCACTAGGATTCTTAGAGGCAAGGGATTAACAGCCACAATAGTGTTCTCATAGTAAAGTGGAACACAAAAAAGTACTCTAGGCAATGCTACTGAGTCCTTATACATCATCAGAAAGTAGGACCCAGAGGGAAGTTTGACATGCACAATAAAAGATGCTCTAGGGATGGGGGGGGGAACAATGGGAGTAAGGGAGGGGGAAAGGAAAGGGAAAAGGAGGGAGGAAGCAAGGGGATCCAGGTAGGGGTGGAGAGAGGGAGGGGAATGGGGTATCTATCAAGCTTGTATGAGTGGAAAAAATAATAAATTTTTAAAAAATACAAAGGAAAAAACCCAAACAGGTCGAAATAAGAGCCTACTAAAATATATTGTATTGTATTTCCCAATTGAAGTCTGGGAAATCCCAGAGTGAAGCAAAAAGGAGATAGAAGCAATTTGGGATGATATCTGATATTACCCTTGGACCTCCACAGGCACACATAGTGCCTTCAGACACACACACACACACACACACACACACACACACACACACACACACACACACACAGCAAAAACCCAAAAAAAGTAGAGTCCCAGAATGTATAAAAAAATCCTAAAAAAAAAAAAAAAAAGAAAAATCCTGACAGAATTAGAGAAAAATAGATCACCCAATATAATAGTTTAAGGCCCTCTTTTCAGAAATGGGCAGAACAAATCAACAGATCACCAAAATATGGATTACTTGAAAACACTATAAAACAATGTTACCAAATTGTCATCTATAGAACAGTTCTGCCTGCCTTCTTCTCAAACATACATGGGGATTCTCCAGGATTGATTGGTACGTTAGCTACAAAACTTGCTCAATGAATTTGAAAAGACTGAAACCAGATAAAAATAAACTCTCTGGGATCACAGAATGAAATGAGAAATCAACAACAGAGAACAATTTGGAAAATTTATACAGATATAGAATTTAAGCTACATACTCTGGGTTGTAATAACAATAAGAGATTAGAAGACACTTTGAGATAAAGGAAAAATTCTGCCACATACCCGATTTTATAGACTACAGTGAAATTAAAACTCAGAGAAAAATTTATGGCTGTAAAAGTAAATAGCATAAAGGGATAATATGTATTATTCTAGGCTGAGAACCTAACTACCTATGCAAAAGAATACAACTGAAGGAGAAGCAGAAAGCATATGATAATTTGAAAACAAATGGAATATGTGACAAAAAATGCAAAGGAAATGCACAGACCATAGCTCAAAAACCTTAACACATCAACTGTTCCGAGGGGAAAATAAGACTCACATCACTAAATCTAGAAAGGAAGTGGAGATATTACTACAGGTTATGGGATGAAATGGGCAAATTCCTTAGAAGAAGCAAGCTTCCGAAATGAATTCAGGAAAGAATAGATTTATAAGTAAAGAAATTTAATTAGTCACGAAGAAACAACAATGTTAAACAGCAACAATGCCATTGAGAACAACTGAACTTCACACAAGTGAAACTGCTCCCGAGCAGATGGCTTCACTGGTAAATTCTACCTTGTCTACCAGAAAGACAGAGGCCAGCCATGAAACCCCACAGCCAAGGTCACGCTGGACGGCCAAGACTGAAGCTTTTCATCTCAGACGAGGGACCAAACAAGAGTGCCTTCTCTTGCCACTTCTATTTAACATTGTTCTGGAAGTCCTATTTTTGGCTGGCTAGGCTAAAATCAAAAATCAAAATGCAATTGGAAGGAAAAAGGTAAAATTGCTCATATTATCAGAAGGTGTGATGAATGGATACTGGCCTTATTAATATAATAAAATATTATTCAGCTATAACAAATAGAATATTGAAACATATTACATCATGCATGGACCTTGAAAACATTATGCTAAGAGAAAGAAGGCGGACATATAAAAGGCCAGTATTACATTTATATATAATGTCCACATAGGAAAATCCACAAAGACAAGAGGCAGATCAGTGGACACCAGGGACTGGATGTAGGAGAGAATTGTAAGTGACTACTAGTATTGGGTTCTGGTTTATTTATGAGTTGATAGAGGTGTTCTGGAAGTAGATTATAAGGATGCTTGCATTACCATGTGTATATATGAAGATTCTCTGATGTTTTTACACTTGAAAGAGCGCCTTTTATGTTGTATGAAACTGTGAATATACTTCAAAATTTCTGTATATGTGACCATGCCAAAATGTCAGCAAGGATAATTTCCCAGTCAAGAGTCTTATAGTTCAAATGTATAATATAGTAGTTAAAAGACATTTCTCTTTGATCATATAATATTTTATTCTCACAAAGCTTGAAGCTTAGTGTGACAAAATAATCCTGTAAGTAAGATACCTGTCTAGGGTTGGTTCAATGTTCTTTATTGGCTCAGAGGCTATGGTCTTGTCTGTCTCCTTTAGTGTACACTCAGCATGTTGTTGGGTACAGAGTGTGTGTTTACTTGCAGGTGACTTGCTGATACCTTCACAGCACTGGCTCATTCACTAAATGTCTTCACAAGTACTCACTCATCCTCTCAGTGTCTTTACGGCATCCGCTCTTTCACTCAATGCTCTCACTCATTCACTGTATCTTCACAGCTCTTGCTCGTTCATTCAGTGACTTCATAGCACTCAACTCATTTACTTGGTGTTTTCACAGCTCTTGCTCATTCACTCGGTGTCTTCACAGCAGTGGCTAATTCACTCAATGTCTTCACAGCTCTTTGCTCGTTTGCTCAATGATTTGGCAGCATTGGCTAATTCACTCAGTATCTTCACAGCACTAGGCTCATTCACTCGTGTTCTCATAGCACTCGGTGTCTTCATAGGCCTTTCCCACTTGCTCAATGTGTTCACAGCACTCACTGTATTTGCAATGCTCACTCATCCGCTCACTTGGTCTTTCCTCCCTCCTTTGCACATTTTACACCCTTAATGAGCATACGTGCCAGTTCCTATCACTGCGATTCAGTTCAAGAAGCATTTATGCAAGAAGCATCTTCTGCATTTCAGATGTCAAGAGAGGAATTGGGAGAACAAAGAAATTTGAAGTGAAGGCTGAAGAAATGTCTCATGGTTTAAAGCCTTTGCCTTGCAAGCAAAAGGACTTGAGTTCAGATCCCCAGGTCCCATGTGAAAATGGGATCAGGTGGGAATGGTGGCAGTCTGCAATTATAGCCTTGGAAGGCAGAGTCCAGGAAACCCCAGAGCAAAGAAATAAGGTGGTATAGAAATTCAGGATGATTTATTATGTCAGCCTTAGGTCTCCACAGGCACAGACATTCAAGTACCCTCTTCTACACACACAAAAATGCACCCCCATATATCTGGAATGATACCCCTGCCATTCAATATATATACTTTTATATTTATTATATTATGTTGTATTATATATAATGTATGTATACACAGTGTAGATACTTATATAATATTATATATACTTACATATATATTATAATATTATATATTATAGTTTAGGAAAGGGAATAGTTACAGGCCCAAGATATTTCACATCAAGGTTGAAGTAAATGCAGATCATATTGACATATATACTAAATGTCATAAGATCTGAGGATACGTAACTCAAGTGATATTTGAGCCACTATGAAGAAGAGAAGACACCAGAAAAATCTGAGATACAGTCGTTGCAGTGTGATCACTGACAGGTTCTGCCTGGCACTAAAAATACAGGCTCCCCAAGTTAATGCTTGGGTGCCTATGTCCATGCAAGGTCTTTGTTGTGCATGGAGGTAGAGGCTTTTCATTCAGTCTTAAGCAAGAGTGGTGTCCCCTGTAAGCTGGGAAAAGGACAGAAAGAGAGGTTACAGCTCCCTGCAGTGTCCTATGAGGAAGGGAAGGCCGGGATGCTAAGGTAACTATGGACCTACACAAAATATCTAACCACAGGAAGGAGGAAGTGGCACTGTGGGTCGTGGTGTCAAGCAGAGAAGGGGCAGTTCCAAAGCTTGCCAAAACCACTCTCCCAATCCCTGGCCTGCTGTCCTGAGACCGACAACTTCACAGTCAGTGATAAGCAGATCCTCTGGAAGAGATCTGCTGTGCTTTTCTTAAGATATGACATGACGGATGGTCACAACACCACTTATGCTGGTGGGTGTGTACTCTGGTAATCCTCACACTTGGAAGGTAGGAGTAGGAGGGGATCCATAACATCACAGCTTGAGCTGCATCGTTCCTGCCTCAAAAAAAAAAAAAAAAAAAAAGAAGAAAGAAAGAAAAAAGAAAATCACTTCTTTCCTGATTTACTAGCAAATGGGATTTCAAGTAGCATACAAAGAGAGTTCAAGGAGATATCTTTGTCAGGTTAAATATGCAAAGAAGCACATTGGCAATCATAAAAGCTGGAGTCTCTGAAACTGAGTTTCTCAAGCGCTATGACTGTGAAAAAAACACAGTAAGTTCCAGAGGCACTGGAGTTGTTCCACACACTGAACTTCACAGAAGTTAGTTCCCTGGACATTGACGAACTCTGATGGAGAATGGCTTTAATGCAGTTTCTGCATTAAATAGCTGGGTTCCCCTTACCTTACCACCCACTATCTATGTCCACTTCCTGCTATCACTAATTAAAAGTCCAAGCAATCTAAAAGGAGAGATGTTTATTTTAGCTTAAGGTCCTGGAGACAGGAAAGCCTGAAAGCATGCCAGTGCTATTTATTTTAGCTTCTAGTGAGAATCATGGTTTGTTTCAGCTCATAGTAGAAAATAGGAGGACAAGCACGTGCATTGCAGAAGACAAAAGATGAGGGACAGCTTTGATCTGTAGCAGCCCAGTCTTGGTAATCCAGAGCAAGACCTCTGTACTGACAAGGAAGGGATTAGTCCTTCTTAGGGATTGTTTAAAGGTCCACCTTCCACCACCACCACCATGGACACAATCAGATTTCAATATGAGTTTTGGGGGCTGAGGAGATGCCTCAGAGATGAAGGTCCTTGCTTTATAAACAAGAGGACCTAAGTTCGGATCTGAAGATCCCATGTAAAAACATCAGATGGATGTGGTGGCCCACTTGTGAATTCTAGCCTTGGAAAGCAGAGACCGGAAATCCCCAGATTAGCCAGACTAGCTGTAATGGATGCTCTGGGTTTAATTAGAGAACCAAGCTCACAACAATAAGATAGAAAGAAGGGAGCTCTGCGTAATGTCCAACACACTATTGACCTCACAAAGTCTAGCATTTGCTAAAGGCACTAGGATCCTGGGAGGCAAGGGATTGACAGCCACAGTAGTGTTCCTATACTTAAGGGGAACACAGGAAAGGATTCAGGGAAATGCCACTGGGTCCTTGCACCTCATTGGAGAGGAGGACTCAGAGGAGAGTCTGGCATGCACATTAAAGGATGCTCTGAGGATGGGAGGGGGAGGCACTAGGGGATGAGGAGGGAAGGGGAGGGGAGGGGGGCACAGGGGGATAGGGGGTTGGAGGGAGGGGGGGGACTGGTGTACCTGTTAAGTTTGTATGAGTGGAAATAAAAAGTTAATTGCCAAAAAAAAGATAGAAAGAAGGAAAATGAAGGAATATTGCCAGTTTCACCCTTGTGCCTCTGTAAGCATAAACACTCAAGTGCACTTGTGTCCATATACTCACCTACATGTACCGATACACACACACACACAAATGGTCATGGACACATGCACATACATATACCTAATATACATATATATGAAAAAAATGATGATCTAAGTAATGTGAGCTTTGGAGGAAAGAAACCATCTTCAATCCATAGCTCCTGACAACCCAAAAGTGTACTCCCAATAAACAAATTAAGTAAAAAAAAAAAATCTAGTATCCCAAACTCTATACTGTGAAATTGAGATTTTGGGTTAAAGAGAGCACAGAGTTTCCCTCTGTGCATGCATCACAGAGTTGTCAAGAACGAAGAGGGTGTCTGGGCAGCCACGTGGTGCCCTACACCTGGTGCAGCACACGCAAGGAAAGCAAAGCCTGAGCCAGTCACAGGAAGCCACCTATGCTTGGAGGCAGCAAGCACAGGTAAGCAGAAGACTAAAAAGCACACAACCAAAACTGTAACAAGAAGACATCATATGTGGCTATCTTAGTGTTATGAATTTCAGGCACGAAACATTTATCAAAAAGGAACACTTAATGATAAAAGCCTTAATTCTTATACAAAGTTTTTAATATATATCTGTTAATATAACTTCAAAATATAAAGGCCAAACTGATAGAAGGAAAAATGCTCAAATCCACAATGTGATGGATGACTTTACTGTGTTTCCCTCAACCGTTGATAATGTATGTAGACAATATGTGCAAAGAAAATAGAATTTTTGAGCAGGAAACTTGATTCCATTGGTGCTCTGATCACTGAACTAAAGTGCTGAATACGAAACATGCAGAAGGCATGTCTCAGAAGTTTCAAAGACCCAGACAATTTGGGCTATGTTCTGTGACAGCAGTTAAGACAGAGGACTTTATTTTTTAATTTTTTAAACATTTTTTATTATTATTTCCACTCATACAAACTTAATAGGTACACCGGTTCCCTCCCTCCCTCCTCCTCCCCCCACCCCCCTCTGCTCCCTCTCCCCTCACCCCTCCCTCCCCATCCCTCAGTGTCTCCTCCCCAATCCCCGGAGAATCCTTTAATGTACATGCTAGACTCTCCTCTGGGCCCTCCTCTCCGATGACATACAAGGACCCAGTGGCATTTCCCTGAACCCTTTCCTGTGTTCCCCTTAAGCATAGGAACACTACTGTGGCTGTCAATCCCTTGCCTCCAAGGATCTTGGTGCTTTTACCAAATGCTAGACTTTCTGGGGTCAATAGTGTGTTGGACATTGCGCAGGGCATGTAAAGTCCAATTATGATTGCTTCAGCCCTAACTTGTGTGGAGTATCTTGCATATCATTGCTCTGCCCATCCTTGTGCTCTTACACTCTTACCACCCTCTCTTCCGCAAATTTCCCTGAGCTTCAGGATGGGGAGAGATTAGGCTGGCCTAGTTCTAGGATGGTTGATATAGAGTCTCTGAAGTTCTGGATTATGGTTTGTTGGTTTTCTTTTGCAGTTTTGCTGCTCCCACAATGCCCTTCACTCCATCCTGATGGGCACTGTATGTCACTCCCTGGCCAGAGACAAAAAGCTGTTAAACTGGAGTCTTGTTATAAGAGCACATTCAAAGGTAGATGTAATAAAAGCAGGAAACCACAGTGAGGGAGGGGTCAATCACCCATTTGCAAAATGGTTACTTTATATCTGCCAGACTATATGCCCTCCCCTTCTGGTGAGATCATAACCCCTCAGTTGTAAATGATCAGGAATGAAAGTCTGTGAACAACCAGATAAGACAGAGGACTTTAATAAATTACTAGAAACCTACTAGAGATGAGCCAACATGTTGCTGAGATAACATACAAAATGTGAAGGAAATGCAGCAGAGATCAGAAAATATTTTGGATTATTTAAAATTTATAACCTATTAAAATGTGATTGTAGTTAAAACTGTTTAGGAGAAAATTTAAGGCAAAAGCCTAAAAGTAATAAGTATCCATTTCAAGAAATTATAAAAATAATAGAAATAAATGTAACTTATTAAATGTAAGATACATATGAAGAAACCAAGCATATTCCAGGCGGTATGGCCATAGACAAATGCAAGATACACAACAAGATCAAAATAACTTAATAACTAAAGAAACAGAAAGCATATATATGCATACATATGACAGAAATAATCAACAAAAGAAAGTTGTTTCCTTCCTTGGAAGACTAATAAAATTGATAATGTCCTACAAAACTGAATGCAGGAGAAAGGTTCAAGAAACTGAATCAGTGTCATAAATGAGAAAATTGAGTTTTAGAAACATATATCAGAAACAGTCAAGATGTTATTTTTCTAATACGAAAAGTGTATAAAAATGTCTATATACTGCACCATCAGGAAAAATACCTGAAATGCCAACCATTATCAGTCTGTCACCATAAGGCAATAAAACCAACTCCAAAGTTGATATAGAAAATACTGACAATGAAATGTTGCTCAAGCAGTGTTCAGTTAAGAAAATTTCTGGTCTCTGATAGGCGCTTTCATTAGTAGAGATTAATAGAGGCTGGGGAGATGGTTTGGGATTATGACTGCCTCATGAACAAAAGGACCTGAGTTCAGGTGCCCCAGATCTCACATAAAAATATCAGGAGGAAATGGTTGCAGCCTGCACTTCTGGTTTTGGCCGGTGGTACTTGGGAAATCCCAGAGCAAAACAATAAGGAGGTAGAGTGATCTAACATGATTCCTTAAGCAACCCTTGGGCCTCCACAAGACACACAGTACCCTCTTCTACACACACACACACACACACACACACACACACACACACACACACACTCTCACACCTACATATGCAAGAAAAAAACTATTAAAAAAAGAACAGTGAAAAACAAGTATACATTCAATTTGGGCCAAAAAGAAAATCAGCCAGAGAAAAAGCTGCACCAGACATTAAATTCCATGAAAACAGAAGCTGGAGAAGTTGAGGACAGAGGATACCTTGAGAACTAGCCCAAAGACAAGTACGTGCACACACACAAACTCCCTGTGTGCACTGCACTAGGCCCGAAGTCAAGTCAAGAGCACTCTGAAAAGATAAAAATCAGTAATGTGGGAGAAAGCACAGGAATATCACATTCAAATTTGAAAGAATAGCTGCTTTACTTTATG
Organism: Typhlomys cinereus; assembly: GCA_023101885.1. Taxonomy (NCBI): domain Eukaryota; kingdom Metazoa; phylum Chordata; class Mammalia; order Rodentia; family Platacanthomyidae; genus Typhlomys; species Typhlomys cinereus. The sequence goes on along the minus strand of JALPQD010000377.1, from coordinate 2,166,923 downwards.
AAAATACATTTGATAGCTCATACTGATTGGAGACACATAAACTAATAAAACTGATTCCAGTACATCCACGAAAGTCTGAATAGCTCAAAGGCTATGATGAAAGTTGAAAAATGGCTCAAGTTACCCTCAGGCAGCATCGGAAGTGATGGAGGCAACCTCTGCAGGAAGAGGGTGGCATGGGACCAAGTCTGGAAGGAGCTCCCCAGTAATGTGTTAGGCTGGAGACTGGGGCACCCCAGTGTATAATAACCTCATCCTGCTTTGCTGCTGAGGGTTGCCGCTCAGGCATGTGGTATGGGAAGAAGGTAGTTTTTTTAAATTGCTCATCCTTTCTGATCCATTTAAATCATTTTAAGCACACTCTTGAAACTTTCAAATGAGAAATGGACAGTTTCATGGAAAATGCCCAAATGGTCTTCTTGTATCTATTTCTCATAAATGAATCAGATGCAAGTATCAGAAGCAACTTTGCAAGGTGAGTTGGTAGCACCATGTGATAGCAGTAACTGTAGGCTATTGCTACCACCACACAGAGCCTCCTGCAGAGATTGCCATGGGGACAGGTGGTAAGATCCCAGAGTTGGGTGTAGCTTACAGCCCCTTTGTCACTTTGTGGATGATAATAATAAAATTGCTCATTGGCCTCATCTTTAGACAGTGATATCTAGCCATTCCTTCACCATGAAATAATCATAAAATTGCACACGGAGAATAATTCTGAAGTGAGAATGGTGATTAATACCCACAGCTGTAGTTCTTTAGCAGAAACGTGTCATATTATTCACAGAATTGAATTCCTCCTCCATTAAAAACATGACTAAAGGCATCAATCTTCAGAGCAATAACTTAGGCGAGTGGGTCTTGCATGACAATGAGAGCTGAACTTTTACTGAACTATTTCTTTTAAGACGTTCTAATGAAGTTGACTTCAGAAAGCAATTCTCTGATAATCTCCAAGATCCACGACTTCCAAATGAGCACTTAGGTGATCTAATTCCCGAGGGAATTGACCTTGGGATATGGGTGAATGAACGCACACCAGCGTGAGAACCAGCAGTGAAGGGCCAAGGTGGAGGGCTGTATCCGTTGGCCCAGTGAGCCGTACCATCTGGTGTCCATACCCTGAGGTGGGCCTCTTCCCTGTTGACTCTGATCTTCGCTGAGTGACTTGTTTAGAATGAGGTATTAGGAGGTGTGATGTGGGAAGAGACGTGCAGACGCTTGCACATAGGAGTTTTCTTTGTAGGAGGCTCCCTCATGGATTCCAGCTGTCCTGCATAAACCCATCTTATCTGATACCCCTATTTTGTAAAGAAGCCAGAGCTAGCCCAGTGGCCAGGTCACAAGAGAGGGAGGTCATGACTCGCACTGCCACCTAGATGTCACCTAGTTCTAGTTCTAGTTCTTTTGTAGAGTACCCGTTTTGTGAGTACCAGGTGCCATGACCCTAGCATATACTACCCACGGAGGGAGAATTGTACGACTCACCCCTGGTTCAAATCCATTACTGCCTCATAAGCTTCTAGTTTTGATCCTTTGGTTGTATAGCAGTAGATTGAAACTGAGCATCAGGGATCCTAGACAAAATACCCTTCAAAGAAAAGATAGTAGTTACCAGAAGTGAATAGAGGAGTGGCAATCCTTGCATTCTCAGTGACCCCGAGGACTCAATGTGTACTGTGGGGACCAGTGCATAGTCTTCACTAGACATGATAATTTCTAGAATCTCGTGGGGGCTATCCCAGACCTGCTGAATCTGATCTGTCTTTTAACAAGATTCCATTGTTTCAGGTGACTGTGAGGCTGTTACACACTGGTCTGAATGAAAGGGTTAAGACTTGCTTTCCAGGGAAGCCACACTGCTGACCCAAGAATCAGGGGAGGAACATGACCCTTGAAACCTACTTTGCATCTGGAGGGGGTTTCTTCAGAGCTCCCACGAAGGGGAGTGGCTGATCCACCAGAGGTCTCACTCCCAATTTCACGCCAAATTCCTGGGCATCTTCTATGCTTCAAACTTAAAGCGCTAAGTTACTGTTGAGGGGAAGCAGGGTGCTCTCTTGAGGAGTCAAAGCAGTGATGCCGAATCCTCACCTGGCAAGGGACTTGAAGCTCTCTGAGAGAAGGTCCCCGGCTTCTGAGTCCTAGGACACCTAGTACCTGAAAAGTCGGCAGGGCTCCTCCCTGTTACCACACATTAATCTTTAACTTTATTTATTTGGTGTGTGTGTGTGTGTGTGTGTGTGTGTGTGTGTGTGTGTGTATCATAGGGCACTGTGTATAGCTGTGAAGGCCCAAGGGTGACTTTGGGAATCATCCTGAATTGTTTCTACTTCCTTTTTACTTTGCTTTTGGATTTTCCAGGCTCTGTCACCAGGACTGGAAGTTCAGGCTGCTGTGATTTCTGCCTGGCATTTTTGTGTGGGACCTGAATTCAGGACCTTCTGTTTGCAAGCTTTATCCCTGAGCCATCTCTCCAGCCCACTAATGCATTAATCTGCCCACAGAGGTCTTTGTTGGAAAGAGACACTCTGCTCTTTCCCCTGCTCCCCCTCCCCTCACCCCTCTCTCCCCATCCCCCAGTGCCTCCCCCCCAAACCCCGGATAATCCTTTAATGTACATGCCAGACTCTCCTCTGGGCCCTCCTCTCCGATGACATACAAGGACTCAGTGGCATTTCCCTGAACCCTTTCTTGTGTTCCCCTTAAGCAAAGGAACACTACTGTGGCTGTCAATCCCTTGCCTCCAAGGATCTTGGTGCCTTTAGCAAATGCTAGACTATGTGGGGTCAGTAGTGTGTTGGACATTGCATAGGGCATGCAATGTCCAATTATGATTGCTTCGGCCCTAACTTGTGTGGAGTATCTTGCATATCATTGCTCCTCCCATCCTTGTGCTCTTACACTCTTACCGCCCCCTCTTCTGCAAATTTCCCTGAGCTTCAGGATGGGGAGAGATTAGGCTGGCCTAGTTCTAGGTGGTTGATATAGAGTCTCTGAAGTTCTGGATTATGGTTTGTTGATTTTCTTTTGCAGTTTTGCTGCTCCTCCACTATGCATTAATCTTATGGCTTTTCCCAGTCAAGGCCCAGTCATAGCTGGATATTGTATTCTAGGAGAATCTACATGTGGCCAGGACACCCTGGAGATCCTAGGACCACCCTTTGTAACTTATTTTGAAAAATCCTGATAGTGTGTAGTGGTGGAATGTAGCAACCTAGAAGAACTTTCTTAGTTATAGCATCTGCCGCTGATCTTTGTTGCCTTAACTCTTTTGCCTTTGCAAACTTCAGTATCTCAATAATTTCATAGCCAGTTCTCAGGGGGACTGAATGTTTAACAGTTGCCTCTCTTGAAAGCATCTGAGTCAAATATACCATCCACGGGAAGAGGTTTTTCCTCTGACAATGGTGATGCTGTTGGTAGTACAACAGTAACCAGCTAGGAGATGTTGAGTGCCTAACCTGGGGCAGGTGACTCACAGAGTGTCTCTTTTCAACAAAGACCTCTGTGGGCAGGTAGAAGGATGTTGGGTCTCACTGGTGTTCTCAACACTCCTCTGCTGAGGAATGAATCTTGGCTTCAACACTGTGGCATTGGTGACCTCCTCCTGCAAGGTTGCCTGACTCTATCTATCTAATCAATCAATCTATCTATCTATCTATCTATCTATCTATCTATCTATCTATCTATCTATCTATCTATCTATCTATCTATCTATCTATCTATCTATGTCTAATATATCTATCATATATCTATCATCTATCTATCTATCTATCTATCTATCTATCTATCTATCTATCTATCTATCTATCTGTCTGTCTGTCTATCATCCATCTATCTATCTATCTATCTATCTATCTATCTATCTATCTATCTATCTATCTATCTATCTATCATCTATCTATCATCTATCATCTATCTGTCTGTCTGTCTGTCTGTCTATCATCTATCACCTAAGTAGAGGACTTGCTCAAGAGCTTTATCGCCACCTGGTGGCAGTGGCCTCACTAGTGATGGACCAGGAGGAGGATTCTGGGATCTGTCTCCCTGAGCTGCCCAGCAGGGGCAGTTAGTGCAATCTAGAAGCATGAGAGGGCTGTTGTGGGATGGATTAAATTCTGTTAACAGAGATAGAAGTCAGAGGATTCTTTCTTTTCGCTTTTTTTCCCCCTCTGGGTTTGTTGACCTCCACAGATTGTTCTAAGACATAGTGGACTGTCTGGTCTTAATGAAGAACCTGTTTAGGTTTCATAATGCACCCCTTGATTTTGGTCTCTTGCCTCCTTTTGCTTCTATCTTCTTGATCCCAGATTCTTATGTCCTTGAGGTTCTATTCCAGGAAAAGGTTTAGCACTTTGTCTTAGGCTTGCTCTTCAGGAGACTGAAGGGAAGACAGCCTAGTTCAGATTCAGGGTACTTCACTGAGAGCACAGCTTGTACCACTGACCACTCTTCTTCTTGGTAACGCTGCATCTCTGCTCTGGGCAGGATGTCGTGGGAAGGGATGGGAGGGCCTGCATGCCTTGTCTGTTAGCTGCCCTACCTTGTGGAGGATCTAGCTTCAAGATCCGGGAAAGCTGCAGTGCTGTCCTGCTGTCTCCTAAGCCCTGGCTTACTGCTAAATCAGCTGAGCAGGATGTTGCATTCTGAAAGTTTTTTAAGTATCTTTTTGAAACCCAGCTTATCAAAAAACTGTGTCACAAGAAGGTTCTCCATAATGTTGTCAGAAAGAATTGCCACTAATAGTTTAGTAAAATACTCATTTTTTAAGCATTCTCTTCTTTTTTCTTTTTTTTTTCATTTCGTGTGTGTATGTATGTGTGTGTGTGTGTGTGTGTGTGTGTGTGTGTGTGCATGTTTGTATGTATGGGGACACACAAGTGTGTGCAGATGTACAAGCATGCGCGTAGAGTCTCAGTGTTGACACTGGGAATTGCTGGATGTAATTCTGGATTACTCATCCAACTTATTATTGTGAGGCTGGTGTTATAGTTAGATACAGGTATCAACTTGATGGTTGAAGGTTCGGCCTCCAGATGTATTTGTAGAGAATTAGTAGTTGAGTTAAGCCCAGAGCAAGCCTACAGGAGATTGGTTAGTTGATGAGGAAAACTCAGCCCATGGTGGGTGGACCTAATCCCCAGGCAGATGAATAAAATGGAGGGAACTGTTTGAGAAAGAGGCATCCTTGTGTACACTTGACCAGACATGCTGGTCTGGCAAGTAAGAATTGTCCCTCTCTCAGCCATTATGTGGCCAGTTCTCATGGCCCTGGTGATGGTGTAAGCTCTCCTGCAAAGCTGGACAAGGGATTGTAACTAGTCTATCATAAGAGAATAAACCCCTTGCTCCCTTAAGTTGTTTTGTCGTGATTTTATCACAACCATGAAGGTGAACTGCAACAGCTGGGTCTCCAGTTTGACCAAGAACTTGTCCATAGGGCTAGTCTGGCTAACCAGCTTGTTCTAGGGATTACCAGATTCTGCATTTTGGGTATGAAATTATGGTTCTGTCACTACACCTGCCTGGCATTTTTACATGAGGTTAAAGGCAAGCTCTTTAGCCACTGAGCCATCTCCACCCCAAATGTTCTCTTCTTAATAGCATGCATTTATTTGCATATAACCACATGATATTGGAATGATAAAACACTGATGAGAATCACTAGTCTCAGGCAACTCTCTAAATGCATCCACTTGCACAAACCTCAGCTGGACAAAGTGCTAGTGAATGATTGAAGGCCCATCATTTATTTAGAGTCGGCTTAATAGAGCCCCTTTGATCTGTCTTTTCCAACAGAAGTTTTACTTTTATACACTTTCTGAACACATACCCCAAATTCAGAGGTCCCCAAGGCCATGGCAGGAGTCCCAGAGTCCCAAGTGCACAGTACTTTTCCATTCCAGGCTCCTGTGACAGGCTGGCAGCTGCATCACCTAGCAAATCCTCCCCCAGGATATTGTGCTGGGAGAGACATATGTGCAGACTTATTCTTATTATCGACTGCAAGTTGGAGTAAAATGTCATGCATTTCTTGTTCAGTGTTGCATATTTGCTGTTTTGCTGTTACTGACAATGGAAGACTCCAAGGCAAGGCAGGGAAAAAGACATGAAATGACAAGGACAAACAACTTCCCAAGAGGAGAGAGACTTGCCACCTCCTCTCATGCTGTAATTGAACATAATTCTGTCTGAGTTCATGGGCCAGGGAGTCTGACAGTCTCTACATCTAAGCAAAGATGTCCTTGGAGAATCAGAAATTATTTTCATCACAATGGTATCATACCAAAGGAAGATAGGGTATAATAGAAAACCTATGCAATTTTAACTAATGATATTACACTCATCATTTGAGTCACTCGGGAATTTGTACCTGGTAGAGGATGCAGGCTATTCTGGCTCCAACTGTGGCTGGGGTTATATCTGGATTCTGAAGCTCCTCTTCAGAATTAGTAGTTGAGTTAGTTAGTTTCTTTACATGCTCTTTGGCAGGGTAATATCAGGTAGTCAGACTGTCCTGTGGTATCCTCAGATACCATCTTACTCAGGGAAGTAGTAGTTCAGCCTCCAGGAGTCAGATAAGGTGACTTCTGCAGATTTGTTATCTGGGCAGTTCACATAATCCACTTGGACTCAGGGGACACAGAAACCTCCCTCACAGATATACCTGAGAATCACACAATGAAAACGCAGGGATGAATGTTCCTTAGTGAAGCTCTTAGAAATTCATTGCCAAGGATATTGTTTAGAGAGATGACTTCAATGGTAATGTCAACTGGACACCCAGAGATGCCACTGGCACAGAAGAATCCTGGGACTGAGACAGTCTTAGGGAGGAAAATTCCTTAGAACCTAGCTATCCTACCATTGCAGGGTGTAAGGGCTTATAGTTCATTAGCCCTGCTCATGTCCAGGGCTACAGTGGGAATCAGGATTCCAAGTAGCAAATGAGGTAGATGTTGGAAATTGTGCCGTGCTTCTGAGGGTTTATTGGATCATCCAGACCAAAAGGCCAGTCAATAGCACAAAGCAAAGAAATAAGGAACAGAAAAATGGCTGAGTGTCTAGTGTTAAGACGTCTAAGTCTAACAGGTTGAGCCTCACCATGGCTGGGGTTTCTCTTAACCTCTTCCTTTACACAGGGAAGTCTCTAGTTTCAAGAACCCCAGGGGTGGGTCTACCCCTAGCTCTGGTCAGTGTAGGTTGGTAGCCTTGCTGACCTTTCTGTTCTGGGAAGGATGAGGCAGAAGCTCTGAGGAGAGCATTGGTGGCTGTGGACTGTTCTTAAGTGTTCTTAAGTGTCTTAAGCATCTAGAAGTCTCAACGAATGAACTTCAGGATGAGAAAAGCAGAGGGTGAGTTGGTGCCGTCCCATCAAATTGGGTTGAAGTTCAGGGCTGTTCCATGGGCCCCTCTGAACTAGGATGTTAGTAAAGTGTCATGGTTTGAAGGTGAATTTTAAGGTGAACCCATAGATTCATGTGTTTGAATACTGGTCCTTAGCCGATGGTGTTGTTGGAAAAGTAATGGGATCTTCAGAAGACGGAGTGTTGTAGGAGGAGCCGATCACTGGAGGTGGGATTTAAGGCTTGGTATCCAATCATTCCTTCCTCTCTTACTCTCATACTCTCTGCCTCTTAATGATTGCTGTAATGGAAACTGGCCTATTTCTGCTGCCTTGTCTTCTGCTATGTGTTTCCCACAATAATGAACTCTCTGGAATTGTAGGCCAAAAGTAAATCCTTTCTCCCTTACATTGCTTGGGTAAAAATATTTTATTTTTTTTATGTGCATATACACACACTTTGTGTGTGTGTGTGTGTGTGTGTGTGTGTGTGTGTGTGTGTGCACGCGCGTGTGTGTGTAAGAGGACACTTGAGTGTGTGTGCCTGTGGAGGTCCAAGGGTGGTTGGGAATCCTCCTGGATTGCTCTACCTCATTATCATTTAGCTCTGCGGCTTCCCAGGCTCTACCTTCCAGGGCTGAAATTACATTTCCACCTGGCATTTTTACATGGGATCTGGGATCCAAACTCACGTCCTTTTGCAAAGACTTTAACTACTGAGCCATTTCCTCAGCCCAAGAGTATTTTCTTATAGTAACAGAAAAATAGCTACAACACATGGATACTTAGCATCTCACAATGCTGCTCGGGCTCTACTTCGGGGGAGCCCTCTTCCTTCCTTTCTGCAAACAGTCCCTGGGACTTACAAAAGAAAACCATTGGAAGCAGGACTTATTTGCCCATACAGTGAATTCTCTTAGGACAATCCAGGCATTCCTGCCCATATCAACCCACCTCTGGAAGCATGACACAAGAATGTGGATCTCTGATCAGGATGTTGGACTAAGAGAGTGTTGCTCTCCATCCCAAGTCCCAAGGAAAGTGGGGATTAGGACTTTGTGTGGATGCACACAGAAAACCACTGCATGTTTGGATCCCAGAAGGCAGTTGACACTTAGCCTGTGAAGTTTGAGAGTCACTTCCTTCTGTCCTCTGGATTCAGAAACAACACTGGTAAGCCAGTATTATCTTAGGTAGCAGAGCAAGTGGTTAGAGCCGGACACAGCAGGGTGCTGGAGGGAGGTTTACGTAGCTCGGACCTATAGTAGGATGGTCTGTGGGGAGAAGCTGTAATATGGGACCCTAGAGAAGAGCTACATCATGCCTGGTTCCTGTGCCACCATGTGTTCCTTATAGAGGCTCCTCCCTATTCCACGTCCAGATATCTGCACCCACCACCTCCATGTAGAACTGCTGTCCTGGAGCCTAGAATTTTTCCATGTGAAAAAACACAGAGGAATTAGAGGTGCTTCTGGAAAAGTCTGGTTCATCTGGCAGACTCCCATCCTCTTCTCGTTGCTTTTTCTCCCCAGCCTCTAGCAGTCCCTATCCAAGTTCACTACTATTATTTGAGAAATGCCTCTGAGGCTTGACTTTGCTCCTACTTGCAAGATGTCACATGTCTTTACATGCTTCACAGGGGTTCCGTTTTTTGCATATCAGGCAATACAGTTCAAATGAAAGAGAAACTATGGTTTGTGGTTTCCAAAGGTGGGCAACTGTGGTACCTATGAGAGCCTGTGAATCACCAGATGGTGTATGGTGAGACCGTAGGGAACTGACTGCTCTCAGGGGAGGCTGGGAGGAAGGAGGTGGAAGATATTTTAGCAAGAGGTCTGGGGAGATCAAGGACAGAGCCGGAACTTCCTGCAGGACCAGCCTGCCAGTGCTCAGCAGCCTTACCCAAAGCCCAGCTAGGCAGATGAGAGAGAGGCTATGCAGGCCACGCTCCTTCCTGGACAAAGGAGATGCGTGGATGTTTAATTAATGCAAATGTTCCTTAATCATCTTCATATGTGGCTCCTGGCGAGGGTTGCCATGGTCACAGGGCTCTGTCTTCCACATTAGCCCCACGCGTCCACTTCTAATTCAGGCAGTGCGTGAGTGTAATCAGAGCACTGGGCACCTACGTCACTTACAAGTTACTGGGGAGCCTCTTCCTTCTGCTACAACCTGAGAGTCACGGGAAGTCTCCATGAATAGGAACCATGATGGCCCGAGTGGTCCATCGTGCTTCATTCCTGGTTTCTGGGTCTCCCGTACGCCTTGAAGCAATACAGCTAGGCGGAAGCAGCACAGAGGCTATTCTACCACCAGACAGACAGAGAGAGTGATTCATACAGGCTCACTTATGACTGTCCCGGCTTCATGCCTGGTGAGGATATGGATGATACTGTGTGGCTCTATGGCACTGGGTTGGGATGTCCTATGTCTTATCCAGTATTCCAGGAACTTGTGAAAAAGGCGAGACACCAACCTGCTTTTCAAGTGAAGAGAGAAGCTCAGAGATGGGAGGTGTTTGCCTAAGGTCATAGAACAACTGGAGAAGGTGGTTGGAGGTCATACTTTAGTGATAACTGGAGCTGGTTTCAATCAAAACACCAATCCTATGCAGAGAATGATCGCCTTTAGCTGTCCTTTCGATTTTGAATGGATGAGTTTTATTACGCATGTAGTAAGCAAAAGTAGAGGCATATCAGGTAGTAGATAGACAGAAACAGCAAATACACAACAAAACACCATCTAATTGAGTGTTCACAGCATTCAGTGGAAACTGACTAGAATAGCAGTTAATAGCAGTTAACAGCATCCAGTTAGGTGCTTGCCACACCTAGCAGAAATCTGCCAACAGATCCTTGTCCAGGCAGACATGCTGTCATATGGCTTAACTCTGGTTTCTTGATGCCATCACAGACATTTAAATATTTTTATTCTTTGACATTTTCATACATAAATACAATGAATTTATGCATTTTGACCCTTTACTACCCAATCCTACGCTCCCTCCTGTCTTACTTCATATGTTCTTCTTGCTAGCCAATCTCCCTCCTGCTTTTAGGCCTTTTTGCAAGTAACTTTTGCTATAAACAATTTATTTTCTAACTTTTTAAGGACATGCTGTTTTTAAATTTTTTTATTATTTATTCAATTGTAGGCATGTATGTGTGTGTGCGTGCGTAGAACCACTGACGAATTCGGGAACCACCATGGACTGCCTCTTCCTTGTTTACTCTGCCCCAGGATTCACAGGCTCCGCCCTATTATGTGGGGTCTAGGATCCGAACTCAGGACCTTCTGCCTGCAAGGCAGAGGCTTAAACCCCTGAGCCACCTCTCCAGCCCCAGGACATGCTGTTTTTAAAACCCTTAGCTGATTGCTGTTCTCCTTTGTCCTTGTTGCAGGACAGGCTACACAAGGACAGAGAGACTCGGAGGATACTTGAAAGAAGAAACATGCTTGCTTGTCCTCAAAGTCAGCCTTCAGCAAGCACACAGCAATTTACCAATATAATTCATATTACTGCACTCCAGGTAAACAACATGCAGGAGTGTCTCTCGCTGACTTGTATCCACAGGCAGGGATGGCACGGGAGCCAGTGCAGATGCAAAGTTCAGGAACTGTGAGGCAGGCATGTCCGGCTGCCATGGTGAACATCAGATGCTCAGCGTGGACATTGAAAACTAAGTAGGGCTTTCATAATTGATGTCACTTGCTGGGTTCTTCAAGTTCTCTCTGCTAAAGTCAGACATGACATCTGTGGCTCCCGGTGGCTTTTTTAGACACTCCCCCCAGGCCCTAATCAAATCACTAATGATGGCCACATGTAGTCAGATATTCATGTCAGGAAATTGCTCCTGAAAGCGTGGACTATCAGACCTTCACCATGCCTGTGGCTTGGGGCTGGATGCTCAGGCTTCTTCCCTTACAAAAGCATCTACATTTAGTGGGACTTGACAGGGTCCTGGGAACAGAGTCCTACTCAGTCTGCTCCCTTTATTCAGATAGATTCCCCTAGAAGACTCATCCCCATGAAAACAATACTGGCTATTAAATCAAAGGCCCCACAGCTGCAGACCCCCAATTAATGGAAGGGTACGCATATTCATAGAAGAGTCAAATGTGCGAGGTCCTGGTTGGCAAGTGACTTTTCTCCATCTCAAAGGTCCTGGTGGGAATCCTTCCTTCTCCCATTGCTTCTGTTTTCTTGGGACACATGGATAGTACCTTGATGCAGTCTGAAGAAGGGGAAATAACATGGGGGGCGGAGACTCAACCATTTCTTAAAGAGCCTGAACTAGGGAATGGCTCGCTTCCCTCTCTCAGCCTTAGAATAAACTGGGGAATGAGCTGCTGTGTGCACTAAGCTATTGCAGGATGTTGGCCAGTGAGTTGACATGCGCACTAGGCGATGCTATGCCAATCTCTTTGACTGCATCTACCATCCTGGTGCTGGTCATGGAAGGAGTATATAGAGAACCTTCAAACAGGATACAGACAAACAAGGCAGGTAGTGAAGGGAGATAAGAAATCCTTCAGCACATGCTCAAATGAATAAACTCACTGATTCCTGGGCTGCTGAGGAAGGGGATGGAAGTGACCCAGAGAGGCCACCAGGGACTCAGGAGACAAGCGGCAGTCTGTTTGGCCAGTCAGTGCAGTCACAGCTAGAGGCACAGGGAAGAGAGAGGGAAGACACTGCTCAGGGACAGGAGATTTATAAGCATCTTCCCAAAGGAAACCTGGCTGGGGATCAAAAAGAAAATTACCTTCCGTAATGCTTCATTTCTTAAAATTTACAGCAGCAATAACTCCTTGGGCTGTGACTGCAGAAGCCTGTGGACTTAGCAGGTGGAAGCAGAGCATGAGGAGAACCTGCAGGTGCTTCTGGGACCCAGACAGGACAATCTTTCCTTCAGGACGACTGGGATCTTGGGCCTTGGAAGCTGCTTGTCCTGCAGGTTCCAAACCTGGGTGGTCAGCAGAATTCATGTGGGCATCTAAATCCCCTCCCCGGGGGCTGGAGAGGTGGCTCAGGGGTTAAGCCTCTGCCTTTCGAGGCGTAAGGTCCTGAGTTCGGATCCCAGATCCCACGTATAGACGCCAGGTGGAAGTGGGGGCGGCCTGCATTTCTGGTCCTGGTAGGGCGGAGCCTGTGAATCCCGGGGCAGAGTAAACAAGAAGGAGGTGGAGGCGTCCATGGTGGTTCCCGAGTTCGTCCGAGGTTCTACACACACACACACACGTGCACAATACATACACACACATGCACAATTGAATAAATAATTAAAAAAAAATCCCCTCCCCAATTGAAGACCCTCTGCTGACTTGTAAGTCTGGGCTGCCTTCTATAGCGTGCTCTGCATAGGTCAGATTATATGTCCCAGGCTCAGGGACTGATGACTGTTCTCTCACTGTCAGACCCCTTGCCTGTCCAGCTGACTTTGATGCTCCCTGGAGATGGGATCTGCCTGTGTTCTGACAGCACTGTGTGTGTGTGTGTGTGTGTGTGTGTGTGTGTGTGTGTGTGCACGCGCGCACGCACGCGCTGCCTGAAGTTGGACATGGTCCCAGTGATAGGCATGGAATGGGACTTTTTGGATTACCAAGGATGGTATGGGACGTTAGTGGCTTCCATGTCATTGACTTAAGATTATCTATCTATCTATCTATCTATCTATCTATCTATCTATCTATCCTCCACCAATGTGAGTTTTTTTTTTTTTTATTAAAAATTTAATTATACATTTTAAAAATTTTTTACCAGTTCCCTCCCTCCCCCCTCTTCCCCCTCCCCTTCCCCCAGTGCCTCCCCCCCAATTCCCAGAGAGTCCTTTATTGTGTGTGCCTAACTCTCCACTGTGTCCTCCTCTCCGATGACATATAAGGACCCAGTGGCATTTCCATAAGCCCTTTCTCTTGTTCCCCTTAAGCATAAGATCACTACTATGGCTGTCAATCCCTTGCCTCCAGGGGTCTCGGTGCCCTTATCAGATGCTAGACTTTATGAGGGCAACAGTGCGCTGGACATTGCGCAGGGCATGCAAAGTTCCATTATGATTGCTTTGGCCCCAACTATTGTTGAGAATCTTGCAAATCGTTGCTCCTCCCATCCTTTTGCTCTTACAATCTTACCGCCCCCTCTTCCGCAAATGTCCCTGAGCTCCAGGATGGGGAGAGATTAGGCTGTCCTAGTTTTATGTGATTGATATAGAGTCTCTGAAGTTCTGGATTGTGGTTTGTTGATTTTCTTTTGCAGTTTTGCTGCTCCTGCAATTCCCTTCACTCCATTCTGCTGGGCACTGTATGTCACCCCCTGGCCAGAGACAAAAAGCTGTTAAACTGGAGTCTTGTTGTAATAGCACATTCAAGGGTAGATGTAATAAGAGTAGGAAACCTCACTGAGAGAGGGGTCCATCACCCATTTGCAAAATGATTACTTTTTATCTGCTAGACTATATGCCCTCCCCTTCTGGTGAGATCAGGAAAGAACGTCTGTGAACTTAACCAGGTTTCTCATTACTTACTTGCAGACCTTCATGGAGGCCTATTTTCTCTGCTGTAACATGGTCTCCTCTCTCTTTGTTTCTGGTGTGGCCCTCCTAACCCATCTCTCTTGTTCATAATCCTTGCAATTACTGTGTTACATAGGTTTACTTTTGAGTGTCCCAATGTGGGCTGGGTGAGTTTGGTACTAGGAGCCACCTATTAGGGAGTACATACGGCGCTTAATTTTCTGGGTTTGGGATACTTCACATTCTTTCTAATGACATCCATTTCCCAGCAAATTCCATTAATTCATCATTTTTGATGGCTGAGTAGTACTCCATTGTATAGATGTACCACAGTTTCCTTATCCACTCGTCAACTGTTGGACATTTAGGTTGATTCCATGACTTTGCTATTGTAAACAGTGCTGCTATGAACATGGTCGAGCTTGTGCTATCGAGGCGAACCTTTGCTGCTTGGGGGGTTATTCCCAAAAGTGGGATAGCAGGGTCATATGGCATTTCAATCTTTAATTTCTTTAAGAATCTCCAGACGGCTCGCCAGAGTGGCTGTATGAGCCTGCATTCCCACCAACAATGTAGGAGAGTTCCCCTCTCTCCACATCCTCTCCAGCATTTGTCGTTGTTTGTATTGTGGATTTTTGCCATCCTGACCGGGGTGAGATGATATCTCAGGGAAGTTTTGATTTGCATTTCCCTGATGGCGAAGGAAGTGGAGCATTTTTTAAGATAATTGTTAGACATTTTAATTTCATCCCTGGTAAAGTTTCTTTGAAGTTCCAGGGCCCATTTTTTAATTGGGCCAGTGTTTTCCTTGGAGTTTAATTTTCTAAGTTCTTTGTGCACTCTGGACAGTAGAGCTCTGTCAGATATGTGGTTAGTGAAGATTTTCTCCCATTCTGTGGGTTGCCTTTGAGCTCGTGTGACAATCTCTTTATCTGAACAGAAGCTCTTTAATTTCACAAGATCCCAACTGTTGAGAGTTGGTAGCAGTGACTGTGCCATTGGATGTCTGTTTAGGAACTGTTGGCCTAGCCCAACCAGCTCGAGGGAGTTCCCTATCCTTTCAACTATGGTTTTTAAAGTCTCTGGCCTGATATCAAGGTCCTTGATCCATTTGGAATTAAGTCTTGTACATGGTGACAAGTACGGGTCCAGCTTTAATCTTCTGCATGTGGAGATCCAGTTTTGCCAGCACCATTTGTTGAAGATGCTGTTCTTTTTCCATTGGATTCTTTGGGCCCCTTTGTCAAAGACCAAATGGCTGTAACTTTGTGGGCTTATATCTGGGTCTTCAATCCTTATCCATTGATCTGTGTGTCTATTTTGGAGCCAGTACCAGGCTGTCTTTATAACTATGGATTTGTAGTATAGACTTAGGTTTGGTATGGTAATACCTCCAGCTGTGTTTTTGTTACTCAGGATTGTTTTTGCTATCCTGGGTCTTTTGTGCCTCCAAATGAACTTTGAGATTGTTTGGTCAACTTCTTTGAAGAATTGCTTTGGGATTTTGATTGGTATAGCATTGAATCTGTATATTGCCTTTGGTAGGATGGTCATTTTTACAATGTTGATTCTGCCAATCCAGGAACAAGGGAGGTCTTTCCACCTTCTGGTGTCTTCTGCAATTTCTTTCTTTAGGGTTTTAAAGTTTTCATTGTAAAGGTCTTTTACCTCCTTAGTTAGGTTTATACCAAGGTATTTCATTTTTTTAGGGGTTATAGTAAATGGCATGGTTTCTCTCAAGGCTTTTTCACTTCTTTCATTCTGGGCATATAGGAAGGCCTCTGATTTTTGCACATTTATTTTGTATCCTGCCACCCTGCTGAACTTCTCAATTAGTTCCAGGAGCTTCCTGGTGGAGTTTTTGGGATCACTCAGGTATAAGATCATGTCATCTGCAAATAGAGATAGCTTGACTTCTTCCTTGCCAATTTGAATCCCTCTTATGTCCCTTTCTTGTCTTATGGCTTCGGCTAAGACTTCAAGTACAATATTGAATAGAAGTGGTGAGAGTGGACAGCCTTGTCTTGTTCCTGATCGAAGTGGGAATGCTTCCAATTGTTCCCCATTGAGCATAATCCTTGCTGTGGGCTTGTTGTATACAGCTTTTATTATATTGATAAAGGTTCCTTCCATTCCTACTGTCTCTAGCGTTTTGATCATAAAAGGCTGTTGGATCTTGTCAAAAGCTTTTTCTGCATCTATCGAGAGTATCATGTGGTCTTGGACTTTGGACTGGTTTACATGATGAATTACATTTATTGATTTGCGTATGTTGAACCAACCTTGTGTGCCGGGGATGAAGCCTACTTGGTCCCCATGAATGATCTTTTTAATATGTTTTTGAATCCGATTTGCTAAGACTTTGTTGAGAATCTTTGCATCTGTGTTCATCAGGGAGATCGGCCTATAGTTTTCTTTTTTAAGTGAGTCTTTATTAGGTTTTGGGATTAAAACGATATTAGCTTCATAGAAGGAATTTGGTAGTGTTCCTTCCTTTGCTATTTGATGGAACAGTTTAAGGAGTATTGGTGTTATTAACTCCTTAAATGTCTGGTAGAACTCTGTGCTGAATCCATCTGGTCCAGGACATTTTTTGGTGGGAAGATTCGAGATTACTTCTTCAATTTCCTTATATGTTATAGGACTATTTAAATAATTCACAACTTCCTGATTCAATTTAGGTAAGTTGTGTTTACTTAGAAATTCATCCATCTCTTTTGTGTTGTCAAACTTCACAGAGTATAAGTTTTTGAAATATGATGTTATAATTCTCTGGATTTCTTGGGTATCCGTAGTGATAACTCCATGTTCATTTCTAATTTTGTTAATTTGGGTTTTCTCTCTCTTGCTTTTGGTTAGTTTAGCTAGGGGTGTATCAATCTTGTTGATTTTTTCAAAGAACCAGCTTTTTGATTGGTTGATTTTTTCTATCGTTTTCTTAGTCTCGATTTCAGATATTTCTCCCCTTATTTTGCTAATCTCTTCTCTTCTACTGCTTTTAGGATCAGATTGCTCTAGTTTCTCTAAAGCTTTAAGCTGCATTGTTAAGTTGTTTATTTCTGATGTTTCCATTTTTTTGACGTGGGCATTAAGAGCTATGAACTTACCTCTTAGAACAGCTTTCATTGTGTCCCAGAGATTTTGGTAAGTTGTATTTTCGTTATCATTCACTTTCAGGAAATCTTGAATTTCCTTTTTAATTTCTTCCTGAATCCAGTTCTCATTCAGCATCATAGTGTTAAGTTTCCAGGAGTTAGTGCATTTTCTCTTGTTTGATGTGTTGTGGATGTCCAGCTTTAGGCCGTGGTGGTCTGATAGGGCACAGGTTAGAATTTCAACTTTCTTGTATATGTGTAGATTCATTTTGTGGCCCAATATGTGATCTATTTTGGAGAAAGTTCCATGTGCTGCTGAGAAAAATGTGTATTCTTTGGTGCATGGGTGAAAAGTTCGATAGAGATCTGTGAGGTCCATTTCTTTCAGGGTTTGATTAAGTTCCAAAGTGTCTCTGTTAAGCTTTTGACCTGTTGATCTATCCCATGTAGAGAGGGCGGTGTTGAAGTCCCCAAGAATTATCGTTTGGGGGTTGATTTCTTGCTTTAGACGCTGTAGGGTTTTCTTAATGAATGTGGAGGGGCTCGTATTGGGTGCATATATGTTCAGTATTGTGAAATCTTCCTGGTGAATTGTACCTCTGACTAAAATGTAGTATCCATCCGTGTCTCTTATAATTTTTTTTGGTTTGAAATCCACTTTGTCTGATAGCATAATGGCTACCCCTGCCTGTTTTCTGTTTCCATTTGCTTGTAGAATTGTTGACCAGCCTTTTATTTTTAGAGCGTGCCTATCTTTTGTGGTGAGATGGGTTTCCTGCAGGCAACAGATTGATGGATTGTGATTTTTAATCCAAGTTTGTAATCTGTGTCTCTTGATCGGTGAATTAAGTCCATTAACATTTAGTGTTATAATGGAGAAACTATTGTTAATTCCAGACATTTATTATGTTTAGTAGCTTTTATAAGTATATTGCTTCGCTTTTAATGGTGTTATATTTGCCTTCTGTTCTCCTGGATATGCCTGTTTTTTTCTTCACGCTTGAGTATCATTTCTAGCAGTTTTTGAAGGCCTGGTTTGGTGGCCATGTATCCCTTAAAGTTGTCTTTGTGCTGGAAAATTTTTCTTTCTCCCTCGATCATGACTGATAGTTTTGCAGGGTAAATCAGCCTGGGTTGACATTTTTGCTCATTCAATACTTGAAGTATGTCTCTCCAAGCTCTTCTTGCTTTTACTGTTTCGACTGAGAAGTCATTTGTTATTTTAATAGGTTTGCCTTTAAAAGTGACTTGTTTTTTCTCCCTTGAAGCTCTCATCACCAGTTCTTTATCTTGAATGTGGAGTGTTTTAACTATTATTTGCCGCGGTGTGCTTCTATTTTGGTCGTATCTGTTTGGGGTGCGGAATGCCTCTTGTATATGGATGGGCCTCTCTTTTTTTAGATGAGGAAAGTTTTCCTTGATGATCGTTTGAAAAATTTCCTCAGGGGTGGTATTTTGAGATTCTTGCTCCGGTATTCCATGAATACGCATGTTAGGCTTCTTCAGGGTGTCCCATATCTCTTGGATATTTCTCTCAAGTATCTTTTTGGCTTTAACAACCTCTTCCATTGAGCTGGTTAGTACTCCCACTTTATCTTCAAGGTCTGAAATTCTGTTTTCTGCTTCATTAGTTCTGTTGATAAGACTCTCTGTGGCGTTCTGGGTTGAAGATAACTTGTCTTTTAGCTCAGTTTTAAACTCTGCTTGAGTTTGTTTTAACTGTTCTATGCCACTTTTTGTTTCTTGCACTGTTTTTCTCAACTCCTCCAGATGTCTGTTGTGTTGCTCTTCAAAGCGATTGATTCGATTATGTAATTCCTCCCGGATTTCCTCTTTCATAGTATTGAACATGGTAATGATCATATTTTGAAAGTCTTTATCCTGGGTGGGGCTTTCTTGGCCTTTTTCCGCGGGTTTGTTCTTGTTGGAGTCTAACATTATGGGATTAATTTCTTCAGTGGGAAATTTGTTTACTTGAGTGTTGCTTCTCATGGATTTGCACTTTGACTTTGGCATTGTCATTTTAACTCTTAAGATCTCTCAATTTCACTAAACTGAATTATTTGGCCTGGGGTACTGGTGGGCAGGGCCTGAACGGGGACTTACCTAGGGCGCGGGGTGAGGCCAGGGTGGACCGTGTGCGTGTCCTGACCGGCGGAGCGGGGTGGGGCGAAAAGGGAGGATGGGCGCGTCGGTGTGGAGCTATTTAACCCGAGGGCAGCTGGGGCGGGGCCCGGGCGCAGGGGGAGGTCCTCCTCGTTCCTCGGCCCCCGCGCGGCTCCGGCTGGATGGTGGGAGTCGGAGCCGGGTCCCCGTGGGCTGACCTGGGGGTCCTAGAGCGCGCGTTGAGGCCCGGCTGGATCTCGCGTAGGCGTCCCGACCGGCGGAGCGGGGGCGGGGCGAAAAAGGGAGGATGGGCGCGTCGGCGTGGAGCTATTTAACCCGAGGGCAGCTGGGGCGGGGCCCGGGCGCAGGGGGAGGTGCTCCTCGTCCCTCGGCCCCCGCGCGGCTCCGGCTGGATGGTGGGAGTCGGAGCCGGGTCCCCGTGGGCTGACCTGGGGGTCCTAGAGCGCGCGTTGAGGCCCGGCTGGATCTCGCGTAGGCGTCCCGACCGGCGGAGCGGGGGCGGGGCGAAAAAGGGCGAGTTTTTTTTTAAAGTAGTATGTATATTAAATTTCTTATGTATGCACAGTGGAGAGAGTTTCAAGCCAGTGACAGCCATCAGTGAGCTAATGTGAGTTTTAACAAGCACTCAGGTCTACTCTTATGTTCACTGGAGTTGGAGAAATCTGAGTTACTTGAAGATCATAATTTATAAGTGAAACTGAGACCCAGAGAGAGCCAGGGATCTGCCCAAGGTCTCCCTGTAAGAGGAACATTTGAGAGTCTTCTCCTTTGGATCAAATCAGCTGCTCTTGGTCCCTTGTGGAGCCCACACTGCTCCTGGCTTCATGTTTTGCATCTTTTTGTGCTTCCTGGTGATGAATTCAGTGCGAGGAAACACTGGGAACCTTCCGCTGGGCTGTGGGAAGACTGAGGTCTTAGAGCATCCCAGAAGCCATCACAGAGAACATCTGGGGGACCCTAGTGTTATGGTCACAATGAACACACAGTTACTACTACCACTACTACTACTACGGGTTGTCCTCTTCCTGCTGTTCTGGGCATGAACTTGATCTGGCACACTGGGTACTTTTGCTATGGACTAACATGGCTGCTTCCTTGGAAAGTACACCTGCTTCTCAACCTACAGGCAGGCAGCTCACCAAGTTCTAGCTGAATTGGTGTCCTAGCCCAGGCCTAGTATTAGCCCAGGCCTAGTATCATGGTGTGACCTTTTCTCAGACTGCACCTCTTCCTCCCTTCCTCCACTGCTCCAAAGCTCGCTGATCTGTGATTTAAAATGAACCATTTTGGTCACTTTCTTCCTGACTAGGTCTTGCCTAGGTGCTCTTCCTTCCTTGTCTAGACCTTAACTGCCCCAGACATTACCCTACTAGCAGCATACAGCTATTTCAGTGGAACACTCATTTTCTCAGATCCAAGAGCATGATCCAATTAGCTGTTGTACTGGATAGTGCCAGCAGAGAGTATCCTGTCCTGGTGGAAGCCTCTTTGGAGGCTTATATATGGATGCATCTTGTCAAAGAAGTTACAGGAAGAGGTAGGACAGGGGTCATGAGACATCCTAGGAAACATCTTTGCTATATGCAAGACAACTGAGCTTCATGTTCTTTGTGGCAACAGACACTGCAAAAACTGCTCTGAGGGTGGCATTGCTTCCAATAGGTTCTTTGGCAAGGGTGGAAGAGGGAGTATTTCTTTTGCACCCAGGGAACTAACTCTCAAAGTCAGTTGGACAGACTGGTGGGAAAGAAGTGGTGCAGGACAGCCAGACCTTAAGCCAAGGCCCAGAACATTGGTCATGAGATATTAAGGAAAGTGGGATTTGCCAGGACATCTTAGGGAGGTAGATAGTAGACAGAACCACTACAACTTTGGGAATAGTCAGTCTGGGAAAATGGTTTTCTACCAACACAGAAATTGGCAATTTCCATGATTGAATATTATGTCTAGGAAAATTCATCTGTATGACTGATGTAGGGAAATGAAAGACTTTTTGTATCTCTCTATCTTTTAATGGTACCAGGCAATCTTGAAAAGTGCAAAGGAATAAAATACAGGCTTCAACAATGCCTTCTTCCCCTTACCAGGGGGCGATGAGTACAGATTGAATGAGGAGAATGTGTCTGTGACTTATTTACTAGTATAAAGATGAAAATTCTCTGTTATATATATCAATCATATATAATATTAATTATATATATTTATAATATAGTTATATATATGCATGGAAAACATCTGGAATAATGAGCACATCTACTAACAGAAGTTCTTTTTCAAATTATGGAATTTTTAAATAACAAACAAAATACGAAAAAGAGTAATTGCAATAGAAAGGTTGGGTTACTCATTCTCCATTAAAGATCTAGGGTTCGGTGAAATATCCTTATGCAAAATGGCCTGTGCTCTAATTATTCTTCAGTTGATATTCTAAAATATTCTGATTCAAGCCATAGGGAAAAAGGATTTATTAATTTGTCTTAGGGTTTCAGAGGGGATAGAGTTCTTCATGGTGGGACAGGCATTGTGACAGGCAATGAAGTTATAGTGGTTGGTCTGCACTGATGTTCCAGCAGGAGGCAGAGTGAGAGAAAACAGAAATGGTGTTGGACTATCAAAACTCAAGATCCAGTTCCTCAGTGGCATACTTCCTCCAGCCACGCTCCCCTTCCTAAAGTTTTCATAACCTTTCCAGACAGTGCCACTACTTGTGGACCAAGTGTTCAGACCTGTGAGGCAATGAGGAATAATTCACAGTGGTCAGGTTGCCCTTGACAGTTTTGGCTGGAAACCAGAGACTTCTTTCAGAAACCCATGAGCTGGGGTTTTGTATGTGGTTTCTTCGCAGCTGAGCCCCAGGGCTAGCACAGCAATATACTACCCCACACTACCTGACTTCCACTTGATACACGGAGGGTCACATGCTGTCTTAGGGTGAGGCTCTCAAATCAGATTTAAGATGAAGTCCTGGGGGCAGTGGTCCCAGGCAGCACATGTAGGAAATGAAGACATAAGATGGAGGAAAAGATGCAAGACAGTTAGAAAAATGTTAATAATCCACTCCTGGTTCTTTGCCTAAATGAACCGGGAGTTTAGGTTCCACACATTTGTTCAGAATAGCTTCGTGCATGATCACCCAAACTGGAAACAACCCAAATGTCCTTCATGGTGAATAGATAAACCACACCATGAAATGAAAATGAACAGACTGCTGGTGCCAGCAGTGGCCTTGGGCCACCTCAAGGGCAGACTGAGGGAGAGAAGCCAGGCTTGAAAACCATGGTGACTCCATTTATGTGACCCTCTGAAAATGATAAAATCATAGAAACCAGACTAGGTGAGCAGCTCCTCTGGCAGAGTTGATTCCAAGGGCCAGGCATGGGTTAGCAATGATAAAACTTCTACATGGCTATTTGTTAAGATTCTTGAACCTATATGCTAAAAAGTGTTAGTTGACGGTTCATAGTAAACAGCAGAAAGTAATACTATTGCCTTGTTATACACAAGGCTTGTTGGGTTGCAAATAGAACAGGTTCTCTGTAGTGTTTAACCTTCATGTTGCTGATAAATTCAGCACCAAATGGCTTATAGGGAAACAAGGGGGGGGGTCCTTATTTTTTTTTTACATTTGTTTAGTTACAGTTCTTAATCCAGCTTGACAGAAGAATCCACAGCAACCTCAGGGGCCAAGGGAATTGGCTACACCATATCCACAGGATTTCTGAGAAGGACAATCTTCATTTGCCAGATCAGCATGTCTGGCCAAGTACACAGAAGGATGCCAATTTCCTTAACCAGCTCCCTCCATCTTATCCACCTGCTTAGAGACTAGCCCCATGCACCATGGGCTGAGCCTTCCCCATCAATAGACAATCTCCTGCACCCTTGTTTGGGGGCTTGATCAACACTGATTCTTTACAAATATGTCCAGAGCTTGAACCCTCAAGCTGATACCTATATCTAACTATGGCATTTTCTAAGCCAACCTGGTTTGTGGGACTTCTCTAAGTGCTGTATGCAGTGTGAAACTCCATGTCAGCAATGGCTGTGGTAGGAAACAGCTCTTATTTGTCTATTGCAGGGAGCTGGAGAGCCTTGAGGAGACAAGAAAACTGAGCAAGGTTTTGAAGGTCGATCTTACCTTCAGAGAGGCACACACCTGAACAACTAGGGGCCTGGGAATGTTCATGTACTTTGTATTGGAGAAGGGAGGAGAGGACAGGAAGGTAGAATCTTCCTGGAATTTCTGTTACAGATTCAGTGTTAGTGGTTTACTTGGGGGTGTGGTTGTAACTCCAAGAAACTCTGGTAGGGTATGTGGAAATGGGATGGGAAAGGGGTTGAAGCCAGTAGAGTGTGCATTATAATAAGACAATGGCATGACAGCTGGAGTTTAAACCCCAGCAGGGACTCTGGGAGACTACATACTGCCTCCATGTTTTCTCCCTAGTCCCCAGGACATTTGGGGTATTGGTCCACTGATCTCACTGCCACTGTCTGCGGCTGCTCCCTGGGCACACCTCCTTGGCTCTGTGGTTGTCTGCCATTTATCTTTTGCAGGGGCATGGTGGGAGGGGGCAGAGGTGAGGAAGGGTCTGGGACTCATTCACCTCCTAGAAACATGAGTCTGAGGAGAGCGGTAAAGACTGTCTTCTGCTTGAAAAAGTCTTGTCCGGAAATGAACATTGTTTAGCATATTGTTTGGTTTTCCAGTTTGCATATCACTAACACCCACGTGAAAGAATGAGTGGAAGGCTGCATTTCTTGCTCCTGCCACCATCCTCCTGATTAAAATAACATTTCCTCTGCAAAGGCATCTCAGGAAGATATGGGCCAGGCCATTGGAGGGAGCCCACCTGTCCTTTGGATGCTGAGTTATGGACCAGACTTCAGTGGCTTCTTTGAGTCCTTTCCTTGCTTCTTCATAGCACAGAGCAATCTCCACCAAGTTCATTCCTTTCCATAGTACTTTTGAGGAACATCCTTCCATTCTTTCTGGAGATAAAAGGAAGAAGTTTGCCAAAACTATGTTGTGAACCAAAACTTCTCCAAGGAGAGTTTTAT
Source organism: Typhlomys cinereus (assembly GCA_023101885.1). NCBI lineage: Eukaryota > Metazoa > Chordata > Mammalia > Rodentia > Platacanthomyidae > Typhlomys > Typhlomys cinereus. The sequence continues at coordinate 2,142,780 of JALPQD010000377.1, read as the reverse complement.
TGCTAATTTTTAAAAATTTATTTTTTTTAGTTTTATAAGCATATTGAATACTAATCCCTGATTTCCTCCATTCCCCCTCCCTCCCATTTCTCTTCCTTCCCCTCATTGATTCATTCTACTCCCTCCTGACCGCTTATATGGATCCTAGGGTTCCTTCTGGCTTGTCTACTCTTGTGGGAGTTCAGGCCTCTGTGGCATACCAAATTGCTCCTCCTTGGGCCACCTCACTGATAGGGGCATTTCCCTTCACTCATCTAGCTCTAGTCCCTAAGGCTTCCACTGTGTTCTTATCTCTCTTCAGTTCCTCATAGTCTATAGGGGATGTCTATAGGGTATTTCAGTCATTATGCAGGTCTGGTAAGGACAAGTCTCACTGCAGTTAATTATTGCTAATTTTTAAAATATTTATTTAGAACTGTGGTTAGGGTGAAATCTTAGCATTCCAAACCTCATATGTTCAAGCCTCACCTGTCCTATAATAGGGTTTTGTCTCTCCCAAGGGTGGCTGTACATAAAATATTTGAGAGAGAGAGAGAGAGAGAGAGAGAGAGAGAGAGAGAGAGAGAGAGAGAGAATACATATGCAAGTCATGGTACAAAAGTGGAGGTCAGAGGCCAACCTTCAGAAGTCAGTTTTCTCATTCTACCTTATGAGCTTCTGGGGATTGAACTCAGGTCACCAGATTTGCAAACAGGTCCCTTTACATGCTGAGTTATCTCACTAGTTTCCTTTTCAAATTTTTAATCACACAATATTCTCAGTATACTAGGTTCTCTTACCAAGGTGATGGTGAGATTTCAGTGGGGTAGATGAACTCAGGTCACCAGATTTGCAAACAGGTCCCTTTACATGCTGAGTTATCTCACTAGTTTCCTTTTCAAGTTTTTAATCACACAATATTCTCAGTATACTAGGTTCTCTTACCAAGGTGATGGTGAGAGTTCAGTGGGGTAGATGGTCAGCAAGAACTGCATATCCTTTGCTGAACATTCAAACTGGTTTCTTTGTAGACTCGGGGAAAAATTCTCACATGTGGAGAACAGCCTTTGGGTTTCTGCACTGCTCCTTTATAAGAAGAGGAACCAGGCCGCCATCCCCAGGTGAGTGAGCCCATCTGCCCCCCCAGCCCCCCAGGTCGCCCGGGGTCCCTGCGCCACACCCTGGCCTGCCTCGGGCTTTGGCCTGGGCCACAACCCTGGGCCCCAGCCCCTTTCTTCCTCCCGCCCACCTGTCCGACCAACTGGACAGGACTTGCTCACATTCCTCCATCCCTGGAGCTTGGGAGGGCCACTAAGCCAAGTCCCAGGCCCCAGGTGAAGAATTCTGCCAACAACATCAGCCCCTCTGTCTCTCTGTCCCACTGGGGACCCACACAAGTGGTCTACAACAGACACACTGCTACTCAGAATTCAATAGAGTCCAAAGAAAACTCAAGCAAAGTTCTAAGGGTCAAAGGCCATACATCTGAAAACCTCTACAATTATCCTATCACATGGGAGAGATTCTTCACATCCAGCCCAAAGATAAGTAAACCTCCCTTTGTTTTTCACCTTACTGTTTCTTTCTAATATTAATCACTGTAGATTAACCTTTCCATACAGCCACCCCAAAACATATACAACTCCAGGGAATATACCACTCATTCTCACATATCACCAAAATACTATATGGTAAAAGTCCACTACCATACTAATATTCACCCCCTGTCTACTTAACCTGATTTAACTGATGTACTAACAGCCTAGTAGCTGCAACTAGGAAATAACAATAACAAAAGACAAACATACCCAACCCCAAGGCAACACTAGTAACAACTGCCCAAGTGTAGTTATACCAACTAAATCAGTTCAGTCAAAAACACACAGAAACTGACAAGCCTTAGAAGACAAAACAACAATGTCCAAGTCAAAGTGCAGATACATGAGAAACAAAACCCAAGGAGACCAATCTCCCGCTGAAAGAATCAACCCCTTAAGGATGGATTCCAACCAGAACAAATTCACAGAAAATAGTCAAGAAAGTCAGACCCAAGACAACAACTTTCAAAGTATGATCATTACCTTGATTAATACTATGAAACAGGACATCCAAAAGGAATTAAACAACTGCATCAACCACTTTGAACAAGAACACAACAGGCATTTGGAGGAGTTGAGAAAAACAGTTCAAGAAACAAAAATAGGCATAGAGCAGTTAAAACAGTTTCAGGCAGAGTTTAAAATTGAACTAAAAGACAAGTTATCTTCAACCCAAAGCTCAACAGAGAGTCTTACCAGCAGAACAATGAAGCAGAAAATAGAATTTCAGATCCTGAAGACAAAGTGGGAGAATTAACCAGATCAATGGAAGAGGTAGTTAAAGCCAAAAAGGTACTTGAGAGGAACATTCAAGAGATATGGGACACCCTGAAGAAGCCTAACATGCACATTCATGGAATACCAGAGCAAGAATCTCAAAATACCACACCTGAGGAAATTTTTCAAATTATCATAAATGAAAACTTCCCTCAACTGAAGAATGAGAGGCCCATCCAAATACAACAGGCATTTCACACTCCAAACAGATATGACCAAAATAGAAAATCGCCACGGCAAATAATAGTCAAAACACTCCACATTCAAGACGAAGAAAAGGTGCTGAGAGCTTCAAGAGAAAAAAAGCAAGTCACTTTTAAAGGCAAAACTATTAAAATAACAAATGACTTCTCAATGGAAACAGTAAAAGCAAAAAGAGCTTGGAAAGAAGTACTTCATGTATTAAATGAGCAAAAATGCCAACCCAGATTGATATACCGGGCAAAACTATCTGTCATGACCGAGGGAGAAAGAAAAATTTTCCAGCACAAAGACAACTTGAAGGGATACATGTCTGCCAAACCAGGCCTTCAAAAAATGCTAGAAATGATACGCAAACTTGAAGGAAAAAACAACCATATCCAGGAAGACAGAAGAGTAGTATAATACCACAAAAACATAAATGTAAAATAATAAGCTTACAAAACTCATTAAACATAAAAAATGTCCAGAATTAAAAATAATTTCTCCATTATAACATTAAATGTCAATGGTATTAACTCACCGCTTAAGAGACACAGATTACAAATCACAACCCATCAATCTGTTGCCTTCAGGAAACTCATCTCACCACAAAAGATAGGCACATCCTAAAAATGAAAGGCTGGTCCAACATTCTGCAAGCTAGTGGAACCAGGAAACAGGCAGGGGTAGCCATTATGCTTTTAGACAAAGTGGACTTCAAACCAAAAAAATCATAAGAGACACGGATGGATACTACACTTTAGTCACAGGTACAATTCACCAGGAAGACTTCACAATACTGAACATTTATGCACCCAATATGGGCCCCTCCACATTCATTAAGAAAACCCTACAGCATCTAAAGCAAGAAATCAACCCCCAAACGATAATTTTTGGAGATTTCAACACCGCCCTCTCAACATGGGATAGATCAACAGGTCAAAAGCTTAACAGAGACACTTTGGAACTTAATCAAACCCTTAAAGAAATGGACCTTACAGATCTCTATCGAACTTTTCATGCACGCACCAAAGAATACACATTTTTCTCAGCAGCACACGGAACTTTCTCCAAAATAGATCACATATTGGGCCACAAAACGAATATACACATATACAGGAAAGTTGAAATTCTAACCTGTGCCCTATCAGACCACCACGGCCTAAAGCCTGACATCCACAACACAACAAACGCAGAAAATACACTAACTCTTGGAAACTTAACAATATGATGCTGAATGAGAACTGGATTCAGGAAGAAATTAAAAAGGAAATTCAAGATTTCCTGAAAGCGAACGATAATGAAAATACAACTTACCCAAATCTCTGGGACACAATGAAAGTTGTTCTAAGAGGTAAGTTCAGAAAAATGGAAACATCAGAAAGAAATAACTTAACAATGCAGCTTAAAGCTTTAGAGAAACTAGAGCAATCTGATCCCAAAAATAGTCGAAGAGAGGAGATTAGCAAAATAAGGGGAGAAATATCTGAAATCGAGATTAAGAAAACGATAGAAAAAATCAACCAGTCAAAAAGCTGGTTCTTTGAAAAAATCAATAAGATGATACACCCCTAGCTAAATTAACCAAAAGCAGGAGAGAGAAAACCCAAATCAACAAAATTAGAAATGAACATGGAGTTATCACTACTGATACCCAAGAAATCCAGAGAATTATAACATCATATTTCAAAAACTTATACTCTGTGAAATTTGACAACACAAAAGAGATGGATGAATTCCTAAGTAAACAAAACTTACCTAAATTGAATCAGGAAGTTATGAATTATTTAAATAGTCCTATAACATATAAGGAAATTGAGGAAGTAATCTCGAAACTTCCCACGAAAAAATGTCCTGGACAAGATGGATTCAGCACAGAGTTTAACCAGACATTTAAGCAGTTAATAACACCAATACTCCTTAAACTGTTCCATCAAATAGCAAAGGAAGGAATACTACCAAAATCCTTCTATGAAGCTAATATCGCTTTAATCCCAAAACCTAATAAAGATTCACTTAAAAAAAGAAAACTATAGGCCAATCTCTCTGATGAACACAGATGCAAAGATTCTCAACAAAGTCTTAGCAAATAGGGTTCAAAAACATATAAAAAAGATCATTCATGGGGACCAAGTAGGCTTCATCCCCGGCACACAAGGTTGGTTCAACATACGCAAATCAATAAATGTAATTCATCATATAAACTAGTCCAAAGTCCAAGACCACATGATACTCTTGATAGATGCAGAAAAAGCTTTTGACAAGATCCAACAGGCTTTTATGATCAAAACGCTAGAGACAGTAGGAATGGAAGGAACCTTTATCAATATAATAAAAGCTGTATACAACAAGCCCAGAGCAAGGATTATACTCAATGGGGAAAAACTGGAAGCATTCCCACTTCGATCAGGAACTAGACAAGGCTGTCCACTCTCACCACTTCTATTCAATATTGTACTTGAAGTCTTAGCTGAAGCCATAAGACAAGAAAGGGGCATAAAAGGGATTCAAATCGGCAAGGAAGAAGTCAAGCTATCCCTATTTGGAGATGACATGATCTTGTATCTGAGTGATCCCAAAAATTCCACCAGGAAGCTCCTGGAACTAATTGAGAAGTTCAGCAGGGTAGCAGGATACAAAATAAACGTACAAAAATCAGTGGCTTTCCTATATGCCCAGAGTGAAAGAAGTGAAAAAGCCCTGAGAGAAACAATCCAATTTACTATAGCCCCTAAAAAAATGAAATACCTTGGTATAAACCTAACCAAGGAGGTAAAAGACCTTTACAATGAAAACTTTAAAACTCTAAAGAAAGAAATTGCAGAAGACACAAGAAGGTAGAAAGACCTCCCATGTTCCTGGATTGGCAGAATCAACATCGTAAAAACGACCATCCTACCAAAGGCAATATACAAATTCAATGCTATGCCAATTAAAATCCCAAAGCAATTCTTTAAAGACGTTGACCAAACAATCTCAAAATTCATATGGAGGCACAAAAGACCCAGGATAGCAAAGACAATCCTGAGTAAGAAAAACACAGCTGGAGATATCACCATACCAAACCTTAGTCTATACTACAAATCCTTTGTTGTAAAAACAGCCTGGTACTGGCTCCAAAATAGACATGCAGATCAATGGATAAGAGTTGAAGACCCAGATATAAGCTCACAAAATTACAACCATTTGGTCTTTGACAAAGGGGCCCAAAAAATCCAGTGGAAAAAGAACAGTATCTTCAACAAATGGTGCTGGCAAAACTGGATTTCCACATGTAGAAGATTAACACTGGACCCGTACTTGTTACCTTGTACAAGACTTAATTCCAAATGAATCAAGGACCTTGATTTAAGGCCAGAGACTGTAAAAACCATAGTTGAAATGGTAGGGAATTCCCTCGAGCTGATTGGGCTAGGCCAACAATTCCTAAACAGACATCCAATGGCACAGCCACTGCTACCAACTCTCAACAGTTGGAATCTTGTGAAATTAAAGAGCTTCTGTTCAGATAAAGAGATTATAACACGAGCACAAAGGCAACCCACAGAATGGGAGAAAATCTTCACTAACTACATATCTGATAGAGGTCTATTATCCAGAGTGCACAAAGAACTTAGAAAATTAAACACCAAGGAAACTAATGGCTCAATTAAAAAATGGGCCCTGGAACTTAAAAGAAACTTTACCAGGGATGAAATTAAAATGTCTAACAAATATCTTAAAAAATGCTCCACTTCCTTAGTCATCAGGGAAATGCAAATCAAAACTTCCCTGAGATATCATCTCACCCCGGTCAGAATGTCAAAAATCCATAATACAAACAACACCAAATGCTGGAGAGAGGGGAACTCTGTTACATTGCTGGTGAGAATACAGGCTCATACAGCCACTCTGGCGAGCCGTCTGGAAATTCTTAAAGAAATTAAAGATTGAAATGCCATATGACCCTGCTATTCCACTTTTGGGAATAACCCCCCATGCAGCAGAGGTTCACCTAGATAGCACAAGTGCAACCATGTTCATAGCAGCACTGTTTACAATAGCAAAGTCATGGAATCAACCCAAATGTCCAACAGTTGAGGAGTGGATAAGGAAACAGTGGTACATCTATACAATGGAGTACTACTCAGCCATCAAAAATGATGAATTACTGGAATTTGCTGGGAAATGGATGTCATTAGAAATAATTATATTGAGTGAAGTATCCCAGAACCAGAAAATTAATTGCCATATGTACTCCCTAATAGGTGGCTCCTAGTACCAAACCCACCCAGCCCTCCTAGAGACACTCAAAGATAAATCTCTGTAATACAGTAATTGCAAGAAGTATGAACAAGAGGGATAGGGTAGGAGGGCCACACCAGAAACAAGGAGAGAGCGGACCATGTTACAGCAGAGAAAATAGGCCTCCATCAAGGACTGCAAGTAAGCAATGAGAACTCGTTAAGTTCACAGACTTTTCATTCCTGATCACTTACAACTGAGGGGGTGTGATCTCACCAGAACGGGAGGGCATATAGTCTGGCAGATAATAAGTAACCATTTTGCAAATAGGTGATTGACCCCTCCCTCACTGTGGTTTCCTACTTTTATTACGTCTACCTTTGAATGTGCTCTTATAACAAGACTCTAGTTTAACAGCTTTGTATCTCTGGCCAGGGGGTGATATCCAATACCCATAGGAATGGAGTGGAGGGCATTGCAGGAGCAACAAAGTCTAGCATCTGCTAAAGGCACCAAGGTCCTTGGAGGCAAGGGATTGACAGCCACAGTAGTGTTCCTATGCTTAATGGGAACACAGGAAGGGGTTCAGGGAAATGCCACTGGGTCCTTGTACGTCATCAGAAAGTAGGGCCCAGAGGAGAGTCAGGCATGCACAAGAAAGGACTCTGGGAATCGGGGCGGGAGGCACGGGGGGATGGGGCAGGAGGGGTGAGGGGAGGGGGAGCAGGGGTTTCGGGGGGGAGGAGGAGGGAGGGAGGGAACTGGTGTACCTATTAAGTTTGTATGAGCTGAAATAATAATAAAAATGTATTATATAAAAAAAAAGAAGAGGAACCACATTGAAGACTCTCCACTTGAATTTTCTCACTGTCTGTTTTATTACTTGTCAATCACAAAAAACAGCCTTCCCACCTGTCTACTTCATAAGGGCTTTTATTGATAGGGTAAAGTTTAATCAGATCAAATACCATTGTCCAAATAACCGATGCTATGGGAAATAAATGCACAAAATAAGACATGCACTCTAAAGTCAGTCTCAGAATGCAAACAGAATTGCAGTCAACGAACAACTGTCATGTAGGGCTGAATTGGGACTCATCATGTTGATATGGTGACTGTTCAGGAGCCCCGTGCTGCCTCACTGAAGTTCTGGGCCAATGTCTTCAGGAAAGCAAGGCTCAGAGACGTTCGATAATGTCAGTGAATGGGGCAGAGGGATTTCCCACCTGTGCGTGCTTGGAGCAGCCTTGTTGTACTGGAATGAAAAGACACAGCTGGTTATTGGACATGGAGCGATTATCTTCTTAATCATTTTATTCCTCAAGTCCACAGACTTCTGGCTCATACTAAATCTTTATCCGGAAAAGCTTAAGACCATGAACCATATGTATTGCGTATATAAAAATTGTGTATGATGTATTCACACAGTTTAAGAAGACAGAAAGCAGCACAGGCCACACCCGGTCTGAGTGATGGACATTGGTAACAACCCCATCACCCCCTGCAGCTTGCTGCCCTCATCTCTCCCTCCCCCCACTTTGAAACCTGTGCAGTACTCTTTGGTTTGCTTTCTTATCATACACACTTCTTCGTAGTTAATGCTTTTTTGCTTTGAACCAGATCTAAATAGATCACAACAGGGATCCTCCGAGCCTTGCGGCTTTTACTCGTCGTGCAGTTTTAAGTCTTGTTTAGCTGACGTTCACTGGTTCTCCACACTTGAAAGTTCCTACAGGCAGAATTCATGATAGGTTTGTGGTAAGTGCTGTGGCTGGGGTCAGTGAATGTAGATCTCTATGGGCCTGGGCATACATGGAGGAGCGAGAAGCTCTGAATTTGGAGGTTGCCTGGAAGCTTTATGGGGCATGTGCGAAGACTTAGACTTGTGGATTTTCCTGCCTGCCTGTGATGTACTTGTGCATGGTGTGGCCTATGGGAAATAGGGCAGGACAGCGTGTCACACTGAAGGGTCAGGAAGGTGAGAATCAGGAAGGAAGAAGGGTAGAGGAAGTTCTCATATTGTGGCAGGAAATTGATCTCACTGCATTATGGCCATATCTCATGCACCTGTTTCTCTAATTATATATTTTAATTGCTTGTTCCTTAACATGAGCATATGAAGAGAGACAGAGAGAGAGAGAGAGAGAGAGAGAGAGAGAGAGAGAGAGAGAGAGAGAGAGAAGAAGAAGAGGAAGAGAAGGAGGAGGAAGAAGAAAGGACACATTCATCTTGGTTTTTGGTCTTTAGTTCTTTGCGTTTCTCAGCATGGAAGGAACATCTTTTCAAACTGCTGTCTTGCTAAGTTTTTGCCGATGAGCCCCCACCGTTTGCACAGGGTGTTAATGAATGCAGTCTGCAACAGAATTCCTAGCAGTCTTAGAATTTAGAATAAGTTCCCTTAAACCAGAGCTGAATTTAGGATCCTAAGGTGACCTCAGAATATGGGGGACCCCAAACCATGCCAACTGTTGTTACTGGGGTGGAGGGGAGGGTCGCCGAGACATCGGTCTGCAGGACTAATAATTGGATGACATTGCAGTCAGGCCCTTTCATTATTAGGTGGCAGGGCCTTCATTTCCTTGTTTGATGACTGGCCTCATACTGAAGTTTGGACAGACAACACATTGCTCACTGCTCCCTGGGAGAACACAGGATGTGCATAAAACTGCAAGTTCAATTTAATCAAAGTCAACACACATTGAATGAAGGTCTTTCCTGCACATCATTCTAGATGTTTTGTAAAGGCATTTCATTGACCTGCACTTTGTGATGCAGAGAAACAGAGCATTCCAGAGGCAGGGTCAGCAGGAGGGGCCCTATGGTAATGGGGGCCTCAACCAATGAGTGTTGCCCACAGTCATCAAAACCAGAGAAGCCTGCAAAAATCAATGTACTTCAAGCAGACTTGCAGAAAGAACACTTGAGTGACTTTATGGTTTTCCTGTCATTGATGAGGGCGGGGGAATGGCTGCTGAAGGGAACAGGCAGTCCCTGTCCAGTGATGGCTCTTCTGACATACTCCAGGTAGAATCAAATTGGTCACTGATGTCTCTAAAGATAGGGATGGAGATATGGCTAGCAGATAAAGGTGCAGGTATACAAGCCTGGTAGCCTAAGTTCAATATCCAGAGCTTGTATGATGAAAGGGAAAAAAAAGACTTGTGCAAGTAAGTTGTCATCTGATATCACATGTGCACACATGCACACACATGCAAGTAAAATTAAATAGAATAAAAAAATTAAAAAATATGAGAACCAACGATATACAAGATACTCCACACAAGTCAGGGCTGCAAAAGCCAGGTTATAGCCACAATGTGATTGGACCTTGGTGACCTGCACAATGGCTGACATATCAACAACCCCCCAGAGTGTAGGAGGGATCACAGGAGAGAAGGCTTCAAGAAGTAGGATCCTTAAAAAGAAAGAACGAAAGAAAGAAAGAATGAAATAAAGAAAGAAAGGAAGGAAAGAAGAAAGAAAGAAAGGAAGAAAGGAACAAAGAAAAATAAAGTAAGAATCATGGCTGGAGGAGAAGTCAGATATGACACTTTCTCATCTCCATCTCTGTGGACTTCCAGGCCTTCTGAGAATTCACAGCAGTCCTCTAGTGTGGAAGGCAACAAGGACAGGCTTTGCTGAGGGCCCCAGGGAAAGCTCTCTTTCCTCCCTTACCCAAGGACCATGACCAGGCAATTGTGGAGCATGTTCAATCCGTTCACATGGAGATGCTCAAGGTTCCTGAATTTGGAGAAATGGCTTGTGAGCCAGTCAATGTTCTCCTTCCTTATCCTGAAGACTCAAAGTTTGCAAACACCCTGTGGGCTCCATCAGGACATTTGTTTCTTTTTCTCATCTACCTTGGGTGCTGTGCAAAGGACACTTCATTCCATATTCAAGGACCTGGCCACTTGCAACTGGAAGTGTGATGGATTAAAGAAGGGAAGGGAGAGAAACTGGAGGGAAGGGGAATGTTGGGATGCAGGGATAAATACTCTATGTGCTTGTAAAACTAGAAATATAAATAAATACTTTAAAAAAAGTAGGATCCTTAAAGGCAAGGAGTTAAACAGACATAATAGAGTTCCCATACTAATGGGCAGCCTGAAGAAGGGGCCCCAAACTATGCCACTGAGTTCTGAACCCTTACTAATGTAGACAACTCAGAGGGAAGTTCAGCACCCACATAAACAGATGCTCTGGAGGATGGGAGGAGAAAGCAGGAAGCAACAAGAGAGGAGGAGGGATGGAGAAAAGGGGTGAGAAGGAGGGGGATGGAGAAGAAGGAGGTTACCTATTGAGCATGTATCACTAGGCAAAAAATGTAATAAAAATTTTAAAAATCCAAACGAGAAAAAAAAATGGTGAGGTACAGTTGGAAAATCTTAATACTGTCTCCTGTTGATGGCATTAAGAATGCCCATAGACTAACCCCGCAAGCTGAACTGTCCAGGAACTTGTCACATGCGGCCAGCAGTGCAAGTGAGATTCCCTGGAAGAATTCTGCTGCATCATCCATAGACTATGCTGTTACCAGAGGCCTGCTGCCAGAACATCTCACTGTGCACCCAAATCACACACAGTAGTAGTTGATAGTAATTAAAGTCTTTTTTATATTCACTTCACTTTTTGTAGCATTTCCTGTGCTTTACAAAATTACGAGGTAATTTTGCCCATAGGAAGTTTTCTTATGATCTTAAAAGTCTGTGGTAACTCTTAGAGGTACTTGGTTTGTATGTTTATTGTTTGTCCCATAAAGAACACTTTCTCACCATTTTCCATAACCTGGAGCACTGGGCACCCAGCATGTTTGCAACAAAAATGTGTTGAAGATTGGGGAGCTGAGTGAGTTCTGTCTCCAGCCCATGGGTATTACGTGGCAAGCACAGGTGAATATTAACTTCCCTGGAATTCAGATGGAGCAGAATGCTGAGGGCTGTGGCATTGGTTAAAGACATCTTTTTAGAGAAAGGGATTCTTGGCTGACTTTGAAAGATGAGCAGATGCTAATGGACAGTAAAGAAGCTTGGAAAGCTTAGCTCTGTTTGTGTCCAGTGTTCTAGAATGGTCATTGAATAGTTCTTAGTTGTTCATCCTCAATGTGACGCTTCTGGGAGGATTGAGCTTCTAGGCTGGTGGAGCTCCTTGGAGGTGCAAAACCTTCATCTTACCAAATACAAGCAAGAGTGCAAACCTTCTTTTGGAAACTTGAGTCTGCAAGGCCTTAAATAGGCACCAAGAATAAGTTACCAGGAATATATCCACCTGTGAACATGAGCAAGCAGAGAAGATGGGAACGACACCAGGTTCTCTGTCTGGGGTTGCTGACTTAAGGTGACGCACGTGTTCCTGGGTTGCTGGAAAGGCCCCGGGTAGTCTATCTGCTCAAGCCTGCTTTGCCACTTTGCATATTGCTAGGCCAATCTCCAAAAGTGTGGCTTTGCTGTGAGTGGGAACCTTGCCTTGATTAATTTCCCAACAAGTCAAATTTGCTTTACTAACTTTCAAACTGAAAAATATGTTTATTTTTCTCTTTGGTGCATATCTTAGAAGCGAAGCCATTTTCCCCAGCTGCATCATCATAATTCAGTTCTGCTTCTAGAACAACGGAGCTGATTCCAGAAGGAGGTCTATTTCGCATGCAATCTGAAAGTGCACATTGAGGAAGTTTAATTGCGTAGGGAACCACGGAATGAAAAACAGTGCAAGCTGCCTCAGTGCTGTTCAAATTTTAGCTCTGCAAACATCCATGCTACACATTACACCCTTCTGTGCATTCTGCTAATAGGGACTTCTACAACAAACCCAGACCCATTCTCATTCCCTTGGGGGAGACAAGTGTGAGCTTGTGGCTTCTGAGTAAAATTCCCAAGCCTGTCAAAGTTGTCTTCATTCAATGAGTGATTGCGACTGCCCAGGTGTGAACCCACACGGAGAACTTCAGATCAGAGAAGAATGAATGGCATGACTAAATGGATAGTGTGGGGAAAGACTACAGGTTCCTTATGCAGAAAGAATCCTTCAGCAACCACTGGGGAAGCCAGGTCCTGACCCTCAAGGAGGACATTGTGAGACCACAGTGGATGTGTCCAGGGACTTCATAATTGCTCTACCAGCCACTGGCTTTGCTGTCTCCTGGTTTTTGCTGTGGGACAAGTTATTTGAGGTTTGATACTGTATATTACCTCTTTGACTTTAACCTGCTGAAGTTTGAGCTCTCTTTTCCCAAGCCCTCATCGACGGGGCTGGTGCAGGTTCTAGGAAGGAATGCCAAGGAGAGGAAACAGGTTTAGTGGGACATTAAGTCAGAACTAGAAGTGGGAGAGGCTGGTTATGAAGATGGAGACCAGGAGTCTCTAGTGCTGAAAAGGAGTGACCAGGCTCACTAGGATTTTCCAAAGCAAAAGCTTTGGAAGGGGGGAGGTGAACTCTTTGGAGGTGGAGCATGGCTGGAGCTCAAATGCTATACAGGCTGCTCACTTGTAACCAGGCTCCAGTCTAAGTTGAATTTCAGTGTGTGGAGTGTAAGACCATGGGAATAATAGCAAAACATGTTTGTCTAGCACAGAGTATACCAGGTGGGACCTCGCCAGTCCTCTGGAATCCTAAAATAGGAGTGTATCAGTCAGTCAATATTATCCTTTCCAATTCTCTCTCTTTCTACCTATGGAAAGTCCCTCAAGTCCAGCCAGGCAGCTTCTCTGAGGTCCGAGGTCTGTATCTTGGTAGGTCTCACCAACCCCCTACCTCTGTTCCATGCTGTGTCCCTAAGAGGCTTCCCCAGGCATGAGAAGGATCCCAGGAGTCACTCTGTTGCTTAGGATTTGGGTGTGGCTGGACTGGAGGCAGGCTGGGTGAGAGACTGTACTGTGTGTCTGATCTGACCCCTTGTCTCTGGTGCAGTGTGCCCCACATCTGCAGTGCAGCTAACACAGCTGTACCTGGATCATTTACAGGCTTGGCTCTTTGCCATGGCAGGAAGAAGGAGGTCTGGGGGTACCTAATGCTCACTGCCCATTGCAAGAAGCTGGAGTCTTTTGTAGAACAGTTAGCACTTAGGTTTAAAACAGACCTGAGTGGGCAAACAGGTGGGCCAGAGATTAGTTTATTGTTGCTAGGGATGGTGGGTGTGGGATTCTAGTAACTGCAGGCTGGATGACAGGGAAGTGTCACAGGACAGAAGATGCATGAATTTGGGTGAATTCTGCCGGAGTCATATTCCCTCCAAACTTAGATGTTGAAGGTTTAAATGCTTAAACCCCCTGACCTGCAGAAAGTGGCTGTATTTGGGGATGAGATTCATAGGTGAGTTAAGTTAACATGAGGTTGATGAGGTGGGTCATGATAGGTCGAATGTGTTTCGTAGGCAGGGGTTAGGACACTGATACATACGAGGGATGACACAAGGATTAGTGGTTACCCATAAGCCAAGGAGACAGGCCCTAGGAGACACTAGCCCAGCTAACACTTCGATCTTGGACATCTAGCCTCTAGCACTGCATGAAAAATATTCCTGTTATCTAAGCTTTCCAGGGCTTCATCAGGGTGGCCCTTGCTGACTGTATGGGCAAGTCTTCGCGAGAACACAATCATGATCCCAGACACATGGCTCAACCTTGCACATATGTCTTGGTCATATCTCATTCCTCCAAGGTCTCACCGTTCTCTGTGAGGTCTCACATCCACTGCTGGCACAGGCAGAACCCTGGGTAGGGCTCGCCACGACTGCTTCTATAAATGGATGCAAAGCCACGGTGCCAGAGGGGAGAAGACAAGGCCTCTCCATGGAACTATACAGACCTGAACTTTGACTCTGATCTATGGTAGACCCACTCTATCAACTGGAAACTCCTCTGAGTCTTAGTTTACCTATCCGCAAAATGAGAATGTCAAACCAATGATGGTTTATGGGATTTCAGGGGAATGTCATGCAATGATGTCTTCTGTAACTTTGGAAGGCAGCTGCACTTCTGGATGTGCAGTCAGTCTTGTCCTTCTGGGTTCATCTGCCTTTTGCCATCATCCACATAGATATAGGACAGAGACCTGATTCTTCCAGTTTTGAAATGAAATCATATTCTAGATTTAGGATATGATCTCACATATCCCAAGGTCAGCTGGGCAGGACCAGGCAGGTACCCCAACTGTACACAAGTAAGGCTGATATGGACATAATAGGCAATGTGCTGCGTCATGCATATTCAGAGGAGGCAGAAGAACTGAAAGAATCCACCCAGAGTCTAGAGTCTGCAAGATCCCAATAGAGCTACCGAGTGCTGGAGGGAAAACTCAGTGTTTGAGTCTGCGTCTGCAGCCCAAGCAACACTTCTTACTTAAAAGCACTCTCTTGCACTTGGTTAGTGTACAGCCTTGGCTCCACCCCCAGGCCTGAGGGTACTGCTACAGTCTTGGCTTCTACATCTTTACTGTCTCCCATGAGATCAGATCTTTCCCTTGTATTTTTCTTTCAAGAACCCCCTACATGCTAAGTAGCTCAGCAGTAGCTTGGTGAGCTTGATGAAGATGGGTTCTTCCACTATGCTACCCCTCAAGTTCTATCCCACAGGAATAGAGGAGTGCTTAGAATGGGAAAATCCTGCAGACAATCCAGATGAGAGCCAGAATCTCCCCCAAGGTCTCCGAGAAACCCCATGATCCTTGCAGAGTTTTTTCTGACTTCTTTTCAAACTCAACCCTCTATGACCAGCTTTTGTTCTATGAGTCTGGTTTCCTGTCCATGACATTTTCATGGTGGAACTCATGAAGTTGTTGGTGTCATCTGGAACAACATACCACAAAGGATGGTAAGACTATGGGTAATGCATATAAGCTGTGCATTGTGACAAGGTTCTCTACATGACTTTAACACAGCAATGAGGAAGGATGCTCAGCTACCCACGATAGGTAGAGCTCAGTCCCTGTTTACCACTTTACTATGTCGGGCAAGTTGCTCCACAGGGAGCCCTGTCTCTGTCATCTGTGACTACAGCCATAGCCCTTCAAGGGTGGTTCAGAGTCTTTCTTTTCAAAGCTATGGCCTAGAGAGTATGAGGACTTTCGTTGTCTTGTTGTTCTTCTATTATAGTTGACCCAAGTGCAGGTTAAGGCAGGTATAAGTGTATGTATTATGGGGTTACAGTAGCCTTTGGCTCCCTATTCTTTTCTTCAGTCCCATCCTCTCATTTCTCTGCTTCTTTGCTGACCTGAGATGAGGCCTCTCAGTAAAGTCCTTCATGGGTCTGCCAATGGATCTCACTAGCTGGTGAGCCTTCGCTTGTGTGGCTGATACTTTTCTGCATGGTGCCTATTTCAGACAGAGTCGTTGTTAAGCTGTGATGCTTGTGCTGTGACTAACCATGAAGAGTCATGGAGACTTGCTTGGTACTACTGATAGTGCATGTGGCTCTGTGCCAGATTGTCCTGTTCATTGTAAGATGTCAGTCTTTTTGGCTTCTATCCATCACAGAAGAGGTTGTGACTGTTTCCAGACATTGACAAATATTCACAAGAGTTGGTATTTCTTATTCCGTTTGCTGTCAGACCTTGATACCTCTGTACTATCCTCTGACTTTATGTCTTCCTGGTCTTATGCCTTCAGCTTCAGCTATTGCTGTTATTAGAGTCATTGAAGTTATTGCCTTCTTGTGAGCTTGATTTACATGAATGTTAGATGAAGCCTAAAGTTGGGGTTAAGGGGAAGGCCACACTGCTAGGGGAAAGGCACAGGATAGGATATGTGGAGGAGGCCTGGCATACCTACCCTCTCTCCTGCCACAGTCTTCCGAAGGTAGTGCTCTGTGTTGGGGTGGGCACAGTCATATGTTCTTGTTGTCCAATAGTCAGTGAGTGTCTAGTCTAGAGACACCTGCAGTTGTCTCTGGGAATGGTTGGGGGATGGACATTGGCCTCTCCTTCTAGGCTGAGACCAGGGTTGGCTTCCATCTCTTCCCCAGCAAGTGACCCAGGGAAATCCTCACTGAGCAGCTTTCTCAGCTGAAACTGAGGATAGTGACAGGCATGGTAAAGGATTGCAGTGGATACGAAGTGAGATGGATCATCATATACTCCTCAAATGGCAGTTGTATGCTATTTTAAAAGACCTGTTGCTTGGAACTCTGTGGGACACCTCATGCAAAGAGCTGATTTACAATATTGAAACAGCTGGAATTTTCTTTGATATAAAAATGAAGAGAGCTTCATTTCTGAGGGTTCTATATCATTCCCATTTAATTCTCATTTTTCCCATCACCAACACAGGGGAAGGGTGAAGATAACTGAAGTGGGTCTCATCTCTGTTCTGAATTGACGATTGTTACTGGACGGTGATTGCTTCTTGCTTCTAATAACACAAGAGGCTCTTGAGAGAACAAATGAAGCCTTGTTTCATGTTAAATGAGAGATTGTGCAGTTCTTTATGAATGGTTGGCTAATTCTGTTCTGAATAAATGCAGAGCCAATCTTAGAAAATTCTGCCTGTTGGTCAGAAACACCTTACCAGCCGGTTTCAAATGCATGGGGACAATCATCTAAGAAGTGAAGACATTAATTCTTGTGACTTAAGAGGAACACCAAGCACTTTGGCTCACCTATGCACCATGATTTGCTAAATAAAAGAATCTGAACTTAAAGATGGATTCTCCAGCATGGCAGACCTGAATCTGGTTAGTCACGAATGGGATTCAGGTGTCAGAAAAAAAAAGTCCTTTGAGAAGGAATGGAGGATGTTGTTAGATCACAGGTGCATGCTGACTGTGGTTCATTTCTACTCCTGGCTCATAGATATGTAGATACTATATTCATCATCTGTCATTTCCATCTAGGTTCAAATTGGTTCCAAATGATCTTATTTCAGTGCAAAGAAAAGCACAGTCCCCAGAAGCCACAGGGGCTGTGTTCATTTAGCGTAGTACCTGGCAGAACACTTTGTATTTACTGTCTTTGTTCTCTAATACATATATGCCTGTGTGGTGAGAGGACAGGCGAGTCTTTCTTTTTTACCAGTAGGGGAATTCAAGAGTTCACACTGTGATGTAGTTTTGGATAAGAGAAGAGACAGGCTGCTGCGCTTGTGTCATTGCATAGCCTGGGGCTGGATGAATCACGGTGACCTTTACAAAGCAGAAGAAGGTGTGGGGGTCATTGGAAGCAGTCCCAATGGCTGGGGCAGTTAGTCACTGATGACCTGACTTGGAGAGAGGCAGATAGCCTGAGGCATTGGTTCATCAATAAGCATGACATTCAAGTGGCCTGTGTCTGTCATTTGAGATAATTAGACACAGTCGGTGGGAATACATGTGCAATGGAGCCCCCCTCCTGCGGATGTCAGCATGGATCTTGGTCACAGTCAGAGTAATAATACTGTCCTTGTGGCTTTGCATCAGTGGCTTTAGTGCCACAATATTGAAGGTCTGACAGTGGGCATACGGTGTATCAGATCTCAAGAGGATGCAGGGAGCTCACCTTGAGGTGCTGTGAGTAGCTCACATGGCTTTATATATCAGCAGTTCTCATTCTCCCATAGAGATCCACCATGGAGATTCGCGGTGGATCCTGGAATCATGGACAGGGATGGTCAACAACACTTGAAGGTTGAGCCTTTGACCATTCTGTGAGAAGTTATTTCGTGAGACAAGCCCTGAGTAAAGCTGCGGGAGATTACCTAATGGGTGTGGGAAGACGAGACCACAGTGGGTGAGATAATTCCCTGGGCAGGAAGGTAAGATGGAGAACAGGTTCAGTCGTTTTGGCAGACGGCAAAGTAAGCAAGTAAACCCCTTTTCAGTCTTCCTGCAGCTATGGTATGGCCTGGATCCTGATATAGGCATGGACTCAGCTGCAGTGCTGATGAACTGTGCCCAGCAGCTGTAAGCCAGAATAAATCCCATGCCCTCCTAAATTGTTTGGCCATATATTCATATCGGCAACAGAAGAGTACCTGAAACACAGAGTGGTGACCTGGGCAGGTGCCAGCCCTCATGGAAAGTGGGCAGAGGCCTCACAGAGAGCATCCAGGGAGAGGGAGGAGGTAGCATGCCATGTTGATGCCAGTGACTCAGCCCTGCGTTCACTTCGCTGCCCCCTGACCTTCCAGAAAAAGGTCTTGAAAAAGTCTGCCTTACCTATTGGCTTTCAAAAACAATTGAAAGCCAATTATAATAGTGTCAACAGCAGTGACAAAATCCAGGAGATGGGTCCTTGATTCTTTCTGAAATAGCAGCTTGATGGTAAGTTTTCACCTCAAGCAGATACAATTTCCATTGATGACTTCTAGTAGCTCTTCTCACCATTGCCAGGGTGTGGAGCCTGGGCCATTATCCCTCTTCCATGGGCATGTTTGCAGCCTGAAGCCTATCCTGCAAGTCTCCATCCTCTCCCATCACCCTGAAGGT
The DNA here is from genome assembly GCA_023101885.1 of Typhlomys cinereus. Classification (NCBI taxonomy): domain Eukaryota; kingdom Metazoa; phylum Chordata; class Mammalia; order Rodentia; family Platacanthomyidae; genus Typhlomys; species Typhlomys cinereus. The sequence goes on along the minus strand of JALPQD010000377.1, from coordinate 2,123,630 downwards.
GTCTTCCTACTTGTGAGCTCTCCACCTGCGCAGGCCTGTGTCTGTCTTTGGTGTGTGGGAAGCTACCTGTTCTTGGCATGTGAAGCTACATTTGCCCACCCTATTATATTGTCCATCCCCAGGGCTGTAGCACTGCGTCCTATCTTTCATCCCTGTAAGAGACATACAGCTGCCATGCTTACAACACAGGTTTCTCCCATCCCTTCTGCCTCTCCCTGCATGGAGCTTTGACCCACTCCTGGGGTACTAGCAGGTGGACACATTCATTACTCCACATACAGGCTTGTTTGGCCAGGAGTCAGCTATTTGCAGGTCCCACACATGCACTGTTGCCTTGTAGAGACAAGTAGCTAAGAAGTTCAGGGAAAGCAAAGGCCTCTGGTCTCTCGCCTCTCGGGGCAGCTGAGGTTGTTCTGAAGACTAGGGAGGCCATAGAGAAGGAATATCATGGCTACAATCATCTTTTCTGACTCATCGGATAATCCCAGTGTGTGAAAGCAGAGCAAATGTATGCTATGACCTCTTGCAGGTCATACTGCTTGCTTGGGCTCAGACTCACAGTTGGCACGACAATGGTTTATTAGCACACGGCATCAGTAGATGTCAGTACCCACGGCAATTAATGCAGGTAGAACCACAAAACGTGTCCTCATGGGGAGCTGGTATTTTAACTGGGATAGTAGAGCCTCAAGAGACTCTGTAGATGCTCAAGGCTGAGGCCCAGTAAATACTCAAGGCCGAGGCACTGAAACTTAGAAAAGACTTTTGCTATAGCTTTGGCTGTGGTGACCGCTTAGCATTTGAGGAAGCGATTCCTGGCAAGGAGAGGGCTGTACACTGGTGAACTTTATATGCAGAGGTTGCTCTGAAGGCCTGGTGCCCTCTACATTTTTAGAGCAGGGACATGATCAAACCTGAGAGATGTTCTATTTTGGCCTGGGTGAAGCCATTCCTGCTCTCCTAGTTAGCTGCATGTCTTGTCTGTAGGAAGCCACCTGTCTCAGTGACCTATAGATGTGACTTCTGCCATCATGGTCTCAGGACTCACTGCATTTCCATGAGGATTGAGGGGAGGGAAATACTTGATCAGGTGGGGACAGCTGGCTAGATAAGGTGGTATGCTTGCTGAGACTGAAGACACCTGCAAAGGAAGGACTTTCATGGGGTGGAAACATCCGGTATGTCACAGATCCCTGGAGAAATAGGGATATGTAGTGAAGTCCAGAGAGCTTATATAGGAATTCCATGTGAGAATGGAATGTTGGAATGTTGATATTGTGGGAATGTCCAAGTGAAATATGATGCTTGGTGAGGTGGGGGACTCCTGGTGTGGTCAAGATACCCGGAGAGATGAAGATATTTTCATGATCGGAGACCTGGTAAACTGAATATATCTGGTAAAGTGGGGACTCCTGGTTAAGTCAGTGATGCCAGTGAAAAAGGGATAGAAAGGAGAAATGAGAGAGGTGAAAACAGAAACACCATGGTCATCCCCCAAAATGATGTGTGGGTAGGGGGGGCATTTACAAAGGAAACATATTTCCTAAGTTCATGTCATCTCTCATTGCACCGCAGATCTTCTCATCCTTCTCTCTAAATTTCTTCCATCACCCGCTGGTAAAGACAGCTGCAAAATTTGTAAGCCCAAGCACCTTTAATGTCTTTATCCACCAGTTGTGTGATCTGAGCCATTTCTCTTGCCTCACAGAGCAAGGCCCAAGGCATGGACACCACCAAGATACAAAGGCTGTCTCTTGACTTCATGGCTTCCCAGGCATAGCACTTCGGTTATGTCCTCCAGGTCTGTTTTCCAACAGTATGGTTGTGGGAAAGAATTCTTCTAAGACTTGCATAAGAGGGCAAGGAATAGATGCTTTGTTCTGGGAGCAGGGATGAGAGCGCAGGAGCCAATAGTAGCATTCCAGCACCTGTGGGTACCAGGCAAGGACTGTGCAGGTGCGACTCTGCCCTTCCACTTCATCTGCCCACATCTACGGTGCTGGGAGCATTCTCTCACCTGAATGTCAGTTCTTTTCCCTCGACACTAGGATTCTTGGGAAGACATCATGAAAGAATATGTATCCACATGTCCTGGGCAGAGGCTGCCTATAGCAGTACTTAGTCAATGAACCATGATGTCTAGGCATATACAAGCCTGCAGAAAGATTACTAGTACTGCTTTGTGTCAGACACTAACAGAATCCCTGAGGATGACCCCTACCTACTTCCTTGTAGTCATCAATGCCAAGCTATCCATGACTCTGTTTTACCCTGGGTCTGACCACTAAGTGAGCTGCTGGGCCACACACAACTCCATCCTATTAGTTCTGACTGATAACGCTTGAGACAATCGTCACTAATATGGTGCTACAAATGATCTTGGTCTCTGGCTTTGGAGAAATGCTCAGTGACTTTGAGATGCTACATTGAGGCAGTCTTATAAATCAAGGTTCTTCTATCTAGAAAGAAAGAGGGGATAAAGTTTGGCTAGCATGAGCTCACCTACCTGGCAAGACTGGTTAGAGTTCTCCACCAGATCCAAAGAGATGTAACTTTCAATATCCCTTGATGTGGCAGATCATTTCAGGAGAGACACACAAAAAGAGCTCATTTTATACAAGGGTTCACAATGAGTGAAGCCTCAGGGATTGAACTGAAAGATGGAAAGATACAAATAAACTGTGAGATAGCCTATCAAGGACTCTGACAGTAACCACAGCTGCCCTATCAACTATGCCCATCTGGGAGCACTGTGCTCTGGGCCTCAGGAAGTTTCTAGTTATCTATGAAGTGAACCTTTTTGATTATCTTGTTCCAGAAATAAAAGAGGTGTAGACATTTGTCCCAGATTCCATGCTGTATGTGGTCAGCTCATTTGATTCTCCTGGAGAAAGTCTGTACATTCTTTGTAGGAGTAAGGCCTTAGAACATGTTTTGGATTCTGTGAGACAAGAGTTAGATTTGACTCAGACAGACAGTGCTCATGATTTTGTAAACATTAAAAAAATTCAAGGTTCTCTGTACTGATCCACTTAGAACCCAGTGGCAATTAGAAATATAGTAGAAGTAACAGGAATGTGGCACTTCCTGATAAAGTGTTGGTCAGAGAGGTTTCAAAGACCCCCTAAACAATATAGGCTTTTGCTCTTGGTTGCTTTCCAAAAAACCGTCAGTAAAACCCTATTACTAAAGAGGGAACACATATGAATCACTGAACATAGGCAAAATGCATCAACTGGAACTGGTTTGAGAACTTCCTCCTTGCTGGATAGCTTACAAAATACCAAGGAATACTGTAGAAGCTATGGGGGAGAGAAATAATCACAGGCCTCATCAACTCATGAGATCTGCAAGTTGCAATACAAATCACCATGGCAACAAGGGACCACCCATGTAATAGTGGGATGAGTATCAAGGAGACAACCAACAGGTTTCTAATTGAACTAAAGACCCGCTTGTCAGAATGAAACAGAATCCTGTTACTGTTAACTAGAACAAGAACCTAAAAAAGGGAAGTAAATAGATCGATAGGGAAAAACAGCCAATGAACCTATAGGTAGGAAGACAGCACACCAAACTGCTCTGTAAATAGCTGCTATTATACCCATAAATTGGAAGAACACTCTCAGCCTAGAAGTCTTCTTTTATCACAGAGATAGAGGATCTCAACACCCTGACAGGATGTGGCCTAGGGCAGCAGAAGAGCAGTGAAGTGGACAACAATGGCCAGCCATACTGCAGAGTGCCAGAGATCCAACAAAGCTCTTTCAGAATCAGGCCAACCTAATTTCTTCCGATTCTAAAGGCTTTGGGAACCTCACAGAAAAGGGAGTGGTGAGACTGTAAGAATCTAAAGATAGGAAGGTTTGCCATTGTACAAGACATTCCATTCAAGGCAGGACTGCTGCATCTAGGAACTCACTGCAGTGAGACTTGTCCTTACCAGACCTGTATAATGACTGACATACTAACATGTCCCCGTAGACTATTGAGGGACTCAAGAGAGATAAGAACATACAGTGGAAACCTTGGGGACTAAAGTTGGATGATCGAAGGGAAATAGCCTTATCAGTGGGGTGGCCCAAAGAAAGGAAACTTGGTATGCCATGGAGTTCTGACCCCCCATAAGATCAGACAAGCCAGAGGGAACCCTGGGGTTCATAGAAGCAGACAGGCAGGAAAGTGGGAGGGAGTGGGATGGACTGATGAATAGAAGGGAAGGAAATGGGAGGGAGGAGGATAGAGGAAACAGGGATAACTACTTAATATGCTTGTAAAATTACATAAAAAAGTTAAGGGTCATGGTGGAGAGTGGCAGGTGGGAGGGACGAACTTTCTGTCTTTATTGCAGGCAGTGGTGAGAACCACTCTCACCTGGCTCGCACACACTTTGACCAGGCTGCTTCCTTGACCAGTTAGGTCAGGATTTCTGGGGCTGTAAGGTTAGGATCACAAGCTTGGGGATTAGATTTTTTTTTCTTTTTTACATTTTCAGTGTATATCTATGTAGGGTCATATATGCCTGAGTATGTGTGTATAATGATATGTTTGGTGTGGAGGTCTGAGGTTGATATTAGGAATAATCTTCAAGCACTTTCTCCATCTTATTCTTTTCTGAGACATGGTCTCCAATCAAACCCAGAGCTCACCAATAGGCTTAGTCCAGCTAATCAGCCAGTTTTAGGATTGCCAATCTCTGCTTTCTGAGACTGGCATTACGGCAGGTTGTCACACCCACCTGTTATTTTATATGGGACCTGGGTCCCAAACTCCTTTCTGTTCTCATGGCAAAGGCTTTAACTACTGATCCATCTCCATGGCATACAGTTTACATTCCACAAGGACAACCTCTGTCCTAAATAGAGTGTCTCTACATCCTCTGGGGGTATTCAAGGTGGATACTTAAGTAGACAGAGCCGTGTGATTTTTGCCCTGGGAGGCCACCCCCACCACTGTTATTGGCAGCTGAGTCCTGACTGACTCTGCTGCTATTCAAAAATCAAGTAAACCACCAAAAGGCAACCCAACCATAGCTATTCATCACGAAGAAAAGCCATGAGCAAACAAGATAAAAGATAATTTTTGTTAGATAATGAACACTCGTAAAAGGGCAATGGCATGGTATTAAAACGTCAGTGATTGCTTGTTCCTCAGCATTCATCTGGCAACCGAAGCAGCATGAAGCAAGAGTTGCACTTAGAAAATGACAAGAAAATAGCCATTCATTTAGTCAACAGAGTAAGGCCCATCTCGTTTCCCGGGTCACTTAGTGCCGCTGCTCGTGTCCAGGGTGAGCCTCTGAGCGTGGCACACCCCCAGTGTATCTTCATAGCTCCTTTCTCTCAGGCGCCTGGGGCAAACGCTGGGCTTTGCTTGAGAGGGGATGAGGCCTGCCTCCCGGTCTAGACCAAGGCTCCAAGGCTGCATATTGCTGGGGTAGCTGCTGAGTGGACCATCTGCAGGAAGCCTGTCCATACGAGCTCAGGCATCAAGAGTGAGCCAGCAGGGCCAGGGCAGGCACTCTGCTCCTCTGATTTGGCACTACCAGGCGAGGCCCATCTGCATGTGTGAGGCAGGCCTCCCAGCTAGTACCTCCTCTCCGCTCCATGCCCGGCTCTCTTCTGGCACGGAACCCATACAGAGGAGTCAAACGGCCTCATGTGGGAGTGATGTGTCCCCTGCCCTCTGCCTATTGCACCATGTTCCATAAAAAATAAACACATTTTTTGACTGTTTGTATATTGCTGATGGGGTGGCGGTCCAGGCACTGGCAGGCTGCAGAACTGGGTCACTGTCGGTCCATCCACCAGAATCTATCCAGGGAGAGCGTCTGGGCCGGAATCTTTGGCGCTTCCATGTGAGAAAAAAATCAGCGGTGCCTGTCTGCCTGGTGCTCTGCACAGTGCTGAAGATGAAATGGGAGGATTAGAAGGAAAGGAGAAGATTCCAGGACGTCGTGGAGTCACTTGGCGATCTCTTAACTGTACAGCATCACGCAGGTGTGTCTACGTTTCTCTCAGCCCTCACACACCTGGCCCGGACCCTCCCCTCTGTGTCGGCCTGCAGGAAGCTCATAGGTGGTTGTTCTTGGAGAGGTAGGCGATGAGGGCGACGGCCACACCCACATAGATGCCAGTTCCGATGGTGATGGACAGCACTGCCAAGAACAAGGCTCGCCGAGAGCTGGTGCTGGCCTGGTGGAAGTCCCCTTTGGCCACGGCTTTGTTCGTCTGCAGAATTGGGAGGAGAAGAAGACGTGATGGTGAGTAAGCTGGAACCCAACTTTCAACTCCTCCTCTTTCTAGAGAGGACCCTCAGTGCTGGCAAGGCTAACAGAGACCTGGCATCTGTCCCCGTGAGGACTGGGTACCAGGTAGCTGTCTAACTGGCAAGAAAAGACATGTCACATTGTTTCACACACTATAAGGTAGGCGAAGTCTCCATTCCAATAGCTCAGTGAGAACACTAACATGGGGTCCGGTCTCAGGAACAACATATTAGAGGTGGGTGAGGTCATCCTTCCTGCTCAACAATGTTTTTCATTTGAATGACACAGTTTTCTAAAGCACATTCACACTAACCTTTTTTCTTAAATCTCTACAGCCCAATAGAAGCGTGGGAAAGGAAATTACAGTTCTCATTTCCCAGAAAGAAAACTAGGACATACAATTATTAAATGCAACCCAGAATCCTTAAGATGTCATTCTGCAGCAGTTAGCCACCACATGGTTATAGCAGTTCTGGTTCTGACTGGCACTGGGCCCTACCATGGCTGGTGATGGTAATATTCATCCACTAGTAAAAGAATTTAGTATAAGGTCACTGCCTCTGTGCTGGAGCACCTAATTACATAATGAGGTGTTTGTTTAGTAAGTTTCACATTCTTTGGGGGTCACGAGGTGGACAGGAACATCAGGGGGGAATTCAGGATCTGATTTGGTTTTCTGTTGTAGACTCTGCAAGCCCTTCTTCAGCCCCTCCCTACCTTGTCCATAGCTGAGCCACAGAACACTATGCTTAATAAGTACCTCCTATTGCGGGTTCAGGACTCAGGGGCATGGGACTCCTTCTTGGACTGCCCGCTAGTGTGGAAACTCTATTGTGTCTGTTTAACCCCTTGCCTTAAAGTATTCTACTGCCTGAAGCCTTCTCCCCTGTGGTCCATGCTAGACTTGGGGAGGGTTGTCGACATGTCAGCCCCTGTGCAGGTCAGGCAAGGTCCACTCATACTTGGCTATATCCTGGCTGCTGCAACCCTGACTTGGGCACACGTGCTCTTTAAAGAAAGAACCGGGGACTCAGCTGCAGCATCATGAAGAGACCTCTCGAGTCATATGGGCAGGTGGGTGGGATGTTGCTGAGGAGAACTGATCCCAAACCAGGCAGGACCCTACTGTCGGCGTAAAAGCAGAGCCCACGCTTCTGGGCTATCTCTAGAAAACCAGATTTTCTCATTGGGTCCATACAACACCTGCGGTGTTACTGTCTTGTAGGTGAGTGTGGGAGGGTAGGCTGTTCACTCAATCTGAAAACACCAACATATGTTATAAGCCACAGAAGGTAACTCAGAGATAACTTGCAACTGAATTTTCATGTTCTACTATCTCCTGGTCCTGATTTAACGAGACTGTAAATCTACGTTGTTCAGAAGGCACCCCATCTGCCGCCTGGCCCACTTCTCTCGACCCTACCTTCTGGATCTCAAAAGCTGGATTTTAGTTTTCCTCCCCCACTTCTTGAGCATGAGAATTCACCATGGACAAGTTTCTGATGACGCGAATTCGAAGGGAATTTGAAATGAGACACCTCCAAGGACAGCAGTAATTAATTAATTAAACTGTAATTAGCTGGGTTTTATGTTATCCAGCACTGCTCCCAAACACTCCAATGCCTTATAACATAATTCACTGTAATTGCCCTTCTTGGCATTAACCTCACACAGCCGTGTAACATCAGGAGCATGGCTCGCTGGTGTCTGTCATTATCCCAACCTTCACACAGTGTGCACAGGTAGGCTGGAGGACAGTCAGCAACAAAACCCAGGAGGAGGGCAGGACCCACTTTAGCTAATCAGATGTGCCTCTAAGACTCTCTTGAATGTGACTTCCCTGTCTTACTAGAGTTCACACACATGGGTACTGATTTGTGGAGCATCTCCTACTTCCTCTGTGGTTTACTGGATCCTGGGTTGTTCCCCTGGAATGGTGTTTGGTCAATAGCTATTAATGAATGGCTGAGTGTGTCAATTTTGCAAGCTCACCTTCAAATGCTCCCACAGAGCCCTGCTCTCAGTGCCTTTTTTTCTCTAGGGTTGGTGGCAAGGAGTAGCTTGCCTGTCTCTAGATCTGAATTCTGGACCCAAACTTCAGGTTCTGAGCTCACTGTGCCACTTTACTCATGCCTGAAGCTACTGTGTTTGAGAATCAGTGTTACTCTTCCCTTCCCATAGTCAAGTTTGGGAGATTTGTTCCATGTGTTTTATGCTCAGTTCTTGGGCATCTGATCCAACAAGGGGGTGGGGCATGATTTCAGGACACTATTGTAGAGTCAGTCAAAGCAGCAAATGACTAAGAAGCAGTCTGTGTGCCTGTCCTTCACAGGAGCAGGGGGTTCCTGTTCATTTGCATATGCCATGACCTCAGGAAGGTGATCTCACCCTCACCAATATCAGAAAATGGGTGACTGTGGTTGTCAGACGGCTTGCCTCTTCCTTTGGGAGGGTATGAACTTGAAGGAATGCCTCTCTCCTACAGAACCAGGCTCCGATGAGTTCAGCACGATGCTGGGCAAGGGTTCTCGCCTGTGTTCACAGGTTTGCGAATCTAGACACTCGAGGCAAAACTGTGCTGTTCTTGCCCACTCTTAGGTGGAGAGGAAGGAGGGGAGGAAAGGCAAGTGAGAGAAGCAACCAGTGCTCCCTAGCAATACCAAGAGCCTCTGCAAAAGTGTTACAGTTAGTTAACTCTGCATGTTTTCTGATAAAATCACCATCAAATGGCTTAAGGGAACAAGGGGTTTATTCTCTAACAATAATAGTCCAGTTACAGGTCTTAGTTCAGCCTGACAGGAGAGCCCACTGCAACACCATCTTCATGTAATGAGAGAGAGGGACAATCCTTACTTGCCAGACTAGCATGTACACACGAGGATCCCAATTTTATCAACCTGTATTTTATTCACCTAGTCCTATTTGCCTAGTCCTATTTGCCTAGTCCTATTCGCCTAGTCCCACCCATCATGGGCTGGGCTTCCCCATCAACTAGACAATCTCCTGTAGGTTCGCTCAAGGCTTAACTCTGAGCTCAAAACCTCAATGATCAAGTCGACACCTGCATCTAACTGTGACAGCAGGAATGAGCAGAGTCATGTCCACTGGGAGTCTGGACCCATCTCCACCTCGCTCTATACTCAGAACGTCTGTGGCATAAATGAGTGTTCAGCAGGCAACCCCAGAAACTCATCTTGGGGAACTCTGTGGGTAGGAGCATGCTACTTGTACCTGTGTGAACTGGCCACTTGCTGACCACATCTCCCAAGACTGCATGTCCAGCTCTACTTGGGTAGCCTGACCTGTCTCTATTTTGGAAGACCCTTTGAACTTCGAGATGTCTAGCGTGGAAGCCCGTGTTGTGTGTTTAATCTCCCTTGCTGGGAAACTTGCCAACCCTGTGGCTGAAAGCAAAATTACTCACTTACGGTTCCATAGCTCCTGTGGTCAATGGCTGGGCAGCTATGCTTTGGGGCTGGCTGTCTCCATGTCCTCTGACAGGTGTCTGCCATATGGCCTGAACAGACTTGGCGTTCTCTTTGAGGTACCTTTCTGTGATGGCTCCTCATGTTTCACCTGCTCATTGTAGCTCCTGGCTGTTCCTTCTTACTAATTCTTCAAGGTTCAATATACTACCAGTGATGCCCATTTCCTCTCAGGTAGGTTGTGTCCTCATTGTCTTTGGCCTTGGGAGGTTCAAGCGATAGGTCTGTCCTCTAGGAGTTGCTGGGAAATGTCACCTTATTGCCTCTGGAAGAAAGTGAATTACAAAGCCACCCAGGGATCTTCTAGCAGAGCGAGATAAAGTTTGCGCTAACCCCTGAGTGTGAGCAAACTCAGGCTCCCAGACTTAGATGCAAGGCTGGAGGCCACTGCCGGTGGTTCCTTTCAGTTCTTTCCCTGCCACTCTGGAACAGAGCACTAGAGATGCTATTGAAAGGACAAAGAGTAACTCCATTTTTAAACTAGTTCCCTGCGCCTCACTGCTCCCAGGCTCAATTCCCTTTGTAACCACATCCTATCAAGTCAGAAGCATCAAACTCAACCACCTGCAGTTCAAGGAAGCATAACATGCTAACAATACTGCAAAATTATTTTTTTCTAACTGTGCCTTTTGATATTCCATTATCTGACTTAAGATGCAACTGTGGTTTCTAGCTTTCTTAATCCCTTCCCTTCTCATCTTCTGGGTTAAGAGTTCTTTCAGGCATGAACCTGTTCTTGACTGATGGCAAATAACAGGATTCTTAATTCCATCAATGTCATGTGATTTTATCTGGGACTTGCATAGACACAGCACCGTCATTCATAGACTCATGAAAAACCCTATCAATGTCCACTCTGAATACAGTATGGTCAAGCTGCTGGTTGGGCCTCCTGTAGGCTGGGAGCCTGCTTTCTCATAACTGGGTCTTTCCTTCTTTGCCCTTTGGTCAACAGTTAAGAGTGAATCTTATTACTTTCTTTTGGGGACCACTCGTCAGAAATTAGAAAGTACATATAGCCTGGTGTATTCACCCTCTGCATGTGAGCAGAGGGGCACTGGGGTTTGGTAGGATGAGGGAGCATAGGATCTGTACTCCTGAACACTTTTCAAAGGAGTTTCATCTCACAGAGGAAAGCCACAGGGAAGCGAGAGATTGCCTTAAAAGCCAAGCTGGGGACATGGCTCAGCTGGTGAAGTGTTTGCTGTGCAACCCCATTCAACCCTCAGTAACCATGTTTTACCAAAGCTGGTCAGGGCAGCAAACCTGTCATCACAATGCAAGGGATGGGGAGGTGATAGACACAGAAGGATTCCTATAGTTTGCTGGCCAGACAGCTAGATAATTAGTGAGCTCTGAGTTCAATGAGAGACTGTCTCAAAAATGAGGAAGACATCCCAATGTCAGCTTCCAGCTTGTATGCATACCTGCACATAAGAGTTCACTTAACACACATGAACAGGCACATATGAACATATATACACATAGATGCAGTAGGGGGGTTATGGGGTGGCAGGGAATACCTAGGATGCATGAGCAATCAGAATTCATGAAGCAGGGCTGCACAGCTTGGAGCAGGGCTATGAACAAGGCTGAGTAAGGAGAAACAAGTTAAAGCCAAGGTCCTCTGGGCCATTCCACATTGAGACACAATGCACACTCCAGTTCCAGAGGTAAAGAGCCTTCTTCATTTGCCTGGTTATAGAGGTGGGGAAAATCTGATTTTTAAGTTACAACGTAAAAGTAAGGTAAGTGAAGAGTTATTGCAGCCGAGGCAACAGAAGCTGGATGCAGCTCAGTGTTCGTGTACTTGCCTAACGTGCCCGAGGCCCAGAGTTCCATCCTGAGGGCAGAAAAACAGCAACAATAAGACCCCTAATATCTGAAAACTTAAAACTCAGGAAATAAATGCCCCATGAGGACGAATGTGCTTTGGCTAAAATCACCACCCCTTGTTCACATCACATCTCTTTAGTTGTAACAGCCAGATCAGAGGAAAGTATTGTCAAAAGCCTCAAGGTTTTCTAACATATAGGAAGATCTTCAGGACAAGATATGACTAGTCTGCAGAGAAGTCAGATTTCCCTTCTTTGGGTAGTCTTTGTGTGTGCGTGTGCATGCATGTGTGTGCTTGTGTGGGTGTGTGCGTGCGCATGCGCACATCAGCATACACCTGAGTGTATGTGCCTGTGGAGGCCCAAGGGTGATATCAGGAATCATCTTGGATTGCCTTTCTACTTCATTGTTTTGTTCTGCTGTTTCCCATGCTCTCGTTGCCAGGGCTGAAATTGTAGGATGCTGCCATACATTTCTGTCAGTGGGACCTGAGGATTCGAACTCAGGTCCTTTTGCTTGTGAGACAAAGGTTTTAACCCCTGAGCCATCTCCCCAAACCGTGAGTGGTCTGTCTTAATGACTCTCTCTCTGTTGGTGACAGAACTCATCCACAGACAAAGGTTAGGGGACAGTTTCATCCCCTGCTGCAGAGCAGGATGGTTCCAATTAGCTTCTTGCTGATTTTCTCAAAGAGTCCATACATTGCCTGAGCCAGAAGATCTATCTACGAGGCTGACATCACAGTTGGCTTCATATCTCCCCTCCTTTTGCTGCTCACCTAGGTCTCTGGGCTATCTAAAAGATTCCTCCTACCACAGTGCCTCCCTTCGCCCCTTCTCCCTCTCTCCTTCCTTCATCTCTTGGCTTGCCGTGTAACAGCTGCTTCAGCTGGCTTTCAGGGGGAGAGGCTGGGTCAGGAACAGCCTGGGGACCTTGCTGGCAAATCCCTGTCTCCTGCAGTTGTGACAAGTTCCTGCAGACCACATGCTGCCTTTGCCATCACTTTTCTGGAAACTGTCAGCACTGTGGGTACTTTATGGCCTATGTTTCCTCTAGTGCCAATATCTGGCTGGCCAGCCTACATTTTTTTACATCATCACAGAGGTTATTCCACGATTCTCCAACATTTAATATTCACTGTACTCTGGAAAGAGACCAACTTGTGTTAATATTCCGAGTGAAAATAGCACAGATTTCAACATGAGCCCCAGGAAGGGAACAGCACTCAGGGGCAAACGGTACACACGCCAACCATAGCATTATGTTTTCCACATGCATTTAGCTTCAGTTGCATTTTTAGGACACACTTTCTTAGAGACCCCTTCAGTTAAGTCTGAATGGTAGAAAGGAGAGGAGTTGTGAAGGAAATGCACTGTTTGCTTATAATACAACTTACATGCAGACGACCCAGGTTACTGCTGGACAGCACTGGCAGGGGCCGTCCAGCCTCTATAAGTCTTGGCCGGATGCCAAGTGCTGTGACTCCCCATCAGGAACTGTCTGGACACTCTAGCAATCAGGTCAGTGCTTCTGAGGAACTCACATACCTAGAGCACAGCCGTGTCTACATAACAGCAATACGATTCATTTCAGTATGGGTGAACTGCTGTTATGAACCAATTCTCCATGGGATATAGAATAACAAATTCTGGAGTGTGCTCAGCTGGTGTGAGGTCTTTCATGGGGTAAGATGGGGGGCTTCCTCCTACGTGCTGCCTCTGGACCTATGCAGAATGAATCAGCCCATTGCCTAGAGGGTATCTGTGAGTCCAAGGATTCCCCAGAGTTCAAGTGATGTGAGACCCCCGTTGCATTCTGTCCAAGACTGGCCCCTCTCTTAGACACTTTCAGTCCAGGTCTGCATCCTGCTCTCTCTTTCCTCACTCAGCTCTGCCATCCAGGCCAGAGTCAGGCTCCATAGCCAGCCATCCTGAACAGCAGCTCAGCCAGCCTGAAGGTACAACAGAGCCCACCACTGAGGCTCCCCTGCTTAGGAGGTCACAGGTGAACAAATGTATGTCATTAAGGAATGATAGTGATCAAAAGTATAAGAGGTTCTATTGTTAGACCAGAACTGGAGATCATTCAGAGGGGTAGCAATCACTAGTAATCTTCTTTGTTTTCAATAATAACATGGTTGGACATTTGGATATTGGCTTGCTTTGTGTCCTTCATTCTTAAAAATTGTTAGTATGTGTGTACGCAGATGCTCTTTTTTTTAAAAAAGTTCAAGAATCTATCTTTATTTATTTTTTAATATTTTATTATTATTATTATTTCCGCTCATACAAACTTAACAGGTACACCGGTCCCTTCCCTCCCTCTACCTCCCCCTGCGCAGATGCTCTTTGACTTCTTGGAGTTATGTTTCAACAAACCCGACATACATCAAAAATATGGAGAATGGAAAAAGCACTAACGGACTTAGCTACAGAGTGGTGGTCAGGTTCCCCCATGTCATGTTGCTGCGTGGCCATGGTTGCTTGACAAGCATCATGGAAGAGAGGCACAGCATATATCTAACGGATCTGGACAACAATCAAAATTCAAATTTTGTAGTATTTTTTCCTACTGACTTCATAAACAGCATATCCTCAAAATCTTAAGTTGAACCACTGTAAGATCATCAAGATCATCTGTGCCTCTGTGTGTGTGCATGTGATTTCACGTCAAGTGTACCGCTTATGAGACAGTGCATAATCCATCCATGTGGAATCTGACGAAGGGCACACAGTCACATAGACAGTGATCCCAACAGGAGCTGGGCTTTATTACCATCTCGAGACCTCCTCTGCCTCTTGCTGTCACTGTTCCCAGTAGGAACCAAAATCCTGAGCTGTAGTCCCCCCATATTAGTTCTATGTATATTGGAACATCCCATCTCATGTTCTTTAGTGCTCACACAACTGGATCTGGCTTCCTCACCCTCCCTCACTTCACTGTGTCTTGTAAGATGATGGACTCCTATATTTAGTCTGATTGACAGAAGTTTTCCATGCATTCATTTCGCTTTGCAAAAGTACTTGGAAGGCTTCTAGCTGGATGCTTTTTAGAGATGGTGCTGATGTGAATATTCTAGCCTGTTTTGAATGAGCATATTTTGGTTGGATATACAGTTGGAAGTAAATCAGCTGATAATAGGTTATGTGTAAGTCAGTTTTAAAAAATATCTATTATAATTATAGCAACATATACATAGGGTTTTATAAAATAGCACATCGGCAGAAAATGTCATGAAAATGTCTCTGTCTCTTGAAGCTTTGTCCCAAAGACAAAAAGTGTTGAAATTTGTTAGTAGATCTATGTGACATTTAATTCTTTAAGAGGTTACAACTTCTTTTTATTTATGCTTTTATCAATTCAACTAGCATTGGCCACTGCAGTGGGTGGAGAACTAGCTTCTGTACAAACCTCTTCTGCAGCCCATCTGGTCAGCTCCTTCCACCCTCCTTCTTCATCCTCCTAAACTCTCACTGTGACATTTACTTAAACCTTTAGTTTGATCATGTACATCATGATTTTAGGATAAATGTAATTTTTCATCTGCTCCATGAATCACTCTCTTGTTCACAAATAAAGCAGAACCTCTCAATATGGTCTTTCACAACATGGTGAATCCTGTCAGATAAGCCATCAGTTCTTCTCATCTCTTATAGCCACACTCTTAGGCCTCTTAGCCTATTCTTCAATACAGCTCTGTGTCTCATCCTGAGAACTGCTGTTGTTCTCCTCTATGTTACAGCTCCTGTTTCCTGGACCTTCAGCTTCAGTTCCTATCCTTTCACCATATGCTTCTGAAACTCAGTGCTTGGAGATCAGTGCTTGAGATGGTGCATGCCTGTAAATATCCACATTATATCCCACAGCTGGTTGACAGTTTGGGTAGGCATAGAATTCCACATGGGAAATAATTTTTCTCCTTGGGTTTCTGACACTCTTGTTCCATTCTCCTCTCACTTTAGCACTTTCAACAGATCAGCACCATCCTTACACCCTCTTTAGTGCTGTGGCTTGTTCCTTCTTTCTAGAAATTTCTAGGGACACACTCTTCATGGCTTTATGGGCGGTCAGTGCGAAAGTTCTTCTTTGTTCAATCTCTGGATTAATTTTCTGTCTGTTTTCTCTCTCTCTCTCTCTCTCTCTCTCTCTCTCTCTCTCTCTGTGTGTGTGTGTGTGTGTGTGTATGTGTGTGTGTGTGTATATATACTATTGTCAACCCGTTGCCTTTTATTGTATTTTATTGGAGATTTCCTCAAGATTCTCCAAGCCTTCTTTGGAATTTTATTGTGGGAACAACATTGTTCAATTTCCTTTTTGTTTCTTCATTGCTATTTTTAATTTTCCACAACCTCCTGTTTTTGCAGTGAGTCTATATCCTGGTCTCATATGGTATCTTATTCCATTTGTGCAGGCTTCTTTTAGCAGGGGTGTTAGAGGCATTCTCATATGTCTGGCAATGTCCTGACTGTAATTTAACATTTGAGAGCACTAAGACTGACTGGCTGGTGCTCCGCACGCATAATGTGGGACTGAGTGAGCAGAAAGGTGCCCACCCTGTAGGTATTAACCAGGCATAAGAGCATCTATCAGTCTGTCCTTTGGGAACTTTCAGAGTCCGAATAGTGTTCTCTAAAATGACTATGCTGAAACCTTCAGCTCCCCAGAATATGGTTGAGGTTAAAGACAGGCTATTCACAGCACAAATTTAGTTAAAATGAAATTGTTAGTGTGAGCTCTCATCTAACAAGACTGACAACCATCTTGGAAGGAAAATAAGATACAGAGTTGAGAGAAGGATTACAAAATGCAGCCAGAAGACCCCATGCTCAAGCCAGGGAGGAGCTTTGGAAGTCACACCTATGACTCCTCTGTGTGTTCAGCCTGCAGAGCTCTGTGTAAACACACTTTGGGGCTTTCAGCCCATCTGTGGTGCGGTGGCAGGTGAGGCAGAGTTTTTCTCAGGACAAACAAGCTGCCTGGATAGGAGTTTGGTGAGGAAAAACGCCTGGGACCAAAGCTTCTAATTTATCATGCTGAGGCTTGGAGTTTGTGTTTGATTTTCCCACCACTGTGCTGGGGGGAAATACCTGAAGCCTCCTCACTGGATTTCTTGCTGAGATTGGCAATGTCTCAACTCCATATGTCCTAATCCGCCCTAAATTTCACCCAGCTCAGACTGATTCCCTGTGAGATGCATTCAACATTCAAAACAGGCCGTTACGTTGAAGGTGGCTTTACTAGTTAGACACAGGTGTCAACTTGAGACTTTAGGCACATCTGTGGGGAAAGTTTAGTTGGCAAGACAAGCCCTAAGCAAGCCTGAGTAGGTGGATACAATTGTGAGCTGTTTGGAAACTGGCATAAAGGTATCCTAACAAGTGAGACTGTGTGGGTGTGGTGTGGCCAGTTCCTTCGGCTCCTGGTGTTGGTGTGAACTCTCTCACTGTGATGATAAACTGTAACTGAGAGTCCTAAGTTGGAATAAAAACCCCTATTCTCTTAAGTTACTTTGGTCCTGCATTATTCAGTAATGGAAAGATGGAAGTAACACAGTGGCCATAAGGAGAGTCGTTGAGAATGTACCGCAAGGCAGGAAAGTGGAGAGCCAGCGTTAGTGAAGAGGGAACAGTTCTGTTAGTCTTACATCTGTAAAGTATAAGTGTGCCCTCCAAGGAGCCGGCATCTAGAGTTCATCCATATCCCCTCCTCCAGCACTCAGGGCAAGCTTTCCTTTCAACCAACTTCCCGATATATTGCTGCCCCCCCAGGCAAATTCAGGAGTGTTGGTCTTTTCAACGAATACACTGAACAAATACTAAGCAAGCCTGTATAGGTGGATATATTTGTGAGCTGGGAACACTAATAAAAACAAGGACAAGAAACAGAGTCACGGCATGGTGGAAGGCGGGCTTATGCAGCTCACTGGCCTTGGGGCCAACGTGAATTTAAGAGGCAGAAGATGTACTGCAGCCCCAAAGAGCACACATATGTTTTCATATTATGAAACAGCCAGTTTAAATATAGATCTCAAGCTGACTACCGAGTTCTGTTGACCATAGTATCCTAAGGAGAATACTGATCCTAACTGGGCATCTAGACCAGCCTGTGGTCCTAACACTCAGTGCCTATGTGTGAGACTAGTGCTGTTCCTTCTTGGAGAATTTCTACAGCACGCAGGATGGCATCGTCTAGTACATTCTATTATATAACACGATTCTAGGAAAACAAAGACAGAGAGGTGTCGACTTCTCCAGGCGGTGCACATGTATAATGAAGCCTGTCACGACGTCACATGGTTCTCATAAAGCCTGAATGCAGGGGCCGTGGTTGAGATGCACAGGTAGACAAGGCATTTTGTGGGACTTTGACTGAAATTCAAACAGGGCCATGAGACAAATCATGTATTTGTAGTGCAGATGACAAACGTGTATCTTTCTATAACACAAAGTATCTTCTGGAAGGGGTACAGCATTATAGGGATGGCTCATGTTTTGTAATAATGATTTCACGTGCTACAAATCAAGAAATGGAGACTGGGGAAAAAGACACGGTCACAGAGTAAGTTAGGTTTTTTTATTGTCTATGTAGATGTGTGTACATCTGTGTATGCAAGTCTTTGGAAAAGAGAATGCCTTCTGGAATCATCCTGGATTATTCTACTTCCTTATTGCTTTGCTTTAGGTTCCCAGGCTCTGCCTTCCAGGGCCAGAAGTACAGGCTGCCACCATTTGCTTGCGAAGCAAAAACTTAACCCCTGAGCCATCTCTCCAACCTTCAGAATAAGTTAGTTTTAGGAGTGGTCCTTGCTTTTCCGAATCACATCAGTGCCCTTGCTCCTGTGTAGTGGCACCAGGCTGCTCTGGCTTAGTAGGAAATTGTGACTTTCGTGCCTGATTGACAAGTCACTGATGGGTCTTCCCTGCCTAGGAAATTCCCAGCACTGTCTGCTACAGAGAAAACACCAATGAGCATGTACCTAGAAGGAGCAATTGCTTTTGGATTACACTTCTCTTTGTACTTTTCATTTTCCAAGGTTTTTCTGTTTTCAAGAGTCTTTTGCCTCTGTTATTGTCATTGGTGTTTACCTGTAGTCTCGTATTCAAACACAATGGCAACTTCAGAATGAGCTATTCTATATCTCTAACTGGAAATCACAGAAAGCGTTGCCTGTAGATATCCTGCTTCCACGATATAGGTCTCAGGATGGTGGCTGAGTTTCCAATGCTTTGAGGGGAGACAGGCCATGGTGTTTGTTTGCAGATGAATCCATGCATAATTCCTACAGTGTGGAAATGTGACTTCTCCATGCAAAGGGCTGCAATCTCCACTTGGCTTGAGAAGTCAGCGAAGCTCTGTGTTTGCCCTGGCCCTGGGTAAGCGATCAGAATTCAAAGCTGGGCTAATCAGAGGTGTGGGCTCTGTGCTTATTATATTCATGGCACAAGAGCCCTGCTGAGAAATTAAAATATAAATGGATTCAGCACTCACACGAAAGGAAATACAAAGATAGTCTCTAAGGACAGTGATCATTTCTCAGCTAGAGCCTATGTGTTTCCAGCAGGGGGAAAATGTATAACTGTGGCTCCAGAAAGACCCACAATGGAAAATTACAAACTTCAAGAAGGAGGAATCACAGGGGAGCAGTCAGCTGGAATACCACCCCAAATAGAACTATTGCTTTCACAATTACATCCTTTTAAAGCAATCCTATTTGAATCTCTCTGAGATTGTAGCGGAGTGCTCAGAGCGCAGTTGTCAGAAACTATGAGAGGCCGATGGAAATTCCAGGGTTTCGAAATAATTGAAATGGTTTTGATGAAGACCAGGCCAGCTAGAAATGTATCATGAATCTATCACAGACTGTAGAGCACTTTAAAACATGTAACAGGACATGACTGCGATGTTCAGAAGTAAAATAAAGAAAAATCTGAGTTACAGGCTGTAAAACAGATGGCTTTCTAATAGCAGCTGAAGATACACTTTGTGTGCTGGAAGCCAGGCAAAAGAATCAACTAAGTTGGCACAGAAGATACAGCGATGGTAATTGCTAAGGAGATAGAGTGCACAGGAAGAGAAGATCCGACATTGAACCAATAGCAGTTCCATAAGGAGACAGTGGAAAGGGACAGTGTTCCAAGTAATGTCTGGGACCGTCCAAACTGAAGGTGAGATGAGTCCTGGATTGAAGGAGTTCAGTGTGTCCTGAACAGAACAGATAAAAGCGAACAGAGTATGGCGAAGCTGTGGAACATGAGGTAGAAGAAGTAGACAAGGCTCAGCTCTGAGATCTTCATTTCCCCATCTTATGCTTGGCCACTCAATCAATACCTGCAGACTCAACTACTGTCCACCTGTAATGAACCTCTGGTCCCTAACTTCACCTATATACAGCTAGATACTGTTTCTTGCTACTTAACCAAATCCAAAGCCAGATTTTCCTTTGTCCCTTTTGGCCATTGGCAATGCAACCAGTCTTGCTGGCCGCTTTCTTCCCTGGTGATCTCTCATGATGGCCGGTTTTGCCCAACAGACCCAAATCCAGATTTCCTTCTGATGCCACTCTTATCTAGACTAGTCTCTTTGAGGAGGATCAGAAAATATGGCAGAAAAACACATGCCATAATCGATTCCCATCCACACTCTCCTTAAAACAGCCTTCAGTGGCTTCCACATTTTGGGGGGTCTTCGAGTCCTACACTATTTGGTCTTCCTGTGTTCTGGTTCTCTTGCTCTGGCCTTGCTGGATATTTCTCAAAGCACCTCACTCAAGCTGCAGTGCCTTGACCCATCTCTGTAGGAGGACTTCTATCAATCTGAGGGCAAGCCTTCAGTCCTGGGTACACTTCTCCAAGCCACGCTTCTGGTAATGCTCATCTACATGGTGTTTTCACAAAATTGGGACATTTTTGTTCACACCCCTTGCTGGTTCAATCTTCATTTCCCCCACCAGACTGTAAGCTCCGTGCAAGCAGGGACCTTTCCTTTGTTGACCTTCTGGTCTTCAACACTTAGCACGGCACCTTGTTCCCTGGTGACACTAAACAGTCTCCCTTTGGTATATGAGAGACTGTCACATGCTCTGATCTTGGAGCTCGTCTGAAACATCCAAGTGACTCAGGACCTTTTCCATTGTGAGCTCAGACAGTGTGGCGATAATGTGACTATAGTAATGGCACATGTCTCGGCCAGCTGAGGTCATCCCAGTGCTGACTGTGGAAACTGAGTCTGGCGCTAGTGGCTTGGCCTCTGGGGTCCTGTAGTCATCGACAATGCTCATTTCGGATATTTGGCTTGTCCTAGGCTGGCTTGCTCAGTAAAGGATCTGGATCTGAATTTCTTTCAATCATTTCGCATCTGCAGCCAGCCACAGGCATGCTGGTGTGCTGCTCGGCTCTCTCCTGACCTCTGGTCTCTTTCTTCCCCAGAGTCTCACTGCTTTCTGACTTGTGGAGAGTCTATCAGCCAGGCCTGTGTCCCTCTGACTCCATTCTCTCAGGGCCTCACATTTGTCTCAACTTTCTTTCAGTAAGACTTTCTGTCCCCAACTTACCCCAAACGTGTGATGAGACAGTGGCAAAGAGGGAATCAGGTGTCAGAATTTATTTCACAGTCAAGTGGAAGAGGACTGAGGCGATTCCTGTACTGAACACAATGCGCAGCGTGTCTTTAGATCCCTGGCGATTGCAAGATACTCCCCCAAAGGGAAGATCTGTAAATCACAAACTTACACAAACTTTCTTTCTTAACAAGATATGTTTACTTCAAGAGAGGGGCTTTAGTGAGGCTGATTTTGTCTCTGTCTCATGGAGGCACGTCTGTGAGCCAAACTGCTATGGACTGATTGTGCCAATCTCACATTCCTATATGGAAACCTAACTCCCAGTTGCTTGGTATGAAAAGATGGAATCTCAGGTGATAAGGCGGGGACATAGGGGTGGCCCCTGTGTGGGATTAGTGCCCTTATAAGAAGAAAACGGGAAGTCTTGGTCTTCCATGCAGGACGCAGGAACATAAGTGACTGAGTATATCTTGGAAAACAGTCTTAACAAGAACCTGGCCATAGTGGCACCTCATCTTGGACCTCCAGAACATCCAGATGGATGCTTGTTGCTTAATCCGACCCAGTTATGTCTCTTGTCAGAGCTCTCCCATCTGAGTGAACAGACTCCTCAGACTGTTCTCCATCTCCTGCAGGCCTCTTGTGCATACACACAATTACTAACATAAAGCACCCATCTCCTGGGGTTCATATCCCAAGTGAAGAGTGTCACTTCTCCTTGGAAACCGGGTTCCTACCTGCCCGACTGTGTTCACTGAGATCGTTCTCTGAAATGCATCAAAGTGTTTTCTGTTCCCCTCAGGTCCCTTGAAATGGGTCGTTTGAAGAATATGTCAGCCCTTTAGTGAAAAGTGCCTCTTCTTTCTAACAGATGTGTACTAGTTACTTTTTCCCTTCATTGCTATGGCCAAATACCCGTCAAAAAGCAACTTAAGAGACGAAGGGCTTGTGCTCGCTCACAGTTCAAGGGCACATGGTCCATCATGGTAGGAAGGTCTGGTGGTGTTCATGGCAGTGGGAATGCAAGGCAACTCGCTTACATCGTGGCATGCCAGGAAGCAGAAAGACCAGGCCAGAAGTGTGGCCAGACTATTGCTTATAAGACCTGTCTGCTGCCCCCATCCTGGCAGCCCACTTCCTTCAGTTAGACTCTACCTCCTAGAGTTTGCACAATATCACAAAACAGCACTACTTGCTGAAGACCAAGTACCCAAATATATGAGCCTGGGGGGAATATTTTATATCCACACACTATCAATAAGTCTATGTACTGCATCCCTAGGTTGTTGTAAGACATTTACTATCACCTTTTTATAGTGTGTGTGTGTATGTGTATGTACAAGAAGGCACTTGAGTGAGTGTGCCTGTGGAGGTCCAAGGGTGACATCAGGAATAATCCTGGATTGCTCTACCTCCTTATAGCTTTGCTGTGGGGTTTTTCCCAGGCTCTGCATTTCAAATCTGGAAGTGCAGGCTGCTGCCAACACTTTTTCATGGAATCTGGGACCTGAACTCAGGTCCTTTTGCTTGCAAGGCAAAAGTTTTAACACCTGAGCCATATCTTCAGCTCACCCATCACCTTTCTATGAGGAAACATTTGGCTCACAGAGAATGTTCTTGTAATCTCCCCTGTCCCTGTCCTTGTCAAAAGGAGCCTTGTCTCTGAGGCAAGATTTGATGTGACGTGTATGCGAAACAGACATGATTCTGTTGCATGAGCTGCAACTCTGCTCAGGTGAATGGATGCCAAGCCATCCAGAGAGCACTACCATGTGCTTTGTCGGTACACATACTCAGTCCTCTGCTGTATGGTTCCCTGGATTTCCTGACTGAAAATGGAATGCAAAATGATAAGTATGTCTCCATCAGCTTCTTTATTAGACCTTCTAATGAAGCACCAATTGTCAGACATGAGCTAGAAAGGAGCTCTTAATTTGGAACAAACTCAAAAGCAAAGATAGCAAATTTCCTTTTACTGGGTTTAAAAGAAGAAGATCCAAAAGACTTTGGGTCTGCTATCTCCTGGAGTGGTAGTGCATATAGTTTGAAATGAGTGTGCTATGTTCTGCATTTCTCTTGGTGCTTGATGGATATACATAGTTTCTTCAGAACTGCATTTGGGGCTTCCAATGGTAAAGCAACTCTTTCCCCAGACGTCACCTTTGGCGGGAGAGGAGCTTAGATGTGGATGCGATGCTTTCCTGAGGCAGACATACATCTTTTTACTTTCCAGCTAGAAAGAAGTAGCTCATTGCCTCAGTGGTATTCTACCCACTGATACCTGAGTCATGTTCTGGCAAGCGCTCAGGTGTGTATTATCAAAAGCAATCCAGATGAAATTCTGTGGGGCATTCATTCAAAAAGATAAGAAAACAGGAGGGAGACGGACAGAAGAGAAGAAAGGTTGTAATGGGAAGAGGAGGGAGGATAGGATTGGGAATTAAGATATGAAAATATCATAAATTCATGATATATAAACACTACAAAAGTAAATTAAATAAAATGAAGTCACTCAGTGGGATGCGAGATTATATGTTAGCATCCCAGCTAAAGCACGGGTGGGCACGGTTTCTATCTAGGCAAGAGTGTGCCTTGGTTCCTGCCAGCCATTGTTGGGCAGGGTGAGGTCGCTCTCTCTACGGACCTCTAGAGAAGACAGGGAACAGTGAGCTCTGGATGCTTTGGGGCTGGAGTCTGTTTAGATGCTGTCCTCTGGTGATCTGCTGGGCATTTTCCATCTTGTGACTACAAGACAGACGAAGTTGTTGCCATATGAAGTAGTGGTGTGACACTCTCAGTCCTGGTGTTGCCCCAAGGGTTGGAGAGGA
Source organism: Typhlomys cinereus (assembly GCA_023101885.1). Lineage (NCBI taxonomy): Eukaryota > Metazoa > Chordata > Mammalia > Rodentia > Platacanthomyidae > Typhlomys > Typhlomys cinereus. The sequence goes on along the minus strand of JALPQD010000377.1, from coordinate 2,099,654 downwards.
CAGCAAGTTAGTTTCCCAGAGAGCTCATAGGTGAGAGCCCCTGCTCTTCTCATATGCAGGGGGCGGGACCTCTCCTCTATCATTCCTTCCATTTCTGCTCCCCTTCCCTCTTCACTCTGGAGCATGGGTTTTTTTTTTTTTTTTTTCTTTCTGAGCTATTTCGATGGGAGCTGCTGCTAGGGGAACAGATGCTGCTGATTCAGCCACCAGTATCCTGACCAGAAGTGTGGGTCCCTAGATAATGGCTGGGGAACCAGTTATTTAGTCTGCTCATCCTGTGTTTTGGATAAGCAATTGCCATTCCTATTCAGACCATTCACATTCCAAAAGGCTTTCAACTGAAAAAAATGATGATAAAAGTAATCAAAAAAGATGTTTTCTCTGGAAATGTGGTGAGATCCTTGCAGACAACTTGGCATCTTCATTTTAACAGGAGGCTGAATTCACAGACTAGGAGAGAGCAGTGATGAGGAACATTGTCCATCTGGCTATAGTTGGATCCCTAGAGGCAGAGCTATGACTTTCGTCTCTCCAGTGTTTCCTTCCCAGGGTTTACAAGCATTCTGGGAGCAGCACCACCTAGCCCAAGAGCATTTCTTCCCAATCTGATGGGCAGATTTCAAATCCACTGCTGACCATGAGTGTGGTTTCCAAGTTGCTACGCTTTTCTTAGTTCAGGTCATCTACTGATGGCCAATAATGAGTCACCATGGTTGTCATGGGTCTCTGGGAACATGAAAGTGTTGACACAGAAAGTTTTTTTTTAACAGCACCTAGGGGTGAATGGTGAGTATTCAAGTGATCTATGACTGTAGCAAAGTGCACCAGAGGATAAAGTAACAGCTAGGGGATGTTCACAGTTTGTAGGGCAGGAGTCCAGACATGGCTCAGGGTGCATTATTAATCATATTCACATGGAAGATGAAAGTCTAGAGGTCTGATTTGGTTCATTCAGATATTTGGGTTGGACTCAGAGGCCCACATTGCCACCTGGTGGACTTGCCAGTGGCCTCTCCATGGGGCCTGGACTTGCTTACAGCACGGAGAACATTGGCCTCTCCACATGCCCTAGTCTTGCTTACAGTATGAAGTCCAGAGGTCCTGACATAGGGCCTGTACTTATTCACTGTATAGTGGTCAGTGGTCCCTCCAGGTAGCTTGGCTTGCTCAGCATGGAGATCCCAGGGAACGAATTCTTGCATGGCACCTTTTTCCTAGTGGAGGAAGATATTGCATGGTCTCAGTGACTCCAGACTTGGAAGTCACGCAGTTCTTCCTTCTCTGCATCTTCTCAATGATACACCACACACGGACTGCATGACTGCATCCCAGAGCAAAGAAGAAAACTGTGCCAGGATGAGGCAGGGGCAAGGCTGCCCTGAAGAACGGGTGAGATGGAATGTCCCAAGCCCATGCTTATAAAGCTCAAGTTGCCACAGTGACTGTAATGTTTCAATCATCATTTTAATTTACCTCTGTCTTATTATCTATGTGGGCCACAGAATGTTGAAGATGAATGATGGTGTTGCTTAAAGGTGAGCACATGGAATTTTGGTAGAGTAGATTCATTTGCTTGAATTCTATGCTTGAATGAAAGTGTGTTTAAAATTTAGTGTCTTGAGAACATTCATTGATTTTTCTCCTAAGTCTTTGTAGATGTTGAGATGTTAGTCTGTGTGATTTTCTCTTCTTTGACACCAGAAATCTAACTTCTATTTTGTGTGTATATGCATGCTTATATATATGTATGAATGTCTGTATGTGTTTGTGTAAGTATACATTTGTGAGTTAGGCTCATGCACATGCATGCAGACATAGAGAACAACATTTAGCTACTGTTCCTTTATTTACATCTTGCTTGAGACCAGATCTCTTCATTGCTGCTACACAAACCAGGTTAGGTGGCTTGAGAACTTCTGGTAAGTCTCAAGTCTCTGTCTTCCATATCCTATAAGTTTGCAGTGATTATAGATGCTTATGCCATTGTATCCTGCATTTACGTGGGCTCCAGAGATCTGAACGTTGGCCCTCATGCATGTACTGCAAGTGCCTTACCTGCTGAACCATGTCTCACCTCCTAACTTTTGCTTCTTAAGATATATATATATATCTTAAGGTCCAATGGCCAATCACCACTGGAACTGAATATTCTTATTTTTTCAAAGCTGTGAATGGAACTTCGATTTTGCATTTGATAACACATATCTGATTTCTATTGATAAATTGAGGGAGCAGTTGTGGGGCCAGAGGGAGAAGACAGCACAACTTAGTTTGAAGACCACATTTTAAAGACTGCATGAAGCTTTCTGTATTGCTTGGTCACTGCCAGGATAACTGAGAAGCTTTACGAAGCACTATCCACTTAACAAAGCTCAGGGAATTTATGGAGTGAATCTAAATGAATACAAATAAAATGATTAGGCAGTCAAAGGATGCTCAAGTAGAATGCAGATTATGACAAGATGTCAACTGCATTTTACATTTATGAAGCAACCTCACTAAAGGGAGTGAAGGGAGAGGGTTCTGTTATAAGTAACTCTGGAAATGAGATGAGTCTATGGCCTGAGGCAAATAGATCTATACATGAGTTGAGCACTCGAGGTCTTGATAAAGTTCCTTCCAGGCAGATACTGGCCCCATGAATGAAGGTAAGCAGTGGTATTGGAATTGAACAATCATGCGAATGATCAGTGAATGACTGGGGCTGGATTTCTCACTGTAAGAGCAACAGACTGCAGGGGAGCAAGGGAAGATGATGCCAACTGTGCTAGGGTTTCAGGCATCACCACGGACTCATGTTTATTTTCATGCACACACAGATGTGTGTAAGAATATGTATTCATATAAGTACAGCGCACTAATTAATTGCACCACTGGAACTCCAGGGATATGTAGTCAGAACAAACATACATGCAGAAATAATATTGCATATTTAAATGTATAAATACCCTATAGAGAGAACTAGAAATATGAATGAATGTGCATGCTTATTTTGTAGCTCTGTCACAGGGATAGTTGAGAATCAACGGCCTCCTGGTAGAAATAGGCACATCCTTTTTTTTTTTTAATTTTTTTATGATTATTTATTCAACTGTGTGCATATGCGTGTGTATGTGCCCGTGTGTCTGTGTGTGTGTGTCTGTGTATGTGTAGAACCACGGACGAATTCGCAAACCACCATGGACGCCTCCACCTCCTTCTGCCCCGGGATTCACAGGCTCCGCCCTACCAGAACCAGAAGCGCAGGCCACCCCCGCTTCCGCCTGGCGTCTATACGTGGGATCTGGGATCCGAACTCGGGACCTTCTGCCTGCAAGGCAGAGGCTTAACCCCTGAGCCACCTCTCCAGCCCTGAAATAGGCACATCCTTAACTGAGGTTTTGGTTTCTAATCTTGTCATGCAATAAAAGTATGCAGATCTTGATTGGAAACAGTTGATTCTAGGACTGGAACAGCAAAGACATGGGTCAACAATTCTAAAGTGATACACTAAGTATTGCAGGTAATACTGCACTTTATAATACAATACCATTCACATTGGAGCTCCAGTTTCTGGTTTCCCATTTAATATGTTTTTCATCTTGACACTTGATGATCCTTTTCTTGTTTGTTTTCATTAGCAAGCCACACCCACTGATACTCATCTGGAAGTACATTTAGAAATATGCAAATTCTAGTTTTCCCTTCCACTGTACTAGAGTCTTCTTTCTGAAAGATCCAGTTTCATGCAGACAAATGTGTTCACACTTGAGGGTCAGATATTGCTCTGCAGCCTCCAACTGTCCTCTCATAGTTGGCAGGGGGTTGCCCTTGTTCAAAGTCAATGCCCCCTCTGTGACTTTGGCAGGATAGGTAGCCAGAAAGTTCTCTCAGAGTATAGCCCCAGATCATAAGAACTTTCTGCTTAACATTTTTCCAGAGAAGGCCCAATAATGATGGCTGTTGGGAGCAAATTCCCAAGTGATCCCTAGATGATCTTCAGGGACTTCAATTGCATCTTATGATTTGCACCTGTGCCTCAGGGGCATCTCACTGTGTTTACATGATCTGCATAGGCTGCCCTTTCCAACATGAATACTAAAATCATTTTACAAACAGACAAATAAAAGGAGTTAACACTTTCAAAAACATGGTTGCTCCACTTGCAGCTCCAGTTAAATATGAACAGTTCAGAGATGAACTTTCCCCAAAACGGTGTCTGTTAGGTCTATTGTTTGTAGAGCCCCCAAACACAATATGAACTGTAAACAGAGAAAATGACTGGATAAATTACAGTCTTTCTGTAATTTATTTCTGTAAATGAAATTTCATTTTATGGGAGTTAAAAGTAGAAACATGAAGTGCTATAGTTAGTTAGCATTTGAAGTGTCCACCAAATGCCCATAACTTTCATGCTTGTTCTATAGAGCAATTAGAGCTAGAACTGCCCAGTAGGGGGAAGCTAGGTCAACAGGGTAAACTTAGGGAATATTAGCACCCAGGCCTCTTCCTCTTTCTTGCACATGGGCTTCATTCACCTCATGTTCTCATTGTGATGTGTTACTCTGCCACAGGACCAAGCATAGGATCAATCAGTCAATGGACTCCAAGTTCCTAAGGCAGCAGTCAGAATAAACATTCTCTCTTCATCAGTTGGTTATTTCAGGCATCTGTTTACATAATAGAAGTCTGACTAACATATGCACTAACTATGAAATGTCAAGAACTTTATGAAGTGTTGGAAGTAGAGACATTGAGATGTAGAAAGTATGTATAAGCTTATGAAAATGAAATGTTGATGGGAACCTATCTGATGGATATGCATGAAGCATTGTATGTGATTCCTATCTATCTATCTATCTATCTATCTATCTATCTATCTATCTATCATCTATCTATTTAATCTATCTATCTGCCTAGCTGATTATAGAAGCAACTGGAAGGGTGGTTAAAGTAGGCAGCACAGGTAGGCAGCATGAGTTACTTGTGGACCATACCTGGAGACAGTGAGACCTAAATACAACACAGAAGAGAAATGGATGGCATTAAAAAAAGGTGTGTGTGGGGGGTGGATAATCTCATCAGTGTGATCATACAAAATTATGTGTTACATTAATGTAAGAAAAAATAAGTTTACCAAAAGGCCCTCCTTTGGTGGTCTTCTTAAGATGTGCTTATAATTTAGAAATTTAAATATTTACCAGAAAGAGTATGAACTGGCACAGAGATAGCTCTCTTTTTCTGTTTGGAATAACAGGCAATGAGTTTCTAGTCAGTCTTTACCAAGTCCATAATCTCCACTTTTTTATATTTTTATCTTTCTACTTTTACAAGCATATTGAGTATTCATCCCAGCTTCCTCCTCTCTCCCTCCCCTTCAACTCCTCTCTTCCTTTCATCATTCTCTTTCACTCCCTCCCACCCTTCCACTTATGTGCCTGAAGAGAGGTAACTTGATATACCATGAAGGCTTGAACAACCACAGGAATAGATAGGTCAGAGTGAACCCTGGGGTCTGTAGAATCTCCACTCTTTTTACCTCACTGGGAACTTACAGAAGCCAATGAAGGGATGAAGATGTCATTCAGAAAAGTTGTAAGTCACAAAATCTTTAAGTGATAACCTGAAGGCTTTGCAAAGTCATGAACAATGGTTTCCTTGTCAGAACAAGGAGCGTGGCGCTATGTTCTTTCTTCTTCATTTCCCTCTTTTCTTGGCTGGGAGAAAGCACACTAGATCTTCATGAACCACACCATGAAGTCAGCTGTAAGACATACAGCCCAGAGGATACAAAAGCAGTCTCTACTGGCTTTGGTTCTGGTGCCTTAAAAAGGTTGGTGCAGATGGAAGTCTGTGTCTTCTTCCTATCTAAAGATGGCAGAAGCAGAGAAGCCCTAAACTAAGCTACCTGGTGGGAGGGGCTCATGAGGTGGTATCTGGGAGACGCTAGCCCAGGCCTCTGTATTTTGCCAAATTGCTATAAAACATTGAACAGTTAACTTATATCTGATATAAAACAAAACAAAACAAAACAAAACCCAACTGTTGCAGTTACTCTTCATGTTGCCAATAAATTCATGACCAAATGGCATATAGGAACATGAGAGTTTATTTTAACTTATGATTGTCTGGTTATAGTTCTTAATCCAACATGGAAACAGCATTCAAGCCAACCTGAGGGGTTAAAGAAACTGGCCACATTAAAAACATAGGACTGTTGAAAAAGAGACAATCCTTATTTTCCAGACCAGCATATCTGGCCAAGCATATCAGAGGATGTTAACTTCCTTAACCAGCACTTTCCATTTTATCTACCTGCATATCTCACTTACCATAGACTGGGCCCTCTCCAGCAATTAGACAATCTCCTGCAGACTTGCTAAGGGTTTAACTTAAATAGTTCTTTCCAACTGTGTCCAAATCTTGAGCCTACAATTGTCAAACTGATACCTGTATCTAACTACAACACCAACAAGTAAACAAAGCAAAGCAAAACAAAACAGAACAAAAAGCTGAAACAAGAAAACCCAGAATCCTGTATGTTTCTCTCAAACCACAGAAGAGATTACTCCAGGATTTCTCTGAGTAGTAAATGTAACCCTTGAAAGGCAGGTCCAGTAGGAACAAGTGTGGCAATAAAGCTCATAAAAAAGCCTAATACCTGACAAATAAAAAAAAAAGTGTCAATAAATCAATAAACTATAAAAGTCCCATAAACTAGGAGAGGCTACGAACTAGCAATTTATAGAAGAAATAATAAAGATAGTAAAAAAACAGTGTATGTAGATGTTTAACAGTACATCAACTAATTTAACATTATAGCAACCAATGAAATGAAAATTGAAAAGTAGTAAGTTCTCTATTTTTATTCATCATGTTGAATTTGGACACTAAACCTGTAGGTGGAAAAAATATAGATATTTTATATTTTGTTAGTGGATGTAAAAATTCACACAGTTCCTGGAAGACAGTTTCCATTATATAACTAAATTTACACTGAATAATTCTGTAATGTAATGGAATTTCACTTTTGGAGACTGATGCAAAATGAGGAGTTGGAAACAATTTATATGTCCATTTTTTGGTAGGAAAAATTTGATTAGGTTATTGCACATTCATGCATCATAATGCTACCAAATTGTTAAAATGTCATTATTATTAAACAGTATTAAGAATCAAATTATTTCTATTATGTGAAAATGAAAATGGCAGTGGATTTTGATGTCTTTTAGTTAGTAACACGCAACCTGATGCATGGCATAAATGTGCTTTCAGATGTTTGGAAAGACTTGACTCCTTGGGAAGGGTGACTTTTAGTAAAAGATGCAGGGAGGAAAGTCAACTTTAAGTTCTTTCTCCATTCTCCTCCTGCTTCTCATGGCAATTAACCTTAGGTGTCAACTTGACGCACTTGGTATTAACTAAGATCAGCTGAGACCACACCTGGAAAGATCAGCTGAGACCACCTGAAGAGATTATACCAGCCCTAGATCCCATCAGAACCTTCATAGATCTCTTAGGACCATATAAAAGAGATCGCAGAATACAGGAGAGAGAGATGTTCCAGGAATGCTCCAGCTATATAGATGTCTGCTGTGACTTAGCCTGCTTGCCAGCTTTAGCTAGCTATGCCACTTCTGTCACCTTAAAAGACTGTATCTATTTCCCCTCTGGAACTGTAAGTTGAATAAATCTCCCTTTCTCCCTTAAATTATTTGATTTTGGGTGTTCTCTCACAGCAATAGTAGAGAGTAACCATTACAGAAATTGGTATCTGGAGTGTGGTATTGCTGTGAGATTAAGAGCATTTGGTTCCACAATGTAAAGCTGTTTGTGAAGCTGAGAGAAGTTGGTACCCAGCAGTATGGCCAATGCTGTGATGTGGTTAGTGTGCCTTTGGAACTGTTTGTTGGGATAAATATGGAGAATTTTGGGACTTTGTGCTAGGAAATTCTCTGCATCTTGGTGATGGGGCCAAATGGACTTATCTTGTGAGAGCTCTGAAGAGAGCAATGCTGAGAGCGATGCAAACAGTGGAAACCCAGCTTGTCATGGTTCAGAGAAAAACAGAGACTATGTTTACAACTGGATGAGTGACACATGAAGCCATTTGTTGGCAGAGAGTTTAATGAAATTTTGCCATCATCCTGAAAGCTTGCCTGTGGTTAAACTGGAATGCTTGGTGGAGGAAATTTCAAAGCAATGTTGTTTGACAATGTGATATGGCTACTTTTTAGTTGTCTTTAGAGTTATGAAAAAGAAGAAGGAATCAGGTGGGAAGAAGTAATAACTGTAAGATTTGATGAAAAACATAATGACAAACCTAGAGTTAAACCAAAAAGAAGCAGAAGACAAAATGTTTACTATTAGCACCAATAGTAAACCAAAGCCTGCTCTCAGGTTGGATAATAGGAGAGGCCCTAGCTTGAGGGCAAGATTCTCAGAGAAAGCTCCCACCCATAAGAATGCAAATCCTTTTGGAAGGAATGAGCTGAAGGGTGGAGTTCCAAAGCAAGATTCTGTTTCACCCGCAAAGCAATTGCTCATGAATGAAAGAGATTTTTTTTTTTTTTCCACAGTTGGCACAGAAAAACTGAACCAGCTGTGGTTCAAGGGAGTCAATCTCTAACCCAAGGCAACAGCAAAACTTGGCAAAGTTGTCCTCATGGATCTGGCTTTAGAGGGAGGAAGTCGTGGATTCTTCCTCAAATATTTCAAAAAATGATGGAATCCAGGCAGCATGAGGCAAGAAACCTGCAGTTTGGAGGCCTAAGAAGGGAAGTTTGTGCCATGGAATTAAAGCCTGGTTTGCCATTGAGAAACGAAGGTGTTAGAGATGCCAGAGACAATGTGGGACACCTGCCAAGGAGAGCTGTATACCCTGGAAGGAAGTCAGTCCAAGAGAGTTATGTGTTCTTCGTGCAGCTCTGTTGGAGGGGTGGAACCTGAAGCCGTTTGGACTGAGATGATTTCAACAAGAGACTCACCTGTTGGACTTGGAGCTACAGGATTTGGAGTTCATCCTACTGCTTTTTGGTCTTGTTATGGATAGATCTTCCCTGGATATGCCCCCATTCCTCCCTTTTGGAATGGGAATGTTTATTATGTGCCATTGCATGTTGGATGTATGTAACCTGTCTTTTGATTTTACAGAAGACCTTGGACTTTAGATGTTGGGACTGTGTTGAGACTACTAATGTAAACTATACTGAGACTTTCACAGTTGAACTGAGTATTGATTAAATTAAGAAGATATTTATTTATGTAATGTAATGTAATGTAATAGTTATTTGATAAAATGTTGTAATCTACATTATGATATTGTGTTATGGGACACTAAAGACTAAGCATTTCTCAAGGGATTTTGTCACTTATCTTGGGAAAAATAATTACATGTGCAGTTGTACATGGATAGCTATATTCCATTAGGTGGAACTATGAATTTTACTATTTTTATTTGAAGATTTTTAATGGCCTAAGAAAATGTGATCTGGTGTCAAGTTGACAAGGGGTGGACTTGTGATAGTTAATCCTGGATGTCAACTTGACACACCTTGTACTAACTAAGATCAGCTGAGACCACACCTAGAAAGATCAGATGAGACCATCTGAAGAGATTATACCAGCCCTAGATCCCATCAGAACCTCCACAGATCTCTTAGGAACCTCCCAGTAATGGATCATATAAAAAGGACCACAGAGTATAGGAGAGAGAGATGTTCTAGGAGTGCTCCAGCCATATGGATGTCTGCTGTGACTTTAGCCGGCCTGCCAGCTTTAGCCAGCCATGCCACTTCTGTCACCTTAAAAGAGTGTATCTATTTCCCTCTGGAACAGTAAGTTGAATAAATCTCCCTTTCTCCCTTAAATTATTTGACTTTGGGTGTTCTCTCACAGCAATAGTAAAGGGTAATCATTACAAGGAATGTTCTACTTACAGAGTTTAAAAAGGAGATGAATAAATGGAGGAATGAATGGAGACTAGTATGTAGGTGAAGAGTGCAGTAATGCTGGTAAACTGGAAGGGATGGCTCTGGAAAGCATTTGGTGATTGGTGTTTAAGCATGACAGAAAAAGCTCCTCTAATGCAGGGACTCTGAATATGCTGCTTCTGTAGTCTAAATCCTAGATACTGAGGTTCCTAATAAGGACTCTGGTTCATCAGGAAAACACCACTCTGGCTTCTTTTAATCTAGCAGGTCAGATTCAAATATGAGTGGCACCAGAGTCCTCTCATGGACTTGTCCATACAGAGTCACGGGTCCTGCTCTGGAGGATCTGAGTCACTAGGTCTGGGAGGGGCCTGGGAATCTGCACTTCCGAGTTCCAGGGTGATGCGATGCTGCTTGTTTAGGACCTACCCTTGGAGAATCAGCTCTGGACATATCGAATTATGTCCCCCTCTCTGGATGGCCAATTAGAATCAAATGAGGGGAACAATTCAAAAATGCTTTGGGAAACCTGCCTCCATTAATGTTAACTGGTAAAGGGCTCAACAGTTCCTGTTTATTTCTGAGCTCCTTTCTGAGATACTGCTGTTGTTGCAGTCTGCCTGCATGGTTGCTGATAAATGACCATCACACAGCTTAAGAGAACAAGGAGTTTACTTTCTTACGACAGTCTGGTTACAGTTCTCAGTCCAGCTTGAAGGGAGAGCATGCACCAACACCAGGGCCGAGGGAACTGGCCACATCATCACCACATAATGGCAGAGAAATGGACGATTCTTCCTTGCCAGACCAGCATGTCTGGCCAAGTGAACAGAAGGATGCCAACTCTCTCAACCAGCTCTCTGTGAATTAACCAGGGCCTAATCCAACCCACCATGGGCTGGGTCTTCCCCAGCAGCTAGACAATCTCCTTCAGGTTTGCTCTGGGCTTAACTCAACCATCAACTCTCCACAACTGTGCCCAGAGCTCAAACTCTCAACAGTCAAGTTGACACCTGTGCTTAACTATGACGGCTGTGCTGAGGATTGGTTTTGTTAGGAGCAGAGAAGCCAGGTGGGGTGCACGTGATGGTCACATGCCACTGCATAGACTTTGGGGCTGGAGTGATGTCTGGGGGAAAGGCAGGTTCCTGTGAGGTGGCAGAGTATGGCCTGGGCTCTGCAACCAGGTCGGCTCTCAGACTGTGGCACTGGCCCAGACTGGGACAAGGGCAGTCTAGGTTTGGAGGTGATCTTTGGATGAAGACAATTCCTGGGCCTGTCTTGCCAGTACATATCATGAATATTTAGGATGGTTTTAAGCTTTTCTTCTGGCCAGTTAACTCCACTGTGTCCACATTAAACACAATGCAATCTGATTTTTCCCTGGGGAGGGGTGGTAAGAGGGAACGAGAACCAGAACAGAATGTGACCAGTGACTGGAAATGATTATCTTGTACCACTGGAGCCCATAGTTGCTCTACTGATCAAGGAGAAAAAAAGAAAACTTCACATCTAGGGCTGCATCTCCCAGGGCCTTTACAAAATGCCATCTTTTTTTTTTTTTTCAAGTTCTGTTTTGACATTTCCCAAATTTATTGCAGAAGGAAAAACAGTATGTCTTAGACCATTTCCCACAACCAGGTTCCCTCTCACAGCAGGAGAGATGTGTTTGAAGACACAGCTGTTCTTACCTCTTTCCCTCAGACATACAGTAGATGCCAGAAGGAAAGGGGCTTTCTGAATGTTTTCTTTGCTCACACTCCCAACATAGCCAAATTATTATTTGGATCCTCTACAAAGAACCAGAAGGGACCCTAGGACCTTGGAAATGTTTTGGTAAAATCTCATGGAAGTGTTCAAATTCCTCTCTGTTAGTTAGTGTGAAGAAGCACAAAAAGATGATAAAGGTTTGGGGTGATAGATGGGCTTGTGACCCTGATTCGATCATTGTGTACTGTAAACATGTATTGAAATGTCACACTGTACCCCATTTTGTCTATAATTGTTATGTCATATGCTGATACATAAATATAGATACACAAAGATACATACATATAATTTATAAACTAAAATTTCAACTAGAAGCACTTCTTAGTCAGGGAAAATGATCACTAATAGGAGAAACTAAAAAACAACAACAAAAAACTTGTCAAAAGGATGCTGCCTATTTTTCCAGTATCTGTGTATGTTCACTGTGTGATAATTCAATTAGATGCTAAGCCCAAGCAGGAAGGAAGTCTCTGAGTGTCTGGAAAGGTTATCAGGAACTGAATCCATGCCTCTCACCAGCCTCACTCCAAGCTCTGACCCACATTCCCTACTCAGGCAGAATCCCACCCAGGGAATGAAGAATCATTTTGACTTAGTCTGAGGACAAGGGTAGAGGACAAGACCAGAGGGAAATATACAGCTGAACGGTAGTGACTGTCTACCCACAAACCTTCAGAGTTTTGGTTGACTGTAACTATAATCAACATAGACTCCATGGTGGTTAACATTAATCATCAGTTTGACACTGTCATGGTTCGAAATGTGTCCCCCACAGTCTCATGTGTTTGGCAAGGTCATGGCACCTTGAGAGGTGGAAGCCTTGCTGGAGGAAGGCAGTCACAAGGGGTGGGCCTTGAAGTGAATTAGTCCCACCCTACCTCTAGGAGAAGTCTGCCTTTGCAGCAAGCAGTCTGCAACTCTCAGCTTCTAAGATGTCTGCGGTGACTTAGCCTCCTCCAGCTTTGGCCAACCAGCCATGCCACCTCTGCTTCGAGAGACTGTCCCTTCCCTCTGGAACCGTAAGCTGAATAAACCTCCCTTTCTCCCGTAAGTTGCTTGACTTTGGGTGCTCTCTCACAGTAATAGTTAAGAGTAACCGTTACAGACACCAAGGAGGAAAGTCTTGAGGGCCACCTGAGTGTTACTCCTTACATTAAGGATTGGCCATCAGGCAAGGCTATAAAGGACTGTCTTGATTGCATAATTAGTGTGGAAAAATTCTCTCCATTCCCTAAGAAGGTATTCTGGTACTGTAGGAAGATGGAGAGAGCTAGCTGAGCCTTGGCAAGCAAGCATGCACACATTGATTCATTGTCCTCTGCTCTTGCTGTGGCTGTGATGTCTCCAGTTCTTGCTGCTGTAACTTCTCTGCAGCATTGGGTTGTAGTCTGGAACTGAAAGCTGGAATCAAGCCTTTCTCCCTTAGGTTACTTGGATCAGGTATTTTGTTGCAGCAATAACTAATGAAACTAAAACTGGCTCTTACCAAAATTCTGGTTCTTTGATTTCAGAAGTCACTCACCTGCAAGTTGACTATGACAGATAAGGTCAGAAGAGAAAGTATAGAAATTTTCTGTTGAGAAATTGTTTACAGAGACAATCCAAAGAACTTGGCTTTGTAGGACATGGTATTTTCCATGCTCTCCAAGATAGGTGCTCTGGACTTGCACAAAGGCTCAGTAGGTAAAATAGTTGTCATACAAGCATGAGAACCTGAATTCAGACCCCCAGCATCTATTTAAAGGTCAAGTGTGGCTGGTATACATTGATAAGCTCTGAATTGGGGAGGTGGAGACAGGAAGATCCCTGGAGATCAATGGCCAACTTTAGTTTCATTGAGAGTTCCTGTTTCAAAAAATAGGGGGAGGAGCTGGGGAGATGGATGAGTCAGTTGCTTGAAATTCTAGCCTTGGAGGAATTTCACAGAGTAAAGCTGTAAGGTGGAAGAGTAAGCAATCTGGGATGATTCCTGATGTTATCCTTGGGATGCCATAGGCACATACACACTCAAGTGACCTCTTATATATAGACACCTGCACATATAAGCACATCCACTTATATGCAAAACACACACACACACACACACACACACACACAGATACTCTGTAGGCAAGAAGAATCAAAGGACTCTGCCTGGTGTGTAGGAGTTGGGACATGAGCACTTGCTTGCACCTCTACAGTCTGTGCCCGCATGAGCTACTGACACTGCCTGAGACCCAGGAGCTGCCCGCACTCCTCACTGTCATCCGTCTGGTCTGCTCACTGTGTTTTAAAAGGATTTGTCAAAGCCACATTATCTCCTCTTGTCTTTGTTGGCAGTCTACTGTGGTTAGCATTGAAAATCACTTCCAGCTCACATGCCTCTGTGCTTTATAAATATGTGCAAGGGCCCAGATTCTGTGTGTTCCCACAGCACACATGGCAGAAGCAACACCACGCTTCCCCTCTTTGGCATAGTTATACAGCGTTGACACAGCAAAGCTGTCGGATGCTGGAAGAACCGAGTGAGTGCCCATGCCTGTCTCTGTGATTCCCATTTTTCTTCTAGTCTTTCCCTTTTTCCTTCCTGTCCTTTCCTTTCTCTGGTCTCTCACCTCTTCTTACTCCTCTTTTCCTCTCCCTCTCTTTTGCTTCTTCACTCTCTCCTTCCTTTCCTTTCTTCTTGTCTCCTTTCCACAGATTGTCTTTTTAAAAAAAATTTCTACTTTTACAAGCATATTGAGTATTCATCCCAGGTTCCCTCCCTTCTTCTTTCCTCCCATCCCCTCCTTTCTCTTCATCCTTCCTTCCCACTCCTTCTCACTCTTCTGCCTGTATGCTTCTGTGGACCCCAGGGTTCACTCTAGCTTGTCTATTCCTGTAGGGTGTCAGGTCTCCATGATAATATCATGACCTCCCTTCAGGGCACCCTGCTGATATGTGCATTTCCCTTCACTCATCCAGCTTTAGACCCAAGGATTTTCTGTGTAAGTTCCCATCCTCACATATTGTCTTTTAAAAACTTCTACAGCTCTCTAAAAGGTCTCCTGTGAACTTTAGGGCATCATTTTCAATTCTAAGATTATCCACATAAGGACCTTCTTCATCCCAGGACATCATGGGTGGATTCCACCAAGGAAGGCAGCAAGAGCCGCCATTGCTGGGTTTCTAGAGAGACACCTATGAACTGGGGAACCCTTCTGGTGCAAGTGGGGAGCGTGCATGTGTATGTGGTGCCTGAGTGGCCTGCTCTGTGCATGACCTGTCTGCAGCAGGTTGCAGTAATCTCTCCTCAGCACATGTTCTATGAGGAGCATCTCAGCTGTGTTCCACCACCATCTGCCTCAGAACCATCTGCGTGGCACCGTCACAGTCAGGTCTGGCAGGGCTGTGTTAGGGCAGCTTAATCTCTTCACTGGTCTTGCTCTGTGGCTTTGTACTTTTCAGTGCAATTCTGAAGAAGGCTGTAGGGTCTTGTATCTTTCATCACAGAGCCTGAATCAGAGTACAGAGTACAGAGAATGGCACTTCACCTCCCTGTCCACATTATCGACCCCGTATGAAGCAGGAAGTCTGTCTAGGGGGACCATTCAGGCCACTGCCCTATGATCTGTGACTGGCATCAGGACAGAAGCACTTTAGGCAAGAGTAACAAGGTGAAGTTGAGCAGGTGTTGTGCCAAGACTGGCTGGACACATTTGGTTGGGGTTGTCACTCATCATGCATGGTTCCCCCTCATACAATGGGCGTGATATTTAGTCTCAGGGGATCTTTCCAGCTGGATGTGTCCAGGTGAGCTCTAGATACCAGGAACCCTCCTTCACCATGGATGGGGTGGCCTTTCTTATTAGGCACCAAACTCTCTGGATTTCTAGCTTTCTGCCATTTAGGCTATGAAGTTCTCACAACCATGGGGGCTTCACAGAGTAGCTGGACTAGGCTCAGCATCCTTTGCAGGATCTGATATTCCCAGGGTGGTTCTCATTTCTGTCCTTAGAAGGTCCAGGGAAAGAGAAGGTCCCCTTGTGGAAGAGCTGTGGGAGGTATGGTCAGGAGACAAGGAGGGTGGGTAATGGGTGCTGGCTCCTCCTCCCAGAGGCCACTTCCTCTCCCATATCATTTTACTGCCTACCTTGTGGCTACTACCACCTGTACCTGGCACCACCTACGATTGTATTTTCCTTCAGTGAGGCATTGAAGACATGTTGACAATGGTGCCTCCAGCTCTAGGTTGTTCTTTCTGGAGGAAATGAAGGTCATCATGTGCCCACACAGCCTGTCCTGACATGGAAATTCTACCGAGGTTTGGGCTGTATGGGCATCTCTGTCCTCCTGTGAACAATCAGGCACCATTGAAAGGTGCCACCATTGAAAGGTGGGAAATCTCCTTTCTCTGTAATACCACAGGGAGGTTTCCATCCCAGGAGTCAGAAAACACTTCACTTCAGATTGCAAAGGTTGCAGGCACCCCTTATCCTTTCAGACCAAGGTCAACCTCACACTTTTTAAGGCTCTAGCAATGCCAGAGGGCTTTTCACTCATCTTCTGGCAACGAGGGCAAATTATACTCTTATTCTTCTATTATTCCAAAAAGAATCTCCCTCTTTCTTTCTCTCTTTCTGTATAGATACATGTGCCTTCGAGACCAGAGGTCAACTTTAGTGTGGGTCTTCAGGAGACATCACCTTGTTTTTCTAAGATGGAGTCTTTCACTGGGATGTGGGGCTCGCTGCCTTGGCTAGGCTTGTTGGCCACGGAGCTTCAGGAATCTGCCTGTCTCAACCCCCGGAATCCTGGTTTATAAACATGTGCCACAAATACACTGCATTTCTGCCTCCCTCCAGCAAGGTGGCACCTTTGAAAGGTGCCGCAATCATCTCAAATTTTATGTGGGTACTGGGGATTGAACTGGCATCCTCATGCTTCTGTGACAAACACTCTACTGACTCAGCTATCGCTGAGTCCTCCAGGAGAATCTTGATATAAGGACAAACTGAGCAGACAGCTGATGATCGCTAGTGCCCATCTCCCTCCCTGGGTCATCTCTTCCTAGCTGGGGACCACTCTGATCTCATCTGAATGCTGTAAGTACAAACAATCCAACTGATTTCACATCTGCTCTGCGTGAAAGACATGAATAAAAGATTTGAGGACTGGCCACCACTGAGAGGGATTCCTCTTCAATTCTTCACAGCCCCCTTGCCATCCATGCAGAGGGGCCAGCTGGCATTATAGTGTCAAGTTTAAAATGTGGCAGGGAGGCATGTTTTAGAGATGGTGTGAGGAAGGAGTAGGAGGCATCCTTCCCTTTGGGGTCCTTTATTCTTGTTTTCCAACAGGGGTCATGAAAGAAATGTTCCCTGTGAGTTTGGTGGCAGAACACTTAGTAGTTATTGAGAATTGCCTGACTGATTGCTAATAGTGGACTCAAAACCGTGTAGTCCCAAGACTATGTAAAGGCTTTCTGCTGCTCAGATACTGAAAGGTACTTTGGATGCTGCAAACTATAAAGAAAAAGCACCTAACTGTAGGCCTTTTGCTCACGGGACGTCAAAATGTAGGAATACTGCAGTTGATTTGCATGGGGAGATCAAGCCCCCAGCTCCACTGCAGACCAATTCTAGAAAAATCTCTAGGACAGAACACAGCCACCCACAGGGCCTTGAAGTTTTCTAGGTGACTCTGTGTGCTGGTTAGTCTGAAAGCTATTATTTCCTAAGCAAAAAGGAATTCAGGTTCTCTGTGACCATTTGAGATTGAGGACCTTGTGTTTCCAAGCAAATTTACCTGTGTGATTTTAGGCATAAGAAGAGAGTTGCTCAGGGAATTCTAGTCTCCTTCCTATGCCCACGGGATAGTAGTGACAGCACCTCTGCCATTCCCACAGCCAACCTTCAAGATGGCTCCTTACCTCCCACCTAATGTGCCTAACCATCCATGAACTGTTTCAATGCTTACAAAATTTTTTGATCATTTAAAATATTTCTTTTTAGTCTTTTATTTTGCCTATTTTATTATTTTATTTTTCTACTTTTACAAGCACATTGAGCATTCATCCTGCCTCCCTCATTTCCCCAAAGTCCCCTCCCTTCCCCTATGAATTCCTCCTATTCCCTCCCCTCCTCCCACTCCATCCTTCTGTGGACCCCAGGGTTCACCCTGGTCCATCTACTCTTGTGGGAAGTCAGGCCTCTGTGGCATATCAATTTACCTCTCTTCAGGCCACTCCACTGATACAGGCATTTCCCTTCACTGATCCAGCTTTTGACCCAAAGGTTTCCACTGTATGTTCTTATCTTTCTTAGAGTCCTAGGTACTCTATGGGAGCATGTTGGCACATCAGTTATTAAGCAGGTCTGGGAAGGGCAAGTCTCACTGCACTGAGCTCCCAGATGCAGTAGTCCTGCCCTGAGTGGAATGCCTTGTCTAATGGTGAACCTTCAAATTTTTTCTTCCAAAAAAAATGTGACATTTGATTTCACTGTTTTTTTTCTGTAATCGTTCCTGTTTTCATTGTTATTGATTCCTTTTCTGATTTTGTTATTTCTTTCATTTTGTGCATGCAAATTTGTTCTTATTTTTCTGGTTTCCTTAGGTAGCCCTCTAAATTATGTATTTCAAATCTTTCTTCTTTTTTTAAAAACTAACACATACTTTTAACTCCATAAATTTTCCTCTTAAATACAAAAATTTTGTTGTATTTTTCATTTTCAATTTGTTCAAAAATATTTTTAAATTTTCAAGAGATTTTGTCTTTGACCTTTGAGTTACTAAGAAATACCCCTCCTCTCAATCCCCTTCCTGCTCTCCCCTCCCCCACCCTGGGGTGTGTGTGTGTGCGCGCGCGCGTGAGTGCATGCGTGTGTGTGTGTGTGTGTGTGTGTGTGTGTGTGTGTGTGTGTGTGGTGTGTCTGTGTGGGTTGCTGAAGATGGAACACAGTGCTTTGTGCATGCTAGGCTGTGCAATGCAGTTGAGTTACACCCTCAGTTGCTGAAAAAATATTTTAATGTTATAAATATTTGACAAATTTCTAGATATCTTTCTGCTGTTAATTTCTACTTTAATTCTTTCAGGATCTTGCATGTAATTTGTGGCCTTTCCATTCTTTCAACTCTTTGATGTTTTGACTCAGAATGTTGCTACCTTGGTGACTGTTTCCAGGTACTTGGGGAGAATATATATCCTGCTGTTGCTGGAGGGTTTTTTTTTGTTTGTTTGTTTTTTCCCAATGAGGTCAAGTAGCTGGAGAGGGATATTCAGGTGATCCATGTGTTTTCTGATTTTCTCTTTGCTTGATTTAGCAACTGTTGATCCACTAGTGGATCTCCAAGTACAACTGCATTTACTTCTCCCCTCAGTTCTGTCAATTTCTGTTTTGTGTGTGACTCCTTGGCAAGGTATACACATGATCACCACACTGCTACATGTTCTTGTGGAACATACACTTGTATCATCATGCATCTTTTTACCTGGAAAGTCTTCTATTACCTGAAACTAACATAAGTGTCCTAGCTTCATTTAGATTCATCTTAGCACAGTTCGTCTTTCTCTGTTCTTTCACACTTAATGATCTTTCTCTGTACTTTCACATTTAGTGTGTGTGTGTGTGTGTGTGTGTGTGTGTGCACGTGCGTGTGTGTAGGACAAAAAAGGGTGCTGTAATTCTTCTCTACCATGCCTGGCCTTATTATTCCTTTAAGGCACAGTCTCTCTCTGAACCTAAAGCATAAAAAAGCATGCCTTACCCTTTCAGAAGACATCTGTATGTTTCACAGTTTTGTGGTTGCTATTTGTTTGGCCTTTGTTGTAATTTTGCTTGATGTTTCTCATCTCAAATTGATAGTCTTGTGTCTGTCACTAATATTGAAAAGTTGTAAACCATGACTTCTCCAAACATTTCTTTTGGTTCTTTTTAAGGAATTCTAATTACACATGTGCATTTCTCTTTCATACTGTCCTACACACTTTTCATCACAATGGTCCCCTGCCAAGTTCCCTGCCAATTCTTTGTTCTCTTTGTATTCCATTTTGGGTCATTTCTGCAGCCCATCATCAAGTTCACTGGTTCCTAAATTCTGGTAAGTCACTGATGAGCCCAGTAGAAATTCTTCACTTCTGCTACTAATTTTTTTCCTAGGATTTCATTTTATAGTTTTTTCCTCTGTAACTTCCACCCAACATCTTTGTATGCTGCCCACCTTTTCCACTAGAGTCTTTGACTTATTGATCTTACTTATTTTAGGTTCTAGGAAAATACCGACATCTGAGTCATTCTAGTTGGGTGATGATGGTTACTTTGTACATTCAGTCTTTTTTGACTTTTGAAGTGCCTTGTAATGGCTTTTACTTGTTTTATTTTGTTGAAAGACAGGCATAGTATAGGACAGTGGGTACAGAGCTAAATAAGTTATCAATGTGAGAATTAATTTGGTCAAGAGTTAGAGTTTATTTAATATTTATTAAGTCATCACCGTGAGGATTAATTTTACTAGAAGTGGGAGTAGATTTGATATTTACCAGAAGCTTCAAATTCCTCTAAAGTCTACTACACCTTCCCTTTTGGCTTTGAAATATACTTTCTTCAAATAGGTCAACTCTCCAAGCTCAAATATAGGATTCCAGCGAAGGTTTATCATATGACAGTAGACAGAGAACACATGAGAGCTGTTCTTCAATTTTCTGATGGATGGGCCAGAGACATGGCTCAGGGTTAAGCTTCTGACTCAAAAGCACAAGGTCCCGGATCCCACTGAGCTGGAAAAAGATGTGATATGCTTTCCCAGCACTGGGCTTTTAGGATAACAAATGGCATGGATGCTGAAGAATAGCAAATGCCTCGGGTGACTTTTTTTTGTACACACACACACACACACACACACACACATACACAGCATCAAGCTGAAGACATTTAAGAATATATCATCTTAGCTCATTTTTAAAATCATTTAGAATATTCAAAGCTTTCACTAGCCTCATCACCACAATGCTTGCCTTGTTGATTGAAGATTCTCAGCCCTTCAGTGCTAACCAGACAGCATATAATCATTAAGATGTCCTTTGGCAAGGGATTGACAGCCACAGTAGTGTTCCTATGCTTAAGGGGAACACAGGAAAGGGTTCAGGGAAATGCCACTGGGTCCTTGTACGTCATCTGAGAGGAGGGCCCAGAGGAGAGTCAGGCATGCACAATAAAGGACTCTCTGGGAATTGGGGGGGAGGCACTGGGGGATGAGGAGGGAGGGGTGAGGGGAGGGGGAGCAGGGGGTTCGGGGGGAGGAGGAGGGAGGGAACTGGTGTACCTATTAAGTTTGTATGAGCGGAAATAATAATAAAAATGTATATATAAAAAAGATGCCCTTTGGTGTTTACTCTAATGATGTTATGAACAACACGCTAAAAGTCATTTTTAGATCTCAGAAGTTTTGTCCACTTGACTTAAAATCTTCTTCCCGAATATAATATTTAAGTAAATTGTTCTGTCATTGCTTGGTTTTTCTCTGAACGTAGAAATGCAAATATCTTGTGGGTACAGCTTTCTTTCACCCTTGGAAGTGTTCTGTGGTCAGTTATAAAGGTCCCAAAGGGTTTTTGTGATGTATCTCATCTTTTATTTTTTTTATTATTATTATTATTTATTCAACTGTGTGCATATGCGTGTGCATGTGCGTGCGTGTGTGTGTGTGTGTGTGTGTGTGTGTATATGTGTGTGTAGAACCACGGACGAATTCGCGAATCACCATGGATGCCTCCACCTCCTTCTGTCCCGGGATTCACAGGCTCCGCCCTACCAGGACCAGAAGCGCAGGCCGCCCCCGCTTCCACCTGGCGTCTATACGTGGGATCTGGGATCCGAACTCAGGACCATCCGCCTGCAAGGCGGAGGCTTAACCCCTGAGCCACCTCTCCAGCCCTATCTCATCTTTTAAAATGCTAGACTTTTCAATTGTCTTTAGTACATCTCATGAATGCCTCAACAGACTGGAGTCTAGGAGAGGGATGCTCGGGGATGCTGCAGGCATCAGAGGCTAGACCGTAGCCCAAGTCACCTGCCTCACCTTTGTAACTTGAGACATATGTTCTTGGGAAGCTCTCATTAGCCCAGGGGAAAAGTCACATTGTAGAGGGTGAGTCCTCCTGTGAACTGTCTGGCTAAGATACATGTACACGGCCAGCACACATCACCAGAGTGAATATACAGATGGTTTCACTCTATGCTGCCATAGCAGCCACAGTTTGGTTCTTCCTACAACAGTAGAGACATACTCATCTATAGAGACACCTGAACTCCTAAGACACCTAGAATCCACAAGCCTAATGAAAAGGCTGCTTCATGCCGCAGGACGTGGAAGGATTACTTTTGCAGCAATAAATGGATCAATGTCCTAAATAAAATGCTGAGGTTTGTCCTAAAACTGGGAACAAATGTTGAATATGACTCACTTTTTCTGTGAAATCAGCCAAGACTATTTAGATTGTGGGCACAAATTGATGCTAATTTACCCTGCATAGAATTCTCTTGTTGAGTACTAGGGAAGCTCTTCTGGGGTGAGGCATTGAAGCTCATAGTAATTGGTATCTCCTGGGTCTCTATGCTGATCCTTGGGGCCTGTGTTCTCATGTGTAAAGCCTGATGACAGACCTTGCTTCATGTGGATTATGAACCTACAGGGCTGACTTTTGCTCCATATATAAGTTATTTTTACTGTTGTTGTGATCAACAACTGACAGAAACGAAGGAGGGAAGATTTATTTTGGCTCACAGTTTCAAGGGTGTCAGACTATGGCATTTGGAAAGCTATAGCAGAAGAGAACAGGTCACCTCATGGCAGCCAGAAAGCACAGACAAGGGAAACATAGGAAGATCCCAGGATAGAGAGAGCCCAAATGATCTGTTTCCTCCAATGAGGCCCCTCTTCTACCTTTCACCATTTCCCATTAATGCCATCAAATTGTGAATCCATCCAGAGATTTGCCATTCATTAGGCCGAGCTCTCAGGATCTAATCATCTCCAGAAAGACCTGACAGAAACACCCAGGGGAGTTCCTTCCTAATCTTTCAGGCATCTCAGTCCACATCATGTGACAGTCAAGATTAACTGTCAGAGTAATTGCAAAGATTATAAACAGGAGGGAAGGGGAAAGAGGACCCCTCCCCAGAAATAAGGAGATAGGGAATCATGCTACAGTAGAGAAAATAGGTCACCATCAAGCATTGCAAGTAAGTAACAAGATATCTGGTTAAACTCACTCACTTTCCTTCCTGGTCACTTGTAACCGAGGGGGCTTGATCTCACCAGTCAAGGAGGGTATAGAGTCTGGCAGATAGAAAGTAACCATCCTGCAAATGGGAGACTGACTTCCTGTCATGGTTTGAAATGTGTCCCCCACAATCTCATGTGTTTGGCAAGGTCATGTCACCTTAAGAAGTGGAGCCTTGCTAGAGGAAGGCAGTCACAAGGGGTGGGCCTTGAGGTGGATTAGTCCCACCCTACTTCCAGGAGAGGTCAACCTTTGCAGCAAGCAGTCTGCAGCTCTCAGCTTCCAAGATGTCTGCGGTGACTTAGCCTCCTCTAGCTTTGGCCAGCCAGCCATGCCGCCTCTGCTTTGAGAGACTGTCCCTTCCCTCTGAAACTGTAAGCTGAATAAACCTCCCTTTCTCCCTTAGGTTGATCGACTTTGGGTGCTCTCTCACAGCAACAGTTAAGAATAACTGTTACACCCCCCCAAATGCGGTTGGTCTCCTACTCCTATTCCATCTACCTTTGAATCTACTCTTATAGTAAAACTCCATTTAAACAGCCTTTTATCTCTGATAGGAGGTGACCTCCAATGCCAATCAGGATGGAGCCAAGGGCCGTGCAGGAACAGCAAAACTGTAAACAACAACAGACTATAATTCACAGCATCAAAGACCCTATATTAATCACTTGGAACCAGACTAGCCAAATCTCTCCCCATCCTAAAGCTCAGGGAAATTTGCAGAAGAGGGGGCAGAGAGATTATAAGAGCCTAAAGGTGGGGAGGAACAACGATAGGAGAGATACTCCACATGAATTAGGGCCGCAGTAACCATAATCGGACTTTGCATGACCTGCGATGACTGACATGTCAATGACCCCCCAAAGTCTAGCATGGATCACAGGCACTAGGATCCTTAGAGGCAAGGGATCAAAAGTCATAATAGTGTTCCCATACTAAAGGGGAGCCCAAGAAAGGGCTCTGGACAATGCCACTGAGTCCTTACACCTCACTAGAGTGGCGGACTCAGAGGGAAATTTGATATTCACACTAAAGGATGCTCCAGGGAATGGGAGGAGGGAAAGGGGAGGGCACTGGGAGAAAGGGAGAGGGTGCAAGAGGGACTGGGGAGGGGTGGAGGGAGGGAGGGGCCTGGGGTACCTATTAAAACTTGTATGATTGGGAAAAAAATAAATAAACATAATAAAAAAGATTGTCAGCATCTCCTCTGTTAGATGCTGTCAGCTGGGAAATACAAAACTGATTTTTAGAAAAGAATGTTAGGCTGGGTCATCGTTCATGGGGCTGGGGTAAGGAATGTTCCAGTCACTGAGTAGGAAATGACTTCCCTTTCATCAGCGAGCTTTCTAGTCAGTATGGGCTGCACTGGGTCCATGTTCTGTTGTATGTCAGAGATGATTGAAAGAAGGTGATCCACACAGAACAAATGTTCGCCGGCTCTCCATTCTGGAGGCTAAGAATGGTGAGGGCATGTTTTTGGCATTGGCTCAGCATTGGCCAGAGCTTTCAGCTATGGCTTGCGGTCAAGGGCACCACATGGTAAGAGAACAAGAGGGAAGTTGAGATCTGTCCTCCTCTTGTAAAGCCACCAGTGCCATCATGGGCGCACACCTCGTCCATTAACAACACTGATCCCTTCTCAAAAAACCCACCTCCAAATGCCATTGACTTCCAGCTTCTGGGCATTATGTTCCTAATGCATGAGTTTTGGGGAGACACATTCAAATTGTAGCAGTGATTGTACGACACTACTACAGTTACTGAGATTGCTAATATCAATACTAAAAAATAAAAGCCATGTCCAGATATCTTGCTCCATGAGTCTCCTCTACTTTTCTGTGCATTGCATGGTTGTTTTGGAAGCTTCAGTCCTTCTTCCACACTTAAGACCTTTGAGGCCTAGGACTGAACAGCAAGAGAATTTGTTCTGACCTCTACCCGTGTCTGTGTGTGTGTGTGTGTGTGTCTGTGTATATGTGTAGAACCACGGATGAATTCATGAACCACCATGGACGCCTCCACCTCCTTCTGCCCTGGGATTCACAGGCTCCGCCCTACCAGGACCGGAAACGCAGGCCGCTCCCGCTTCCGCCTGGCGTCTATACGTGGGATCTGGGATCCGAACTCAGGATCCTCTGCCTGCAAGGCGGAGGCTTAACCCCTGAGCCACCTCTCCAGCCCTCTATGACCATATCTTAAGTGCTGGGAAACAAATGGTGATTAGATGGGTGTCCTGCAGGTGACTGGTGACCCCTTTGTCTCTTTGTTGCAGCAACCTTTAGAGATAAGGAACTGAAAATATGATAGAGGCTGCTGGGCACAAGACTGAAGGTCCCTGGTTCATTGCTTTGCCCAGCAAGTAATGTGAAGGTTGTATGGACCGCACAGACACATGGTTGCAGTATGGTTCAGATCTTCCTTTTAAACTCCAATGAAGGGAACCTGACTTTCAAGATGGTTCTAATGGTTAGATTTGATACAGACTCAAATTTTTTTTTTTTTTTAGTTTTTAAGCTTTTAAAAAGATTTCTACTTTTACAAGCATACTGAGTATGCACCCTGTTTCCCTCCATCCTTCTTTCCTCCCTTATCTTCATCACTCTATCCCACTCCCTCACACCCTCCCACCTGAATGAAGATCTATGGACCCCTGGGTTCCCTCTGTCTTGTCTACTCTTGTGGGGGTTCAAGCCTCTGTGGCATACCATGTTGCCTTTCTTCAGGACACCTCACTGATAGAGTCATTTCTCTTCACTCATCCAGCTCCCAAAGTTTCCACTGCATATTCCTGTCTCTCTTGAGTTCCTTGATATTCTATGGGAGCATGTTGGTATATCACTCATTATGCAGGTCTGGTAAGGACAAGTCTCACTGTAGTGAGTTCTAAATATACCAGTCCTGCTTTGAATGGAATGTCTTGTCCAGCAATGAACCTTTCTATCTTTAGGTTTTTACAATCTCACTGCCCCTTCTTCTGCGAGGCTCCCAAAGCCTTAGGAGAAATTAAGTTGGCCTCATTCTGGGTGATCCTTGATGAGTTGCTAGTACTTTGCATTATGGTGACCATTGTTGTCCACTTCATTACTCTTCTACTGCCCTAGGTTGCATCCTGTCAGGATGTTGAGGTCCTCTAACTCTGTTGTAGAAGACTCTAGGTTAAATAGTAACTGTTCTTCCATTCTATGGGTATAATAGCAGTTATTTATGGTGTTCTGTCTTCCAACCTGTAGTTTCATTAGCTGTTTTTCTGATCTGTAGTTTCATTAGCTGTTTTTCCCTATTGATCTATTTACTTCCCTTTTTTATGTTCTTGTTCTAGTTAACAGTAACAGGAATGTGTTTCAATCCTACAAATGAGAGTGGAGTCCAATCAGAAAGCTGTTGGTTGTCTCATCGATGCTCATGCCACTATTACACTGTCACCTGTTGCCATGGTGATTTATATTGCTACTTGAACATCTCATGAGTTGATGAGGCCTGTGATTAGTTCTCTCCCCCAGCAGCTTCTACAATATTCCTTGGTACCGTGTAAGCTTTCCAGCAAGGAGAATGTTCTCAGACTAGTTCTAGTTGATGTATTTTGCCCATGTTCTATGATCCATAAGTGTTGCATCTTCAATAATAGGGTCTTACTGATGGTTGTTTTGGAGAGCAACCAAGAGCAATCACAAGAGCCTATATATGAGACCTCTTTGACCAACATTTTATCAGGAAATGTCACAGTCCTGTTATGTCTAGTATAATTTTCTTCCTGGGTTCTAAATGGATCAGTTCAGGGCTTTTCCTCCCCCCATTTTCCTCACTCTGTGCTCCTCTGCATAGGAACTGCCCATTCTTGTTCCTCTCTTTAAAAGACATGGTTTTTGTTTTTTTTTTGGTATATTACTAGTATAGGATGTTCCTTTGGGGTTACTTCCCACAATCTTAGGTTTTTCTGTAAGTCCCTCTGTCCCTCCTATCTCCTATCCCTTCATTCCTTATATTTAATTTTCTCAATTATTTCCTCCCTCACCCTATATGTCTTGGTATCCTAAATATCCCCTTTTAAAGGTTTCACCCTAACCATTCCTTCCCATATTCCCACTTATTGATCTTTCATGAATTTTCTAGCTCTTATGATAATTCCAGCTTGAATACATTGACAAGGATATCAGTGCTAGCATCTGCATACAAGAGAGAACATGCAATGCTTAACTTTCTGCATCTCAGACACCTTAAAATTTCCAGTTCCATCCATTTACCAGAAATTTCCACAATCTCATCCTTTCTGATGGCTGAATAATATTCCACTGTGCAGATGAAGCACATTTTCATTATTTCTTTGTTGATGAGTATGTTGGCTGATTTCATTTTTTTCGCTATTGTGACTAGAGCTACAGGGAATACAGATGAACAAGTGTCTTTGTAAAAAGACGTATAGTATTTTGGGACTTTTAGGGTGGGTCATATGGCAGCTCCACTTTTACCTTCTGAGGGACCTCCACACTGATCTCCATAGAGGCTGTACTAGTTTACACTCCTATCAACAGTGAATAAGTGTCCCTTTTTCTCCATAACCTTGCCAGCATTCTCTGTGGTTTGTGCTGTTCATCTTAACCATTACGACTGGATAAGATGGTATTGCAAGGTAATTTTAATATACATTTCTCTGCTAATCAGGGAAACTGAGCATCTTTTAAGGTATTTGGTGGACAGACTCAAATTTCTGTTGCTGAAGTATGATGAATCCAAGACCACAGCCTTCTTTCAGCTCTGTAAGCAGTTTTAAATACTGAAGGCTTGAAACTACAGAACTCCACCCCTGATAAGGGAGAACCATAACTCAGCTGATCTTCAGTGTGCCATTTTCCTTATCAAGGAATTTGCAGAAGTCATAACTGGAGAAAAACAAGTGCATTTCGTCTCCTTCATATACTTGATGATTTTTGTTTTTGTTGCTGCTCCAATTATGGAAACTCTTTATAGAAGATTGTCTGGATGCCTGGTCATAGGAGTTGGATATATGAAATATTTAAAGATGGAAAGGAAAGAGGAGAAGGACAGGAAGAAGGAGCATGAGAAAGAGAGGAGGAGGAAGAGGAGAGAGGAGAAAAGGAGAAGGAAGAGGAAGAGAAAAAGAAGGAGGAGGAAGAGGAAAAGAGCAGGAAGAGGACAAGGGGAAGGAGCAGTTAGACGAGGAAGAGGAAGGAAAAGGAGAATGAGGAGGAGTAACCGCAGAAGCAGCAGCAGCAAGGAGGAGGGGATGGATTAAGACAGACAATAAGAGCTTCCTCCAGAAAGAAGAAAAGGTCACGAGGCTATTTTTGGTGTGTAAAATATTCCATTAGTGTGATTATGTAGAGGGCATATGCATTGTGCATGGCAGGAAGGAGTAATTTAATGCAGAACATCTTTTTTTTTTTTAATCTTCAAAAGATCATTGTGTCATATAAAGGCAGTGAAACCATTGCTGGGCCTCTGTTCCTTAGGGTGCAATTTGGCAGAATAATAGGTCTGAGATAATGTACGGGCTTCCAGGAAGCATAGAGAAGTCTGAAGGTAGTTTTGGAACCTGCAGCTCTGAGTGACCTAGGGACCAAGAGATACAGCAGGCATACTGCCACGATCTGTTCGGGGCTGGGAAGATGGCTCAGGCTCAAAGCCTTTGTCTCACAAGCAAAAGGACCTGAGTTTTGATTCCAATAACCCAGCTTTAAATGCTGGGCAGAAATGTGGGCAATCTGCATTTTCAGCCCTGGAAGGTGGAGCCTGGAAAACCCCAGAGCAAAGCAAAAGGAGGTAGAGCAATTCAGAATGATTCCTGATGATGCCTTTGAGCCTCCACAGTTGCACACACATTCAGGTGCCTTTTCAAACACATACACACAACACACATACACATGTGCATGCAAAAACACTTTATTTAGTCATTTGAGAGAGCATGGGGAGGGCAGGCGTGACACATGGCGTGCATGCAGAGGTCAGAGAAACAAGTTTCAGAAGTTGGTTCTCTCTCCTTTACCATGTAGACTCTGGGGATCGAACTCAGGTGTGTATACAAGTACCTTTATGTACTAATCAATTTTGCTGCCCCTTGAATAGTATTTTTAAATATGCCAAATAAAACAGAGAGGTTTATAAACCACTAGGTATAGCGATACAGAGCTTTGAAAATTCTAAAAATTAATACAGCACTAATTAACAGTACTTGAGTTTGTTTTCAAAGTAGAGCTCAACATGCACATTGTTTTAGTTTCCTTCCATACCTGCGATGTGGTGTGAAACTCTTCACAGTCAGGAGGTGACTGAGTCCAGCATACTTTGTTTTGCTATAAGGTTAGGAGTTAGAAGAAAGGGCAAGTATCCATGGGAGGTCGGTAAAGTAACGAGGCAGTTCATTTCCCTTCCAAGTTCATTCCTACTTTAGATGCAGAAAGGGAACCCTGAATATCCATCAACCAGAAGGGGCAGGGGAGGGGAAGCTCCAAATCTCAGGGCTAAGAAGGAAGTCAGTGACAAAGATTTGCTGACCCTCTTCTAGGTACCTATTTTTGAGATCACAGTGCAAGGTGAAGGGACAAGCTGGCTTCCCTCTGCACATGAGTCTGTGGACAGGACCTGGGCTGGACCTGGACCAGGAAGGAAGCCACTAAACTGCAGGCCCATGGGGTGGATGAGGTGGGTGCACCATGGGGTCCTAGTACTTTCACGACTTGCCTGGAAGAGGTGTCAGGTAATCAGGGGGAAGTGATCTCTCACTGGAGTGGAAACAGAAGGCAGGAATGAGTGAGTAGATAGACCCTGGTTTCAAAGTCCTGGTGTATTAGTTACTTTTCTCACTGCTGCTTAAGGAAAAAAGGGTTTATTTTGGTTCACTATTTAAGAGGTGATGTAATTCATCATGAAAGGGAAAACGTGGTGGCAGGAGTGCGAGGTGGCTGGTTATATGGTCTTTGTTTGCAGTTTAGCACTGAGAATAGATAGGAAGGAGGACTCCTGCTTAAAACTCAAGCCCCTCTGCCACCCCATCTTAGGCCCCACTTCCTCTAAAGAGTCTCCCCCACCATTCAAATCTTCTACAACCTTACAGAATGACATGCCCAGCTAGGGCATGTTCTAACCCATGAGCCTGTGGGAGGCATGTCACAGTCAAATACACCTGGGTTGAATCAGGTCAGACATATCACCCTTAGGACTTCAAGTGGGCAATGGGCACCTCTGACTATCGGCGTAGTCTTCTATACATTGGAACAGTGCTTTTGCTGGGCTGTTCAGATGGTTTATAGAGCAGCAGAAGTTTGAAAAAGTACCACATGGGAGAGGCCAATCATGGAGTTGAAGAAAATAAAAGCCTTGGAGAATTTTGATAAATGTGTACAAATGAGTTATTCACTTTAGCTCTTCGTAGGCCACTCAATGAACTCCTTGACATACAAGCTAGTTAATTGCAAATAGTCAAAGTACTTAAAGCAATTAATGTTGCTAAAATGTTTGACACTTCAGATTGTTTCGAAACTTCTCCCCACACTTGGTCCAAATTAGAAGATGTTGCAAAACTTGGTTCATTTCATCCCCCAATTTGCCAAGTTGATTACATTAATTTAGATGTGATAATTGTTTTAATATATCTTGAACATTTACACAGAAAATTCAGGACTTCTGTTTGAGAGCAGCGTGTCAATTACCAGGGTCTTTTTAAAAAAAAATCAAATTTATATCAGGGGCACTTCCCAAGAGATGGAAACCAAGGCTAACCCATTTCTCCTGTATAAGTGACTGCAATAGTTAATTTTAGATATTAACTTGACAGTAGAGATTGAGTCTCTAGACACACCTATGAAGGATGATTTAGTTAAAAGCAAGCCTCTGAGAAAGCCTGCAGACTATCTAGCTGCTCTGGGAAGACACACTCATAGTGGGTGGTATAAGTCCCTGGGTGAGACAGAGAGCTAGTTGGTTTGGGCAGACTGGCAAGCTAGAAAGCATGTCTGCTTGTCAGCAATTCCTTTAGAAATGGTGTGGCGGGGTCCCTCAACTTCTAATTCGGATACAACTCTTCTACCATAATGGGCTATAACTCCCAAACTGTGAGCATGAGCCTCTTGTTCACCTAAATGGCTTGGGTCATGTATTCATCACAATTAAAAAGTAACTAAGACAGTGACTCCCCACCCCCCCTTTTTTAAATTCCTGATTGAATTCTCTTAATTAAAGCTTCAAATAGCTGAGTATATTGCCTTGATTACTCAAATTCTTCTGTTCCTGAGATTGTTTTTTTAACCAAGGAGAATGGAAAGTTTGGGGGAAATGTCTCTTACAAATTCCTTTCGATTTTTAATTGTTGCCACCCTGTTCTACAATCAGAAATTGAAACAAAGCAAAAACCCTAGATGGTCCATTTTATTATATTTGCTTACCAAGCTACACATTGAATAATAGAAGAACTTCAAGGTCTAATAATGAATGAGTGTGCATGAGCTAAAGGCACCTCACTGGTGATAAAAATATCATCAGGGTAATTACACAACCTTCTGCCCAACACTGCAGGGACTAACAAGTATGGGGTACCAGTCTTATCATGAAGGCTTTGCGACTAGACAGAGTACCTCTCCCCACCACGCTGGGCTTTCGGGTCTATCAAAAGAATGGCGCCTAATTTCAAACGTTCCCAGAAACCTCAGGCAGGGAGCAGAGAGCATCTGGAGCCAGCCAGACCAGAGGAGGATTCTATATCCCCGAAACTTTACACTATTTGACAACTTCCAGGCCACCTTGAAGGACAGTGGGAGGAGCCATACTTGGAGCAGAACTGCTTAGTTATGCATGTTAAAAAGAACTGCTTTCTTTTTAAAATTTACTTTCCTGCTCAGAATTTTTGAAATAATTAAATCAACCTTTTCTCAATACGGCCACATTGAGTAAATTGCCCTTTTTCTGCTCTTCACCATCTATTTGAATTATTACTAACTTAATGAGGGCATGTGGCTTAAACAGGAGGTACAAACTCAGCTCCAGGATCTGGGAACAGCCTCTTCTAAAGCCGGGGTTCCCCTGCTCTCCTGGCTATAAATCCTGTTAGCCACTATCTACAGCATTATTCTTGTGTGGGGAGGCGGGAGGTGTCATAATTTAAATTGAACCTCTGTAACTAGAGAAGAGCTGACTGTCCCTCTGGGCTGCGGTCCCTCAGACTGGAAAGGCTCTGAAAATGTCACAAAGAGGTGGGTGGTCAGAGCTGCTGGTATGATTTCAGGAGAGTGAACTGTGTTTCTGTTCAGGGTGGGACGTGTGACTTGGGGAACTACCTGGGCTGGGTGCATGGGGTATATACCATGAATTGGCAGAGCTAGACCGAGTTAGGATTTTTTTCCCAGAGGCTGCTGGCAGGTCTGAGTTGTAGGAAGTTGACCGTATAGCCAGCAAGAAAGGTGACCCTGAGTCTGGGGTCCCCGTGTTTGGGTGGGAGGGGGAAAAGAAAGTACGGACAGAAGCTCTGCAGGCCCTGTGTTAGAGTAACAAGGACACTGGAACCTTCTTCTGCTGGGCTTTGTGGTGAGCATGGGGGGAGGTTAACAAGGTGTCACAACTTTGCATCCTGCTCTTCCTTCCTCTCTGAGACTCAGTTTCCTTGTGTACAAAGCATCCCTTCCTCTCTTACCTCAGCATTGTGGAGGGAAATGTGCTTCGTGTGGAGACCGGTGCCTTAACGGCTCCAGTGACAAGGAGCTGTGGCTAAGGTCACACTCACTCAGAGATGTGCCTCAGCCCAATGTGACACATCCTTTCCCCGAGTGGCTGCTGTGCTATCTAGATCTGGGGTTTTCCCAGAGCCCAAGATCTTGACTCACAATCTCAGCTCATGGAATACTGACAGCTGAACTCCACTTGCCTTTTGTGATGAAGACTACTGTTTTTATTCTGTGCTGCAGCTGGGGAGGGATGCTTTTCAGTCAAGCATATCTGAGGTGCCTTTGCTGAGGCTTTCCTTCCCCAACCTTCCAATCCTGTTAAATTACTGAGCAAATAATATGCAGCCTTCTGTGGGTTAATGAAAGATTGTGCTAGGTAGGATCTGTGTTAAGTCCTATTGCCAAAATCAGTAGTTTTTCCTTGGATATCATATGGTATGAATCATATATGTGTACCACTTTCTCCTGTTTTCCAGGGGCCCTTGGGTGTCTGCATAGGTGAGAACCATCACAACGTCCCAAACTATAACACAGGACTTTTCGTCTCAGCGTTAAGAAGTACTAAGTACTATCTGAAAATAAAAAAGGATCATCTTTTTATCTAGGATTGGAGTGCTCCTTTCTAGCAAACTGTTTCCTGTAGTGATATATACATACTACTCTGTGGCTTCTATATCCCTGGGGTGGGGACAAAGATATAACAAAGGTATTTTAGAACAGATTGTATGTTCCCAGAAAGGTGTAGGGCTGTGTTAAAATTCAGATAAGTGTCCCCCAAAGCCTGGATGGTAAATACTTGATCTCCAGTTCAGGGCACTCCTGGGAAGTGTTAAAATCTTTCAGAGGTGGGGCCTTGTAAATCTTTAGGTATTAGGGGTAAGCCATGGAAGGAGATGGGACCTTCACCTTCTAGTCTCTTTTGAGTCATAGTCATGAGGTTATTGATCAAACATGTGCCCCATTCCCGGGACTCACAGTCAGGGTACAGGGAGCCAGAAGGTCCCTCAGAAAGATAATGGCCTTTTTTAACATTTATTTTTTAGTTTCAAGCATACTGAGTACTAATCCCTGTTCCCACGATCCTCCCTTCCCTCCCTTTCCCCTCCTTTCCTTTTATCAATCTATTCCTCTCCCTCCCACCAACCTATCTGGCCACTTCTATGGACCCAGGGTTCCCTCTGTCTTGTATACTATTACGGAGATTCAGGCCTCTATAGCATACCAAGTTGCCCCTCCTCAGGACACGCCACTGACAGGGGCATTTCCTTCACTCATTTCCTTCACTCATTCAGCTCTAGTCCTTAAGGTTTCTCTTGCGTGTTCTTCTCTCTCTTCAGTTGCTCATAGTCTATGGAGGCATGTTGGTATGTCAGTCATTATGCAGGTCTGGTAAGGACAAGTCTCACTGCTATAAGTTCCTGGATGCAGCATCCTTGCCGTGAATGGAATGTCTTGTCTAACAGTCCAATCAAAGAACCATCTTTGGTTCCTACAATCTCCCCACTCCCTTTCCTGTGGGGTTCCCCAAGCTTTAGGATGGGGAGAAATTAGGATGGCTTCATTCTGGAAGAGCATTGCCAGGTCACTGGTAATCTGCAGTATGACTGGCTGTTGTTCACTTCACTGCTCTTCTATTGGCCTAGGTTCCATCCTGTTGAGATTCTTTTCCTCTCTTGATGAAGAAGATTTCTAAGCTGAGTGCTAAGTTCTTCAAATATTTACAGAGCGGTTTGGCACACTGTCTTCCTACCTATATGTTCATTGTTCTTGTTCTAGTTAACTAGTAATCGGAATGTGTTCCGTTCTGACAAGTCTTGAGTTTAATCAGAAGGTGTCGGTTGTCTCTTTGAAACTCATGCCATTATTACACTAGTGGTCACCTGTTGCCATGGTGATTTTTATGGCAACTTGCAGATCTCATGAATTGATGAGGCCTGTGATTATTTCTCTCCCTCAGTAGCTTCTGCAATATTTCTTGGCACTGTGTAAGCTCTCCAGCAAGGATGAAGTTCTCAGACCAGTTCCATTTGATGTATTTTGCCCATATTCTGTGATGCATTTGTGTTGTCTCCTCAGGAATGGGGTCTTATTGACAGCTTTTTGGAGTACAACCAAGAGCAATGGCAAAAGCCTATATTGCCTGGGGTCCTTTCAGACCTTTCTGACCAATATTTTATCAAGAAGTGCCACATTCCTATTACTTCTAGCATATCTCTAATTGTCACTGGGTACTAGGTGGATCAGCTCTGGGCTTTAGTTTTATTTTGTCTTTTCTGGAATGCCAGGTGCCTAAACAACTCACTTTTCCTGAGGCTTATCTCCCATTTTTGGGAAGGGATATAGGGTTTGTGTAAAGACACTGAGAGGCACCTGAGCAAATCCATAGCCCAGGATAAAGATCAGTTGGCCCTCTGGAGATCTGCTTTCCTCTGACTTATCAGTTCATGAGTTGGTCACAGGTGACTCTCTTTCTGGTGGCTCATCATTCCTGCATAATAGACAATACCCTGTTGCTGTTGCCACCCAACAAACAACCTATCCACGTGCCTGAAAACCAGCTGAAGGGACAGGGCAGGCAGGCAGTGTGTAAGTTTGAAAACAAATGTACCTGGCATGGCAGATCTGAGGGAAAGTGTTGGATGGGGTGGGGAATGGGCATCGATGTGGGTGGGGGGAACAAGGAAGCTAGAGGCAGAAGGGAGACGGCAGGATGAGCATCAGGGGAACCTTTGTGTTAAGTGTGTCTGAGAAATGCAAAGCCTTTTAGGGGACACAAGCACCTAGGCAGGAATATTGTTTCTGTAAAGGCTGGACCTTGAAAGGGGAGCTGAGAGCTGACTCTGATGGGCTTTCAAGACCTGAAACCTTCTGGGGAATCATAGTGATGCTGAGTTAGGGGGATGCAAAGGTTCCAGGGCTAAGGAAGAAACTGAGCCCAGGAGCAGCTGACTTTCAGATTCCCTGATCCTTGTGGAGGGCTGGCTCTAGAAGATACTTCTCAATGTTTATCGTTTCCACATGCCCTGTGCAACCTGCAGCCACGTTGTTTATCATCTCTCTTTGAGGTGGTTTTGAGGCATCTATCCCCACCTCATTATCCTATGTGTGTGTGTGTGTGTGTGTGTGAATGCAGCCACAGTGCAAAGCTTAGATGGGTATGTATAGAGACCAATGCTAATACATGTTTCAGCTGGGTTTCTCAAACTCTTTGTCCTTTACACATCATCTGCACAGGCTAAGAATAAAAAGTGCCCTGTCTTAAGGACAGAAAGCAAACTAAAGTGGGGGAATGGAACAGTATGCGCAAGGTGGTTGTATCAGCTGTAAATTCAATGTTTGCCTGTCTCTGCAGCTGGGATTCGTGTAACTCTCAGCTGGAAGATGCTAGAGTTAAGGCAGGAGGTAAGGAAGGCAGGGCAAGCCAAGAATCTCTTCAAGTTTAAGCCTGTATCCTGTCCTTGTGTTGTGTGAACTGCAGGGGGCAATGTAGTCAACATATGTAAACCATCATTTGAATGTGTATTTGAGACTCAACTACCCACCATAGCTTATGATGCTAAATTATCAAATCCAGTGGCATGAAAACCCAAACCAAGACGAAGCATTTGACCATGGCTTTAATCCAAAGACTCAGAGTGGATAAGAGAACAGGGCTTGTATTATCACCACCACTGACATAATTTCTGCCCCATCTGTGTTTTTTCAGCTCCATCTCTCCTGGAAGTCACATGGCCACTGAGAGACACATGGCCACTGAGAGAATCTACTACTTCACACATGCCTGAAAGTTTCCTCTCATGCCAGTGACGATGGTATCCACAGCCTATTAATTTCTGGCTTACCCATCATCAGTGTGCATACGTTCCTGACACTTCCCTTCCAGTTTTGGATCATCCCATTTGGGTTTTATTCAGAGGATGACCCTGCCAATTTTTTTTGGCGTCACTCCTACATTATACCTGTGAATTTACAAAGTTGGGAAAATATTGATAGGTCAACATAACTTAAGGTTGAACTATTAAAGCAAAATGGTTCTGGGCTTATCTGCTATTACTGTAAGTCTATTAGGATTTAGTAAGAAAAAGTTTCGAGAAGCGTGGAGAGTTTTTAAGTTATTGTTTGCTACAAGTTCGGTCAGTTCTGCTGCCCTTGTTCAGGAAGTAGTCACATTTATTTTTTTTCTTTTATTGTTTCAGTTTATTTTCACATAAATGTTTTACATTTACAGGCAAATCTTAAAAATCTGAATGTTTAGCTAGTGTAAAAAATGAATTTTAAAACATGAATTAACATTTTATTTTCACCATGATACAATTTTTTTAGTATTGCTTCAGTGACACAGTCAGTTTATACTTAGAAGATTTTTTTTTATTTATAGTGTATTTTTTTTCAACTCACACAAACTTAATAGGTACCCCATTTCCCCTCCCTCCACCCCTCCCTGGATCCCCTTGCTCATTCTCCCCTTTTCCCCTTCCTTTTCTCCTCCCTCCCTTTCTTCCAGTGCCCCTCTCCCCATTCCTGGAGCAGCCCTTACTGTGCAAGGAAGTAGTCACATTTATTGAATCATCATCTGATCCTTGGACACAGGTAGAACTTTGAGACTCAGCCTAGGCCGCCTGGGTGTGGCACAGGCCATCCCTGGTTCCAGTTGTGCAAGAAATCTTTGTGATGATGCTTTGGTGATGCCGTGGCCAACCAACCAACCAGGACATTTCTGGATGAATGTGTGTTCCATACTCTGACTAAGTTAGACTTGACACTCATAGAAGGGACCAAGAATGGTATCTCCCAGTCAGAAGTTTTTGGCACTTCAATCTTTCTGGTCCCAGAAGACCCATGTAGAAGAATCCACACTGACATTAACAGCCTAGGGGATGTTTATTGATAAATAGCTACATATAGGAAATGTGCTTAGAGGGAAGCAGTAAGTCCACAGAGAAGAAGCACGATGTGATACACTGTAAACTCTGGATGCCAAACTCTACCTCCAGCAGTAAAAGTGGGTGCTTTTTACTCCAGCCAAGTAATTACAAAATCAACACACTAATTATCCACACAAAGTCTCTCCTCCAACTGGAAAAAAATATCCATCCAACATGCCACAGGGAACAAAACAGACGAGAGGGATTTGTGTATTTATTCATCCTCACAAGTTGAAAATCAGTAATTCCACTGCAGCATGGATTCCACACGTGGTGGGGTGGAGGAGTGCACAAAAAGAGATCAGAAATCTGATTTATCTTGGCTACACCATATCATTAATATTTATGTGGAGTTGTTTAAATCCAGAAGTTGCAAAACAGCTCTCAAAAGCTACAATCAGCATATTAAATATGCATTTGGAGACAGAGATGAGATGGGGGAGGAAGAAGAGGAGAGAAGAGTTAGGAGAAGAGAAAGGGGGGTAGGAACAAAGAGAGGGTGAAGGAGGAAAGGGAGAGGAGAGAGAAGAAGAGACAGGGAGGTGATAGATCTCTGAGCAATGAGTTGAGAGGCAGTCTCCTTAGGTAGCTGTAATAGCCACCTCATACACTGGGGTCACCCTTCTGGTGAGATTTCTTCATCCATTCTGTTGGCAGAATCATTGCTGATCTAGAGTCTGACTAGGTTTCAAGGCTATGGCAAGCTCCCTTATTTACATGTCAGTATCCTGGAGAGGCTGAGGTGTTAATGTCTTTCAATCTACTCTGTTCTGATTGTCTGTCTCCCCGTGGGCTCCCTGCTGTCCACTCCTCCAAGCAAAAGCCACAACTCTCATCTCAGAGAGAATAAGAGATAATTTATTCTGGAAGCAAATACAAGTGACCTTAGCCCAGGAACATGGTTTCAGGTTAGCCCAAATCTCATGTTCTAAAGTGATAACATTTTCACCAAGCTTTATAACAGCAGAAAAATTAAATCGTAAGTCAAAAGACTCTTCTAATATACTGGTGGAAACATCAGGTAGGTGGGTTAGAGCAAAGTGGGAAATCCTCCCCTATAGCCCTCAGAAGCTGTCCAACGATGTTCTTAGCCTTTTGGTTGGTGGAAGCTAGGGGCAATGATTGTATATTCCAGAGGATTTGCTTAATAGGTACAAAGATATTAGGTCACATACAAAGTTGGATAATAAATAGCTATGTGTGGGGCTAAAGTTGACCCAAGATAATTAGGCTCTGGATTTAGAGCATATCGACCTTTGAGCATCATTAATCAGTAAGTCAACCTTGCAGGTGCAGCTTCTTTCTATGTGGGGCTGGATGGCTTTCTTGACTTTTCTCTCCTTTACAGCTCATCTCTTAGCCTTTGGCAGACAACCTCAGCTCTCCGTCTATATTTTGGGCGGGTCACAACTCTCTGGTGAAAAGTTAGAGCTGGAGCTAATGGAATCAGCTAATGCCTAAGAAGTTCGTTCATCCATAAGGATTCAATTGACTTTGAATCTGTCAACATATGATAATAATAAACTTGAGGTCAGAAGGGGGGTAGCAGGTTGTATTGGATATCCACCCAAGACATGGTCATTACATACATCATCTGGTGCGTGGAGCACATAGCATCAGGCTCACGGGATGCACAAGTCCTGAACTACAGCTTTGAATGATAAAGAATAATGGAAATTTGAAGTCTATTTTTTGTGCCCAGGCTTAGAGAGACGAACATAAAAAAAAACCTGGTTTGTTTTGCTGCAAGAAGCACTTAGAAAGATGGGCAGATGACAGTTTCTGGAAACGCCCTGGGCACTTTGCGCCTTTGGTTGTTTGAGAATAATCATGTCAAAGCAGCACCATGGAGAGTGACAGGGTGAAGGGAGGATGGGGGCGATTGCCGGGGTTTCCCTCCATGTGGTCTTTCCTTATCCATCTCCAGCCAGCCCCAAGGTGTGCTTCAGATCTATACAGTGGACCAACAGTTCCCGAAGAGGGTGTATGCTCTTTTTCTCCTCATGAAAAAGAATCCCCAGTATGAGTTTAAGTTGATCTCTGAACACCTTGCTTCCAGGAATTTCTGATATTGCATTTTCAGTGGGATTCTCCCTGGCTTTAAATTCTGTCTAGCTTGTCAGGGACAGAGTCTAGCTTGCCTGTAGGGTTCTCTGGCCCTATCCTACTTTCCTAGTTCTTGGTCACTCATCTTCCTTTTGTGACATAAAGTTTGTTTCCCCAGGTCAGTTCTTTACTGTGATAGTTAATACTGGGTGTCAATTTGACATACCTGGAAGGATCAACTGAGACCACCTGAAAGGATTATACTTGCCTTAGATCCATGGGAACCTCCCAGTAATGGACCATATAAAAGGGACCACAGAATATAGGAAGAGGAGAGATGTTCCAAGAATGTTTAAGCCATGTGGAGGTCTGCTGTGACAGCCTGCCTGCCAGCCTCAGCCAGCCAGCCATGCCATCTTCGCCATGAAAGACTGCATCTATTTCACCTCTGGAACTGTAAGTTGAATAAATCTCCCAGAAGTCGTTTGACTTTGGGTGTTCTTTCACAGCAATAGTAAAGAGTAACCATTACATCTACACTGGTTACCCCTACTTTACTGTTTCCACCAAGATTCAGAAGGGAGCTGGGGGTCCAGCAGTTTTGTGTGTGTGTGGGACAGCCTCAGTTTGACTGAGAGCAGCCAGCTTACTCCTGGCAAACGGCTTTCAAGAAAGACATTAACTCTGCTTCTAGAAGCCTTGATGATGTCTACAGAGGGTGGCCTTTAGAGCACAGAGCTTCTGGATTTACTTTTTGATATAATCAGCCTTGCTCAAGAATGTCTGTTGTCCCACTATACTTGAAAGTCACATACTTTGTCTTAACAGAAAAAGCAAGCAGACTGGGTGCACAGATCGTCATATCAGACACAAACACAACTGCAAGGAGCCAGGCCCTCTGCTTAGTGGTTCTTATTGAAACAGAGACCTTTTTCCACCTCAGCTTTTGAACCAGGATTATGTGGGTTTTGTCACATTTTCTCATGTACTTTAGCCTCAGTGCAGTGACGCTTGGTCACTCACGCAGTGCAAAGACCCAGCTCAAGTTTCAATTAGCGCCGAAAGGGATGGGAATTCAAGCAACAGATAATTGAAATCATTCATCCAGAGACTTCCCTAGGCTAAATTACAGTACGGCTACTAGAAAAAGAACATAGTCTCTATCTAAATAATTTAAGGAACAAAACAGCAGTGCAGATGTCTGCTTCTGAGGATACCAGACTAGTAGTCTTTCTATAGAAGGCATCTAAATAACCTTGAAGGGAAATGACACATGATTTC
The DNA here is from genome assembly GCA_023101885.1 of Typhlomys cinereus. Lineage (NCBI taxonomy): Eukaryota > Metazoa > Chordata > Mammalia > Rodentia > Platacanthomyidae > Typhlomys > Typhlomys cinereus. Next base: position 2,058,814 of record JALPQD010000377.1, on the reverse strand, counting down.
AGGAAGCTTCAAAGAAATAAGACAAAAGGTTATTGGGTCAACAACTGGGGGAAGACAACTTTGGAAGAGTGAGCCAGGCACGTGGAGACAGTGGGTATGTTGTGAATCCCTAGAGATGCTCAAGAGATGATGCTTCTGTTTCGTTGTGAGACAGTAGAGACCCAAAGTTGGGTCTGGAGCTCTCCAATGAGGACAGTGGAAAGTTAACCTTTGTTGTAAGATGGAGCACTGAAGGGCTAAGTGGCAGGAGGAAAAGGGAAGTGAAAAGTGGACTGAGTGATCCTGAAGGGTTTGTACTCCATGTCCTGAAGAAGCAAAGAAAGCCTGTCTGAAAGAAGCTCTGAAGCATTATGAATGAACTCTTTCTCACAGTAATGACCTGCATATAATCTAGGAAAATAGATCATAAAACCAAAAAAAAAAAAAAAAGAGAGAGATTCAGGACTCCCAGAGGTGATAACCAAACACTGATCATAAAACATCTCTGCATACTGTGGTCAATGAACAGAGATGCCTTGGAAATCCTGACAGGTAATCGGGAAAACATTGTAGTTTACCTGAAAAACATTATTACGACTTGATAAGTGACATTGGTAGAGGCTGAAAAATGGCAAAAGGACTTGTCAACCATGATTCCCTACCAGGGAACATGGCTGCAGGGAGTGAGTACATTTCCAGTAACAAGGAGGTTCTACCACTCATAGGTGGATTCCCATTCTTTGGGAAATTCCAAAGACTGCTCTTTAAGAAGAAGGGAATTATTGAGTTGAAGGTCAAAGACCCCAGAATGAGGATTCAAGTCAATGGAAGATTCAAGCTTCTACAAACAAGCACCTCACCTATCAGACCACACTAGCATTGTCCTTTGGAGACATCTTTGACTTTCTGTCCACACAGGCATCCACACATCCATCTATCTAGAATAAAAAAAGACAAGAAAGACCCAAATTTGTATCTTGAAAAGATTCCTGATATTGATGATTTGGATGAAAAATGGCCAAAAATCCTAAAAAAATACAATATTCCCAGACTGCCTCGAGAAACAATTAAAAAACCCAACTAACTAGCCTTCTCAATGCTAAAAAAAATCAATCATTAATTTTCTTATGAAGAAAATGTTATGGGGTAACTGACCAGGAATGAACTCCAGATGTGAATTAAGCCAAATAAAAAGTGATTATTTTATTCACTGGCCAGTGGACCCTTCGCTAAAAGACATGAGTCTAAAAGCAAAGATTGCCAGACAGTGTTTGAATGTATTATTATAGATTCTTACATCAAAAATCCCTTCTGCTAATTATTTCCTAAGGAGCTTAGAACTTTGGATAACTGGATCTAGTGTTTGCTGAAGGCAGTTGCAGGACAGTTATTAAATAGGGACCTTTAGATTTATATCCCCTTTTAAGTTCTCTTGTGAATGACAGGATTAAAAAAATCACAGCCTCAGTAGGGTTGAGCCTGGCTTGCAGGAGGGGTTTCTTTTGTTACCTTACCACAAAAGATGTAGACACAGACAGCACTATCAATAAATACTGCCAAAAGTCAAAACCAAGCTGCAAAGAACAGGTAAAAGAGGGAAATCTTCATAAGTAGCAGAACACTGACACTAAAACTTGATGAAGAAATTATCACATGTGATAACCAGGCTCAATCTCTCTCCTGGACACGAAGGTAGAAATCTAAGCAAAACAGAAACACAGGTTCTGAGATGAGGGGAAGCTAGGCTCAATTAGGGTTTGTTCAATGAATGTAAGGCTCCTAATGACTTCAAATCCATCAGCTCAGGTTTTATAAATCTCAAATGAATTCACTCCTTAACTATGACATGTTGGAAAATTTCCCATAAAATTTCCCATGAGGACATTGGTTATATTCCATAAGGCTTCTACAAGTAGAGTAAAGAAGTATAAAGAAATTGAAGTCTGGGAATACAAATCAAATAAATAAAATAATGCAGATATGCAAAGTAGTGAGCTACACGGAAGTGTGTGGGTGGGCTCAGGGCTGTGATACAGTAGAAAAGCATTCTCATTCTTGTATCCTAGGGTAGGTGTTCTATTGGTTGACATTTATGATGACTACTTTACTGTTCTGAAATCATTTGTAAAAGCACCTTGGTAACACAGGCCTTTAATTTCCATATGCAGGAAGCAGAAACATATTCAAGGCAATACAGGACCCTGTCTCACTATAAATAATAAAATAAATAAACAAATAAAACTTTAGTTAGATAATTTGTTAAGTTATACGATTACACATGTATTGTTCTGAGTGTTATTTCCAAGCTAACAAGGGTTTGACAGTCCCCTTCACACTAATTAAAACTGCTAAGTACATAAACACAATGATACATATAGAAAAGAAAAACAGAGATACCGAATGCCTGGATTCAGAGTAATGTTTGTCCAGTTCTCATTTCTTTTTATAATAGCTTTCAGAAATGTATAGTAACTATACTAGATGTGCAATATTTGGCATTTTAATGAAGGCCTATAAGAACCTAGGAATAATGAATACAAATAATTTCTTTGGAGAAAAACATGTCGACTAAAATCAACCAGGACTAAACATAGACATGAGAGAGACTGGGCCTGAATAACTAGGAGTCAAGTGTGAGCATGCTCAGAGGGTGTCTCTGCCATCTAAATTTTCTTACAATTCTACTCTCTGCGGACCTCACTTCCTGGTATGCAGATAACCCTCCTGCGATTCTGAGCAGGTGAAACAACCTTTCTAGGTGTGGGCTTTCTCACCAGACAATAGGTCACCATCAGCAGATACTGATCTTCCCAGGCCTCCTTCCCATTATCTCTCACTGGTCTTTAAGGCATGAGTACTCAACTGTGCTGCAATATAGGGGAGCCCAGTTCAGTCAGTGGGACAGGGGGAGGGGAACTCACAAAACTTCCACCAGGACTCACCATGTCAAGTTCATCCATTACTTGGCATGGTGTGAGGAAGCGCACATAGCACTCATAGGAGAGGCTGAGTACCAGCTTTGAGTCTAAGGACCCACTCAGCAACTTGAAAGGTGAGCTTTCTCCACATCTCTGCAATCAGGTGAAAATGGAAACGCTGATAGAAAATACTGGAAGAAATGCTGTGCTATTGAATAACTTGCTCTTTGAGAGAAAAACAAAAGATGGGAGAAAACGGCCCTGAGCAGCCAGTCAATGGAAAGTAAAGAACATGCAGAGTGTGAAGCCGGATCTCCCTGAAATCTCCTCTCCAAAACTATGCTTTGGTTGCAAATGCATGGTGGACACTCATCATCTGTATCCTGGGGATCCTGCCAGGCAACCCCTCCGACTGACTGGGATAAAAGGAGGAAGGAGACAATGCGAGAGATCTCAATTTTGGTTCCCTCACAGGGGCAGGACCACTGGCCACCATATCCACAGTGTACCATTACTGCTCCCCATGGTTTCCTGGAATTGTGGATGTCAGAGACAGGGATTGGACCTTTTACTCTAGAGAAACCTACATTCCAGGAAGAAGGGTGCTATGCGAGCAGCGTTAATCCTAATGAGAAGGCAGAGACTGAACTTGGAACTATGCTGGACAGGCAGTCAGTGCTCCTGAATGAAGCTGAGCAGGCTTGGAAGAGGCAGAGGATGAGCAGAAGCACTTGGCCAGGGGCCAGAGGAGACATTGCAGATGGTGGTGGTGGAGAGACAGGCATGGGGGGGGGGGCTAGCTGCAGGCAAAACTGTGGGGTGGAGGGGGAAGAAAAGAACAGGAGGCATCAGTTTTTCCGAAGGAGCTCTTGGCAAAATAAACTTGAGAGCAAACATAAATCTCAATTCTCTACCCACAGGCCAGAAGTTGAGACAATGAAGAAAAGTTCCCTCTGATTTCCTGCACCCTAAATGTCTTAATTTCAAAGCATTATATCAACCTGATTATTTTTGTAATAAAACCAGCTGATTCCTTTTGTATAAAGAAACTAGAAGATGAGGCACATCTGACCTTCCTTCCTCATCCCCCTCTTCTGTGGACCAACTCACTGACCATACACAGCTCAGACACTGACCAAAAGCATAGCCACAAATGACATCATGTCAAGTTCTGTGAGGAGCCACACTCTTTCTCCTCTGGATGGTACGTCTGCCAGTAGAATTAAGAGTCTTTGGGGTCTTTCTGGAAAATGGGCTGAAAGCACCGAGAATCCTATAAACCAGCCATATATGGATTTGGCATTTTGGTAAAGACAGAAGGGAAATAAAATCGGGAAAAGGATGCTGTTCATTATGTGCTCTACCAGGGTGTTTCTGAATGGCAGGTTTCATACCTGAAACGTAAAGTATTTCCCCTCATCTTTGCAGACCTGGGAAGCCTTGTTCAGAGGAAGGAGGGCTGGGACACACTTGCTCTATGTGGTGAAAACATTGAATTCCGGAGAGCACGTTAAGTACTTACTCTATGTATTATTGCCCAAGATAGCTTGGGCATTTAGCATAAGTCCTGGGTCCTGATGGACACATAATGTCTGGGGGAGGGATGAGCTGCAGTCAGGGTAGTATTTCATTGCAAATAAGGGGCAAAGAAGTATAGACTTGCAGTGTTTTTCTCTCTACTGGGATTTGCAATATCTAAAGACACACTTGTGGCTTCTGCTGACACTCAGGCACTAGTGGTTGGAGTGGGTCTTTCTGACATTTGGTTTCAGCTATCAACTTGATCCTTTGTGAGGTAGATCTCTGGGCAACCTATGAAGAATTATTTAATTAAGGCAGGTCTCTGAGCAAACTTGTAGGAGATGGTCTTAATTGCATGATTAATGTGAGAAAACTCAGCCCACAGTGGGTGGGACTATTCTTTGGAAAGTGGATACAAATAGAGAGCTGGTTGGCTGCTATGCATTGATCCTTGCTCCCCCCCAACCCCGGCTTTGCTGTGGAGATGACATGGCCAGTTCCCCTGACTCCTGTTGGTAACTCTCCTGCCATGATGGATTAGAATCATGGGCATGAAAAAAATCCCCTTTACTTCCCTACAGTGTTTGGGTTAGGCATTTTTTACACCAAAAGATGTAAGACAAAGAAAGTCTCTAAGTGCAGCAATTACTGAGTCCACCCCTGAGGTGGTCAAAGCAGCTGGGTGCCAGGATCCTCGGATCAGCTGCTGTACTTCCCTCCACTGATGCCCTCTTCTGATCCACTGGGAAGAGCGAGGCGCTCATGTGCAAAATGATGGGTGCCTGGAGCTCTGGTGCCCCTCCCCACCTGCTCGCCCATATTCTCCCTTCCTGTGGCTCAGCCTCCAGAACTGTGCAGCAGAGCCCCTGTCCCTGTTCTGGTGTCTCTCTGGCAAATGTGCAAAGGACACCTTCTGTGTGCAAGGCTGAGCATCTGTGCCCACGGCTGCTCTGGAGGAAGCCTGGCATCTGTAGATTCACCCTGCTTGACACCTTGGCTTCCACAGGCACCGTTGGCCCTTCCTGTCTTGTGACTTTTCTACCCATCTTTCTTTCTCTGACGAAGATTACCTTTCCTCAGCTAAGTACTGCTTAGAACCAAAACCTCTGGAAGACGATTCTCCAGCTATGTTTACAGTGATCTACCACAGCCTTGTCCTATGGCTTGGGACAAATCTAGTTCCACTGTCCAAGGCTGCTCACATGACTCATAGCATGTTGCCAGTGAATTTCTTTCATCTGAACCCACCTGGAACGTCCATGGTGCATGCTGTCAGATAACAATCAATACACTTTGCACACACACACACACACACACACACACACACACACACACTCAGATAAAGACTAAGATGAGGCTTAGCTTGGTGGTAGCATGTTTGCTTGCCTGGCTTTGCCTGAAAAAACAGACAAATAAGCAAATAACAAAACCTGTCTGTATCATTTTATTTAATATTAAGTACAACTCTATTTCTCTGCACAGTAAACTTGGTGAAAGACAATACTTAATTTACCACATTTTATTTGTCTTCCCCTGTGCTTTGCAAACCTTTGAATTGATCTGTAACCTGCTTACAGAAAGTATGCAAACCACAGGCATAATGCTGCAGGAGTTTTCTGTGTGTAGTTAGCATCCAGAGCCCTACTCATGACTCCTTCCTCCGTCCCCTACCCAGAGTCCACTCCTCTGTCTCCTTGTATCTGAAATAGTTGTGTCTTTCCTCCTCTGGAGCGCTTCCTTGACATTTCCTCGCACTTCCTAAGACCCTTCCTGTAGGTCCCGGGGGACTTCCCAGCACTCCTACCCACCTCGTGCTTCATGTTCCACATTCCTGTCTTGAGTGCTTCATGTTCCACGTTCCTGTCTTGAGCTTGTGCCCAGACTTCTCCCCTGGACTCCAAGCCTGCACATCCAACGGTCTGCCCTGCACCTCCCCTGTAATGCCAGTAAGCTCTGCAGACTTGGACTTGCCAGGGCCAAACTGAACCCCACCACCTGCTTTCCTGCTACAGAGCACCCCATCTTCTACAGATCCCTTTTTCCCTCTTTCCTTTACATCACTAGTCGTACCTTTTCTTTTTATCAAAAAGTCATTTAAGTCTTTCTATCTGTGAAATTTCCAGTAATAACATGGTTTATCTCAGGATCCTTCTTCCCCTACCCTCTACCCAACCTCCACATGGCTTGTTATCTCAGAGGCAGACTCATGGTCACACATAAATGTCCTAGAGGTCTGCCTCACATATGCCTTTTCCTGTTCACCTTCTCTCCTCACTTCTTACTTGCATACCCTGTGTTCAACTAGCTTTGGCCTGTCTGCTCATTCCTGTGAGTGCCAGATCAGTTCCCACCTCAGACCCTTCACACTGGCCATTCTCGTCAAAAAATACCTTCTCTGGCGAGTTTTCTGGCTGTGTCTGAGGGTTTGTCATGAAACATCACCTTTTATGTGCAGGCCCTTAAGTGAACGCCTCTCTTAAACTTCATTCCCTGTATGGACTTTCAATGGGCTCTTTATTTTTTGTATTTGATGCCTTTGGCTCGCTCATGATTTTACTCTTCTTTCTGAATGCCTATCTTCACAGGAAGAGGGAATTTGGGCTTGTCTTGTGCACCATTGCATTCTAGGCATGAGGCTCAGGACTGCCCCATCTTGCATGGTCAGTAAACTCGGGTACATGCATGGATTACAAAGGATGGTGACTGGCTCTATAGGATCCTTGCTCCTCTGGATTCGCAGTACCCTAGAAAGATTCCCTTTCCCCTCATTTGCCCATTCCTTTTGCTGGTGCTATTCATAAAATTCATAATCTGGTTCTGAATACCCTTCTCCCATTTAATTATTGTTATGATGCTGCAGTTAGTAAAGGAAAGGAACATTTTATGAAATGAAATGAAATCAGGGCATAATAAATGTCTCAATGAGAGGAATCTGCTCGCTGACTCCTGCTTGCAACCCTGGGGCCTATGGTGCCTGTTCGGGCTTGAGGCCCACAGGGAGGCTGACCAGCTGCAGCACCAGGTGGCCATCTGTCCCATGGGGCTGAGTACAGGGCTACAAGGTCAAACACTACCATGATTCTCCTAGGCTTCCCTTCCTGTGCCACATGCTCTAAAGGAGGAGGAGAAGTCCTGTGATCCTGGTTTCACTCGCACAGGATAAAACAGTTCCACTGCAGCAGATATGACTTCAAAAGATGGCGTGTTGGCAGTCACCTCATGTGTCCGCACACTCCCTACCTCTGCAGATTCTGCAAGTTGTTCTGGCCAGGTGTCCTTGAAACTTCATTTAAAAAAATTTCAGTGGAGATTATAATTCTTTTTCACATTTCAGACTCTTTGGAGGGATTAAAGAAGATAAAGTGTAGGCATTAACTGTCTTACAAGCAGCCACTCAGGAACTGTGAGATTTATTTCTATGCAACTCCTGCATTGTTCAGAAGCATCATTTTCTTTATTATTATTATTTTTTTCTACATGTGTAGGGGTGTGTGTGTGTGTGTGTGTGTGTGTGTGTGTGTGTGTGTGTGTGTGTGTGTGTTGAACAGGGCACTTTGTGCACCTGTGGAGGCCTAAGGGTGATTACAGGAATCATCCTGGATTGCTCTACCTCCTTATTGCTTTGCTCTGAGGTTTCCCAGGCGGGAAATTTCATACAGGTCCTTTCGCTTGCAATTCAAAAGATTAACCTCTGCACCATCTTTCCAGCCCCAGAAGCACCCATTTCTAATTTGATCTATGCACATTCATACCTTCTTCTACATACTGGCTTGCGTTGGGAGCCATCAAACCAGGAGAATGAAGCAGCTTGCTCCTCTCCTGGCCTTCCCATCCTTTATCATAGCTCAGACACAACCACAGACAATAGGTTTCCCTATAGGTCTTCTGTCCTGGAGCCCCTGCTGGCTGAGCCCTGGTTTTAGGTAAAGCACTCAGTAATCTGGGTGGAATCTCTAACCCTATAAGGTTGCTCAGGCGGAGCAGTAATACTCAGATGCAAGTACTCCAAGAAGGACAGCAGTGTTCAGATCCAAGTACTCTGAGAAAGACAGCAGTACTGAGATGCGGTGGTAATACTCAGATGCAAGTACTCCAAGAAGGACAACAGTACTCAGATGCAAATACTCCAAGAAGGACAACAGTGCTCAGATGCAAGTACTCTGAGAACGACAGCAGCACTGAGATACAAGTACTCTAGAGACGGTAGTACTGAGATGCAAGTACTCTGAGAATCAATCAGTGGGTTTGTGAAAATGCTCTGCTTGAGTGAGCTGGGCTTGCAGAAGGCAATGTTAAGTTCCTAATATGTGCAATGCCCAGGGGCTACAGCTGCTACTGGGAAGTCAGGGCTGCACCCTTGGAAGCCAGGAAGCCAGGGTCTGGTGTGTGATGAAGAATCTGGTGCACCAGAGAGCACCCAACAGCGCCTCCCCCATTGTACCTTCAGGACCATTACTCTCATCTGAACAGCGTTCAGGAGCTCTCCCTCCTTTTTCATCTGCACATCCACAGGCAGCCCTGGGTAATCAGGGTTTCCAACAGGGCACCTTTTTGTTCTTGTCCTAGCTTCCCCTCAGGAGCCTGGGGTATGGGGATTATTTCTGTACTGTGCTGCAGAGTGACTGCCTGTTGACCAGAACCTGCCAGGAGCAGGACAGAACCAAAAATATCCCAGGTTTTATAAGCCCAGGGATGCCATGCATCTCCTCACCACTGACAGATTTAATCAAACCACTTATATAGTCTGTTTTCCAGAATGGCTTCCCATGTTTCTTGGGCCTCACTTGAGAGTTCCTTTGATACTAGGTAGGCACAGCATATTTGTCAGTGAGTCTACCCAGATAGGATCTGTAAGAATGGAAACAGGCCCCAAATGAAGCAGATTTCCCCTTAGCAGCACCACAGTTCTGGGAGGAGGGTCTGACTTCAGAGCAACATTTTTCTTTGACTCTTGCTCCTCTGCCCTTTCCTCAGCTCAGCAATCCCAGATTTTGGCCACAGCTGAAAAGAAACTCCAAAGAAGGTCCGGGGCTTCTCCCGCCAGGTCCCAGGATTAGAAGTCGCAGCTGGCTGTGCCGGGCCAGGACTGATTCAATTTAAGGCATGATTCTGAGCCCAAGTGTGTCTGTTCTATTTCGTGCCATACACCCTCCCCTTGGCAGCTGGCGGCTCCCCTCAAATGGCCTGGAGATTTCGTGTCTGCAGTTTGGATTGTGGAGGTATAAACAGAACGTACAGCAGTCTCTTGACTAGACTGAGGCTCTGGGAAATGTCCCAATCCTTTGGAAGGGACTTGGCCAAAGGCCCTTGGACAAGAGGGAATCCATAAGAAGAGTTCTTTATTAAAACACCAGCACATTCTCTAAACATAATACAAATTATGCTGGAGGTACACAGCATAAGTCCTCCCTATCCTTTGGATGCATTTGAGACTCAAGCCCCAAAAGTGTTCCCAGAAGCTAGAAGTAAACTGCATTTTGTACTTGCTATGGAACAACAAAAATATATGCAAAAGGACACGAAAGAAAGAGGGAAACTGGTTGGAGGGCAGGGAATGGCTACAAAGGGGTAAAAATACAAAGATTCATTGTATCTATGTATGAAAATGCCAAAGATAAATAAAAATTTGCTTTGACTGTCTAAGGTGTCCAAATCAGAATAAGATTCTCTTTTGATAAAGAGAACCTGGACCCTGTTTCTAAAACTGTAGCCTTGATTTTATTACCACACTTTATATTGTATCACACGATTTATTTCAGTATAACATGTACAAGTGTTTGGTGTGAGAGGGTTTCCCACAGCTTGCTCTGTTGTGAGAGAGGTTTCGCTGAAGGTGAAGCGGCAGAGACCACAGGTGGCCAGGACTAACTAGCAAGCTGCTGACAAAGACCTGTCCTCTGGTGTGGACACTCGGGCCATCATTCCCCCACCCAGGATTACCAGGGGTCCTGATGCCCAGCACCATGGTGACATATCTCCTGTCATCTCTGGGAACAGGTAGCACCTCCCCAATGTAAGGCGAAAACATCAGTATGGTTCCACAACCTGGTATCAAAGCACAGTCTAAGTTGCAGGTGTTTCTCCATGCACCTGGACCCTGCAGGGAAGATGTACCCCATCTTCTTTCATTCTGGGATGGCAACATGTGGGGTTCAGGAGGGAGACTCTGGATGCAAATCTAGATGTCATGTTCAGCTCATGGGGAAACCCCACAATGCCCATGCTGAGTGAGGATGCAGTTCTTTTCGCTTTGCTGTCCTGACCTCCCACCACGCACCCTCTAGTGAGACTTACTCATTTAACCCACGTCTGGGGTGCAGTCTGCACAGGAGGTGGGAAGCAGCAAGCAGGAGCCACTGCAGGTATCAGATTTTCTCCAAATTCCCACACATCTGTATCTGCAGTATGTGTAGTGCCTTGGCCCTCAACTCAAAACCCATGGTCATACGGAGCTGCCTCTGCCTACAGCTGCCTGCGCTTTGCAATGTAAAGGAGCCTGACTTTCCACCTGACTTTTCAGTGTTGGAGACCAAGGTCTGTGGAATTCATGGGACACAGTCACACCAGAGAGGCCTAGACATACCTTTAAGCCCAAGACTGGGCTTAGAATGATGACAATGCAAAAAAGGATGGCTGTGTTCTCAACCCTTGTCTCTGAGCTAGGGCAGTTTGCTTTTTCACTGGTGATATGGTAAGGCTTATACAAAGGTCTTATCTCCCATCACCCCACCAAAGGCCATCTACCCTTGGGTTTGGACATTGGTCTTCTTTCTGCAGGCAGTCCCACCTCTGTAAAGACAGAGCTGGATCACAGAGAGGCAAGGCAGCCTGAGTAAGAGTGCCTCACACCCTTGGGTGTCTGAACTCCCTGTAAGCTGCTGCCTCGCATTGCAGACACTCAGCTCTCTCCAGCGGAAGTGTGCCCGAATAGACATCACCATGCAGCTTGTGCTACCAACTGGTAGACAGACACTTTACCTCATGGGACAAGTAGAAGGCCGCGATGCCCAAAGGCCAGAAGCAGCAGAGCATGGAGAAGACGCTGAGCCCCAGGTGGTCCCGTGGGGGCATCATGAGGAAGTTGTCCTCGCTCTCTGTGTCACTGGAGTAGTCACTCTGCAGAGACGAGAGGAGGGACAGGAGAGATCAGCAAAGGAGTCAATGTGCGGTCGCCTGACTGTAGCTGGCCTTGCTTGACTGCTATCATAGACGCTACTATCAATGTCTTTTTTTTTTTTTTTTTTTTTTTTAGTGTCACCAGGATTGCCTAGGAATGTGCAACCTTCAACAATAGTGTTTTTGCAGGAAAAACTAACCAGGAGCAGAGGAGCCAAAGGTTTTCTAAGCGCAGAACTCAGGATGATTTAACAATGGGCAAAAATCTTCTAATAAACAATTAGGTTATGGGCGACCCATAGTTCACATGATTCAATATGGAATTGTTTGACTTTTAACTTAAGATATCTAAAATTTATAGTGGGTTTATCGGGAGAGCATCATATTTCGAAGATCACTGATCTTGGAGCTGGGGTGTTGGGATACAGGTGTAGCCTATTGGATAGTGGCATTGGGACTTCCAGGAGACAGTTCCTGTGTGCATTTCACTTTTGTTCTCAGGACATGTCAGGGCCGGTATGGATAGAGGGAAGATAACATCCCCTGCATCTCCCCTTCAACTCCCTTTGATTCCTACCAGAGTCAGGGCACTTTGTTGTGCGGGGCTCTGGCAGCCTGATGGCAATCTCCTGATGTTTCCGATGTAGGAGATTTTCTGGGTGGGCTATGGATAGCAGCTAGGATGGTCCCAAAGCTCAAAAGCGTGAGAACCACTGCCTAGCCATTCTGGAGGGCTTGTGGGTGCTTCCTGGATGCTGAGTGGCTAGAGTTTTATGTGGGAATGATGCTTGTCTTCTACCTGCTTACACTACTGGCCATTACAACTGTGAATTTTGTTTATCCATCAAAACACTACTCAAAACACTCTCTAGCAGTTTATTTCATACAAAGATGGAGACCTAATTTACTTCAAATATTGTCTCGAAAGAAAGAGACAGTGCATTTCATCTTGAAGGAAGATAATTAGTACTCAGATCCCCTTTACCGATGGCTGCTGAAGGCTGATTGGAGATTCAGCTGTGGCAGTGATTTGGCAGTCTTGCCATTTTGTTGCCCTTACAACATGGTCCATGGTCACTTACAAACAGATGTCAAAAGATCTCCAAGTGACAATTGTGTCCTTAATATTTTTGTAATGTTAACTGCATATAAAACTAGCCACCAAGCTGGACAGTGCAGTGCTACTGGGAGGGGTCAGCGACTTGGGGTGGGGATTTTTATGCATTCAGCAGAGATAACAGGAAGGCATTGATGGAGTTACTGGAGTAACAGAGAGATCTTGGGGTGCCCTGGAATAAAAGCTGGTGACCCACTGTCACATGGGCTTATCCTATTCACTTCACACAGATAGGCCTAGAGGTTGGAAGTCCTCTATACTTTACAGAGTAAAAGTACCCTTAGGATCCGCAAGGCCAGGCACCAGCCATGCCTCCATCTGGCTGGGTACTCTTACTCTCTGCCCATGTATGAATCATGATCGCCTGGTGTGGCATCCCTCTGTATGTGTAGGACAGTACAGCATACCCTCTGTAAAGCTATATCTGTGAAATGTCAATTCTTTTTTATTTTGCACATAATCTCCCATCTGGTGTCTGGAACAGTAAAAGAAAATGAAAATTACCATCATTACAGCTATCAGAGATGGAAATTGAAACAGCTCACAGGGATGCTTAATTCATGGAAGAGTCGAGGACCATACTGTCCAGGTGGAGATGTTTTCCAGGCCTTGGGCAGCAGAGAGACACCCATCTGGATGAAGCCCTTTGAGTAGCACTTCCTCACACAGCGCTCTGTCACCTCAAGATCCTCTAAATGGAGATTCTCATTCACGGAAAACAAACCTACTTATGTTGTCAACAATCTTAGTTTCTAGGAGTTTGTTTTTTGCTTAGTTTTCAAAGACTCTTATGCTCCAGAGGTTACTTCATTCTCACAGCAACAAAGTGGTTGCTATTTTGAATATCATTTCCATTTGACAGAGGACAAAGCTGACTCTCAGAAGGTGGACACCCTCACCAAATGACAGTGACACCCGGTTCCATGCTGCCTGTCTCAGCTGCTCCTCTTAGCCTTCATCTTCCCACTGCTTATTTCAAGCTCTGCAGTTTGTTTGGATACCTGACCAATTCCACATAAAACCTGCTTTGCATGTCACTTCTCTCTGCCCCAAGGGACTTTGATGACTTTGCTTTTGACATTGCGCTGGGCATGCAATGTCCAATTATGATTGCTTCGGCCCTAACTTGTGTGGAGTATCTTGCAAATCATTGCTCCTCCCATCCTTTTGGATGACTTTGCTTTTTTTTTTTTTTTTTTTTTAAAGTGTTTAAGATTTTCTTTTTTTTTTTAATTTTTTTTTTATTATTATTATTTATTCAACTGTGTGCATATGCGTGTGTATGTGCGCGCGCGCGCGCGCGCGCGTGTGTGTGTGTGTGTGTGTGTGTGTGTGTGTGTGTAGAACCACGGACGAATTCGCGAACCACCATGGACGCCTCCACCTCCTTCTGCCCCGGGATTCACAGGCTCCGCCCTACCAGGACCAGAAGCGCAGGCCGCCCCCGCTTCCGCCTGGCGTCTATACGTGGGATCTGGGATCCGAACTCAGGACCTTTCGCCTGCAAGGCGGAGGCTTAACCCCTGAGCCACCTCTCCAGCCCGACTTTGCTTTTTGACTGGTGTGTTCCAAGATGGCTGTGTGGGATGCAGGCAGTGGCCATAGAGATTCACTGAGATTTTTCCAGATCTAGATTTTGAATTGCTGCCACCAGGCATGGTGAGCACAGGTTTAAGCTTTGCACACTGCTTAAAAATCAAGCCACTCTACATAAACACATAGATTTCAGGCATTCCCAAAATATTTTATTATTTTTTCCTTAGAAATATAATTGAATCACCTGAAAGGTTTACAAAGTTGTGGAAGCATTACATGAAAATAATTAATCAAACAGATTTTCAAATCTCAAGCAAAACTGTAGAAAAGATAAAGAACATCCTGGCTCTTCTATTTCTTTCTTCACTCTTCTATCTGAGGGGCTACTATGGATTCAAATGGTGGTGGACAGGGAACCATCAAACAGGGAGGAGAGGGGATGCAGCCAGCCCAAGAGATGCTAAGCAGATATTAACTGACCAGCCAAGTACAGGAGTACACACCACCCACACAGAACAGCTCAGTATGCGCAGCAGCTGGTTTTAAAAATCCCCTTCCCAGCTCACTGGTTGCAGACCTCTGCTGGTCGGTCACTCTTCCTGGCACAAAACACACCACTTGAAGGAGCTGGTGGGTCTCCATCCTCACCGCCTTTTCTTCATTGTTTCAGAATCACAAGATAAGGCCTGAGGTCCAGGGTGCTGCCCATCCCACATTAACTGCAACTCCATCAGTGCCATGACCAAGCACTACTGACTGTTTGAAAAGGGGGAGAGGGAAGGTAAGGTGAGCTCAGAACTGCCACTTGGTCTCTGTTGAGGTCTCACCAGAAGCCTAGAGATCTGGAGTCATCCTCCTTCCTCCTTCTGTGCAGACATTGGTTCTAAGGAGGTACTCTGAAATGTGCACACCTTCATTTAACCAGTAGCTGCTAGCCCCACGGACCAACTCAAAGCTAAATGACACAGAACTACATACACCCAAGACCCTGTTCCACAGTCTCACCACAGATTCCAGTGATTGGAAATCACTATGTCTGTCATGTGAGACAGCACAGATATCTCCAAAAATCTTAGAGGGCTACTGTTCTCTGGGACATGATTACTGTGAACTCTGACCTCACTCTTCTCTCTTCAGGAACTCTCTAGAGTTTTCCTCCACATTTCACATGGCCCATGCCTGTCTCTCAGAATTTGCAACTTGTTGGCTGTCCCCTCCACTTGGGACACTTCCTTTTTTCTGTGTCTCATTAAAGATTTCTCCTCAAGTGGGAGTCATGGGAGTCATGCCTGAACTGTTGCTGTTTACTACAACACTGTTCCTGACCTACTCAGAGATTCTCTCTCTGCAGCTCAGATGGCTCCTGCTGTCTGTTTTGCGTTATGCTCTGAACCCGGGCAGGCAGAGATCGCACCTGCATCCTTTATACCAGGAGGAGGACTCATGCACCTTTGCTGAGTGAAGAGCTCGCCTAGGACCTGAGCCATCAGCAGTGGTGCTTCCAGGGTTCATGTGGCATACAGATGATGGGGGCAGGGAGATCAGAGACTTTACCTTCATTTGTCACAGTACAGCCAAGGGTAAGCCCAGCCCAGATACCTGCCTCCTCTCTCTCCCGAAAAGCTCAGCCTGTGTTCTTCAGAGTAGAGATCTAAAGCATGCACAGAGGTGAGCCCAGAGGGGCTAGGTTGAAGACGGATGAGAATGGGGACTTAGCTAGGTTCAAAGCTGCCTTAGGATGACTCTGGGGACACTGATGGATCATCAAGGCTAAAATCCAGAAAAGAATTAGGCAGGAGGACATAGCTTTTGTGCCCCGTGTTCAGATGCTCTACATTCTTGGCAGTCAATACACAGTAGGATGTCCTCTGGCTGTAGGATTGTGTCTGCTGCCTTGGATGCTTCCAGGCAGAGATTCCAAGGTCACTAGTTAGTCACACACTGAAGCTGGTGGTGTCTGGATTTAGAGATTAAGAACTGTGAAGTCCTCATGGGGACAGTTCTGGATCATTCTCTACTACCTGCCCCACTGTGATGGGTCTTGTGAGTCTATCTGTGTCAGTCTTCGGCCACCTGGTATAGAAGGCCCTGTCCCTGCTGTATTCAGTCATATAATCTCGCAGGCACCAGGCTTCCCTAGCATCTTGAGGTCCACAGCTTGGTTCAAAATCACATCACATCAAAAACCATGACGTCTTTTATAGGCCCGATGGGTAATATCCATGTGGTTCAGAGATCTGGGGTCTCACAGACATGGAAAGACACATTTCATGATCTGAATACAACACAATCGTACTAAATAATTCCCTAATAATTGTGGGCATATGTGTTTAGTTTCTCCTGTTTGGTCATAAGGTTCCTGTAGATTAAAGCTGTATCATGGGGTGATGAGGCAGAAGCCAGGGGGATGAAGTTCAGTTGGTAGAGTGCTTGCCTAGCATGCACTAAGCCCAGATTGGATTCCCAGCACTGTATAAACTGGGTGTGGTGTGTCCTAGTACTGAAGAGGTGGAGGCAGCAAGCACAGAAATTCAAGGTCATCCTCAGTTATTTAGGGAGTTTCTGACCAGCTTGGGATACAGTTTTTGGGGAGAGAGAGAGAGAGAGAAAGAGAGAGAGAGAGAGAGAGAGAGAGAGAGAGAGAGAGAGAGAGAGAGAGAGAG
The DNA here is from genome assembly GCA_023101885.1 of Typhlomys cinereus. Classification (NCBI taxonomy): domain Eukaryota; kingdom Metazoa; phylum Chordata; class Mammalia; order Rodentia; family Platacanthomyidae; genus Typhlomys; species Typhlomys cinereus. The sequence goes on along the minus strand of JALPQD010000377.1, from coordinate 2,041,964 downwards.
AGAGAGAGAGAGAGAGAGAATAATCAGTAAAACCTCCTTTGGGGTAGGAAGGTAGGAACGGAGTTAAAGAATTGAGGAATTGGGATAGAGGCCGTGTAAAATGTAAAACTTTGGTGCACTAACCTTGTAGCAAGCATTCCTCAAACTGCTTATCACTATTAGTTAGAAATGAACCACACACGACAGCTGGGGGCCTGTAGCTGGGAGGTCAGGGAAGAACATAGGGTGGGGACTTCAAACTGGCCTCAAAGATGCAGGGTAAACTGATGACAGTAAATACAATTGTGGTACCTTCCTGCCCCAAACTAATAGGCACTAAAAAGTAAATCTGTGGTAACATACAGGTAGCTATCTCCATCTTAAACCATACCCTGGGGTTTGGGCCATATGAAACAACCTTTGACTGATTGATTGTAGAGTTAAACCAACAGTAATGGAGTACGGTTATATCTTTCTAGGCTGGCCAGAGAGGGTACAGTGCAGTGTTCTTGCTCCGGCTCATGCCACTTGAGGCAGAACAGCTTGCATGTCCATTTTGACAAAAGTCTCAGTGAACACAGACTTACGGTAACCCACTCTTGTACTTTACCCTTCTTGTTCCAAACTTAACTTTCATTAATGTCCCCTTAGCTTTTCCTCTGGTTCTTCATCGCTGGGGTAGATGCTCTATGACTGGCATCTCGTGCCCAAGGTAGCCTCACCATGAGCTCAAATGGTTCTCCTCCTCCCTGGGACGCACTTTGCAGAGTGTATGTGCTGAGCACACGCTGCATGTGGAGGTGCTGGGCAGGGGCATGGCAGAGATGGACTCCAGAGCTCCCCTCTCCCTCAAGAGTGAGGTTTTGAAGATCCCTAGAGGAATTTGTAGGGACTTCTGAGACGATGAGGTACCCTGGGACTGAGGGGCTGTTGAAGCGGAAGCAGTCAGGGACTCAGGATAGGACTGAGGGAGCAGGGGGGCTCTCGGCTCAGTCAGTTGCTGTTCTCTCCTGCAAGGGTGGGGAACATGCTATCGAACAAAGATCTTATCTGTTGTGTCCTTCCCACCTGAACTCAGAGCTCGGTGAGGCCTTTCTGAATTTGGAACCCAAAAGCTGCTATGGCAGAGGGCAGCCAGGCCCAGCTGTGGCCCCATCCTCTTCCATGCGCCTGCTGCAGGGCACGGCTGCTGCGCTGTCCACTGTACCCATCACATGAGGAATGGCACAAGGCACTAGAATCCCCACAGAAGCACTCAGAAATCATCGTCACCAAACTGTACTCAGGATTGCCTGGGGAAGAAGGTGTTACATGCAGGAACCGTGAAATGAAACCCATCTCACCCTCTGTCCTCATTCTTAAGATCTGGGAATTGTTATTCCCATCAGCTCTCTGTAACCAAGCGATTCAACCAGCGACACCCCAGCTTTTGTCATGAATATGTATTTCTGATTGTGACATCTTTGAATTGGCTCTGTTAATGTGAGGTATGCACTTTCTGACCTTCCGGGAATGGGAAATTAGTCTCAGTGGTTCAGTGGGTGGTTCTGTGTCTCATGGGTGGGTTTCCTCTGACTTTTGTAGTACACTGGAGTGTTTCCTGCCACTTGCTGAGGGGGATGGACGTCCCTTGCCGTAGCTGTGTGGTGGTTTCTCACCTTCTTCCCATGGAAAGGATCCCTTCACCTCCTCAAGGCCTGGGCTCTGCAGAGACATGTAGGCATGGTGACCTGGGCCCAGCAACCCACTTGGCATTCAAGCAGCTGGCCTTTTTCCTGTTTAAACCTTTGGTTCCCAGGCAAACTGTCATAAAATAATTAGCCTTGAAGTATAAGTAAACTTGAAAGTGAGCGAGCTGATGTATCGTTCAGAAGTAAACTTTTTCTGTGTGTGTGTGTGTGTGTGTGTGTGTGTGTGTGTGTGTGTGTGTGTGTAAGAGGGCACAAGGGCATTACTAGGAATCATCCTGAGTTGCTCCACCTCCTTATTACTTTGCACTGGTGTTTCCCAGGGTCCCCCTTTCCAGGACTAGAATTACAGGCTGCAGCCATGTCCTTTGGACATTTCTACCCGGGATCTGGGAATCTGAACTCAGGTCTCTTTGCCTGAGAGGAAAAGATTGTAACTCCTGAGCCATCTCCCTAGCCCTCCCCCCTTTTCCCTTTTAATAGTGTCCCCCAATGCCCCCTAAATGATTTTATATTTCTTAGGAAGAGAGTTTCTTTTTAGAAGACAATAATCTGATTAAAATCCTGACTTATGAAACTTTTTTGATGATAGCAGAAAAAGTGGAGTTCACTCAGAAGGGAAAGCGAATGAACATGAGTTACTTGAATATCTTGGCAGGGATGAGTGTAAGTCCCTACATCCCATCATCTGGGGTCTCTCTGCAGGAGATAAGCCATAGGGTCTCATGGTCTTCCTGCTTATGACTGACCCCTTTCCTTGTCAGGCTCCCAGTTTGACTTAGGAGTGGCAACATTGAGGCAGGACAGAAAGATAGGAAGAGGATCAGGAGACATGAGAAAGGGAAGGACTCCTTCACCATGCAGCAATATTGACGTGCCAGGATGCTGTTGCCAACAGCATTACTGAAGTCATGGAGTATTTATCAACAGACTGAGCAGTGACAGCGTGTCTGCTCAGTGTGTAAGCACGAAGCTGCCAAAACTCAGTTGCCATCCACACCTGCATGGGGAAAAGTACTCTTTGTTCAATATCTTTACATTTTGCTCTCTGGTTACAGTGGGGTTCCTCACGGAAGCTGTTCTTCTCACCCTAATGCCTATCATCTTGCCAGGCAGATTACATTCCCGTGATGGACAGATGTGTTTGGTGTAAGATTTTAATTCTCTGTTGAAAACATTTGCTCTGCTCTTTGGAGCAGGCGTTGTCAGTCCTGGAAGAGCCGAGTACAGTTGCGGTCTGCATCGTGGGTATCACACACTCCCTGATGTCACTTCATCAGGCAGATGATCCCATGGGGATATCAACCGTGGTCCAGGAGAGTGGCACTCATGCATGCAGGACAGTGACAGAAAAGAGAAAACTTCTGCTAATGGGCATTTTTCCCAGGCAAACTGTAAGCTTATTTATTGCTTGAAAAGTATATGATTAACATCTAAGGATGGTTGTGGCTTTTGGAATCTAATGTTCTGGAAGCAGGAGTCAAATGAAGTGAAACTCTTTAGGATTCATCCCACCTCACTCTGGGTACAGCTCCCTGTGTGCATGAAGTTGGAGTGTAATGATAAGACATACGATTGTGTTAGAAAGCTGTTACTCCTATTCCTGCATTCATTTAAATTCCTGAACTCTGACTAGCTGAAGGAATGACCACTAAAGACTAGAGGTTACCTCTATGGTAGTCTTTACCTTACAGAGGGAGGCAGATTTGGCCAATGCTATCTTCGTTAGGATCTATCTACATTGTGGTTCTCTTAGGAGGAGCTCTTGGGTAAAGGATTCAGGTGTAATCATTTTCCTGAAAGATTGTTATGGATTGGGAGTGGGTAGGTTACTTTTCTTGTGGTTGTGATAAAATACTTGACAGGAAACAATGCGAGGAAGAAGTTGATCATTTTCTAGGGTACACAGTCAACTGTGGCTGGGGAGGCATGGTAACTGGAGCATGCCAGTCTGTGGTGGTGGAAGCTTGCAGCTGTTGCTTCACATCTTGGCAAACCATGGAGCAAAAACTTCAAGCTGGAACAGGGGTCAGGCTAGAGCCCCAAAAATCCCTCTTTCAGTGACCCACTTCCTTCAATTAGACTTCATCTCCTGAAAGGTCCACAACCTCTTATATAAGCATCACTAGCCAAGGATCAAGTCTTTAAACACACAAGCTTCACATCCAAACCATAACAGATGTGTCCTTAGAGCTCTGAGTTGGAAGTGCAATCCCCAAAATTGTATGTTTGTGGGAGTAATTGAATAAGAACTCGAGCTTAATTATGGTGTTTAAAGGTGGAATCAGATTAGATAATATTGTCAGGAAGGTGTTCCCAATGAATCCTGGAGACTTTCTAGGAAGAGGGAGAGACTAGAAAGTGGTCTTTACACTACTCTCTCCTGCCTTGGGGACTCGGCCAGCAAAATTCTCATTGTCAGAATAGTGAGCATCTTTTTACCAAATTTTATAAGTCTAGGAAATGGGCTAATACAAAGGTGCCCCAAGAAATGGTATGAGAAGAGAAGCTGGGGGGGTTGGGGATGTAGGGAGTACAGCCAATGCAGGAATGGTGCGCCTCTTTGGGCAACTGTAGCTTCAGGACTCTGCATTAATATACTAGTATCTGCTACCTCTGTCAGCTTACCAAGACAAAATCTCTCTGGGTGGAGATTTCCCTCATACTTTGCAGGAGAAATAGAGAAAGGGTCTTAGAAGAAGGGTCAGCCTGGGAGCTTCATCTTCAAGAGCAATATCTGAAAGAGGGCGAGGAATTGAGTGTATCTGATGGCAGTATGCAGAGAAACTGGAACATACTGAAGACCCCCAAACTTCAACTGTGGTAAACCTACCTAGAAGAAGGCCATCAATATGAGGATTTAGAGAGCAAGGCACCAGACTGTGCTCAGGGAAGACTCATTACTGACAAGGAAATGAATATAGAAGATAAACACATAGGACATGATTTCCAAGGTGGAGTCACCGTAGGCTTGGGTGTGAAAGGACACTTCATGATTCTGATAAAAGTGACCAGTGCATAGCAGAAGGGCAACATTTGCAGACAGTGGTACTGCTTTGGATGTCATTGTTTGGATTCAATTATATGATGCAGTGTTCGCCAGCTTTCTGTCACTATAACAAGATACTGTGATAACTTATGAAAAGGTTTATGTTGAGCCACAATTTTCTGTGGGACCTATGGTAAGGCAACACCTCATTGTAGGAACTCATGGCAGGACATACTTGCTTATATCATGAACCTGAGAATAAAAGAAATATATCAAGAACCAGAGAACATAAGAAAGTGGAAGAGGCCAGGGTTCCACTGCTCCTTTTAGGGGCATCCACCCATGATCTATGTGCTTCTCATTATGTCCTCCCACTTCTTAACAGTGCCATACTAGGGAATCACATTTTTAGCACATGGGCTACTGACCATATACAATGAACTCAGGTTTTATGAGAGAAACTGAGACTCCCGTCTGATAGCCTGTGGCTAAGGAAAGAACCCGTGTGGAACAGCATATGCAAAGGTCTTGCAACGGCAGTTGGCATGGGACACATAGGACTGCAGGCCATCAGAGAGTGCATGGGAAGAGGTGGGCCAGAGAGATGCCTGCAGCCACACATGCTTGAGGAAATCAAGTGCATCTTCTGTAAACATGATGGGTAATAAATAGAGGGTTTGTTTCACAACTTCAGGCTGAGTTCTTGATTGCTGGTGCAGTGACCAGGTGTGCATCTCTGGTTAAAATGCACCCTGTTTGTGTGGGAGAGTCTCTGTATGTAACAGCCAACAATATATTTTCTAAGCAACAAGTGTCCATGTCAGACTTTCTTATCTGGCTTTTCATGCTCGCCTGGGGAGTTCAGCACATGGTCCATGTGGCTGCTTACTGTCTTCATACAGACAGGTGAAATGACATTGGATGGCTTAAAGGTATCCATTTCCTTCCAGGCTAGGGGTCTTTCTTTCTTTCTCTCTCTTAGGTCCTGGTGCAGAGCCAGCACCAAAGCTTTGAACTTCAATATGGAAACTAGGCCCAACATCAGTTAACCTTAGGGACAGGAAAATGAAAGCCACACTAGGGTACTAGGAAGAACACAGTTCTGTGGTGTCTCTGATAAAATGCTTCACTCTGAATTTAATCATAAGGAATCATCAGAGTCATTTCCCACCTAGAAAGTTGTGAAAAATGAAAAAGCATGACCAGTCATACAGTTAGTGAGACTGCATGGAAAGAGGCTCATGGAGATACAAACTAGTGTTTTGGGAAACAAAATTGTCAACATCTAGCAAAAGTCACATACTTTATTTTTTGACCTAACAATACTAATCCTAGGAATTTATCCTGGTGATTCAACTTTAAAATTATGAAGTGCATATGTGCAAGATTACACATCTATCACAATTTAAGTGTAAGTATAAAATGTTGGTGACAGATTGACAGAATCTAATTTGGCCTCACAGCACCTCCATGCAAGATGCTCAGGAATTATCAAGCAACACTGTCACATAGCTAAGGGGAAATGTGGCAGTCATCAAAGGAAAAGCTTCTTGCACCAGTGTAGGGCAAGCTGATGCCCTGGGCCTCCTAATGGACATAGTGGGAGGAATGGTTCCACTTTGTGGCGTATCTGAAAAAATGCAGAAGGCCAAATCTGGTCACCTGCAGTTATCATACAGGGCTGCGCACACAGCTGGTCTGCAATGGCACTGACCTATGTTTGCAGAAAGTCATGGCAGACAAGGAAAGAAGGAGGGATTTTCCACATTAAAGATGACTAGGGATGTGGCAAAGAAAATGCAGGACTGCGTCCTGGACGTGAGATTCTTTCTGCTATCAAGAGCAATACTGAAAAAAATGCAGAAATGTCAATGTGCTTTATAGACTAGGTGAGAGTCTTGTAGTAATGTTAATGCCCTCATTTTATAGTTATTTTTCTTTTTAGTAATATGTGGTTGATTTAAGACTAAAGCAGCATTATGTCTGTAACTTATTTGCAAGCAATACAAAGCATATGTGGGGTAAGAGATTGATAAAGCACATGTGGGAAGCTGAAGAGAGGTAGAGAGACATGATGGTAGGCATTTCTCTTGCAAGGTTTCTATATGTCTGGAATTGCTTTAAAAATAAAGCATTGAAAACACCCTCAGAAGCGTTCTGTTTTAGCAGGAAAAATTGTAGTCTGGATATAGTTCTCTTCCTTTGGGCATTAAACATTGCATACAAATTTTTCCTTTTTCTGATTGCAATTTAATGGAAATACTGTGAACATTACTGGAAAAATGAAAAAAAAAGGAGTTCCATTTTCATGATACATGAATAATTCATTTAGCAGCACAATCTGGTATTTCATTCCATTTGTCCATTTCATGTTTCCACTAAGCTATTTAGTGGTCTTTGGTGTCTGTCATGGTTTGAATGTGAGTGGCCTGTCATAGGCTCATGTATATGAATCTATACCTGATATTACTGTTTGGGAAGGTCGTGACGTCTTTAGGAAGTAGGGTCTTGCTGGAGAAAGGCATGTCACAAGGGGTGGGCCTTGAAGCTTGGTAGCCCAGACTTGTGTTCTCTTAGATTGTTCCCTTTGCCTTCGTGATGGCTGCGGTGGGCTGAAATGATACATTGCTTCTGCTTAAAGTCATGTCTTCTGTTATGATTCCCAGTATAATTGGTTATGCTCCTTGTGGAACTGTAAGCCAAACAAATCTCTTTCTCCCCTTAAGTTGTGTATGTGTTAGTGTTTCCATTTTCCTTGGACCTTGTTACTGGTGTGGGCTCTCCTCCCAAACTGAACAAGGAACTATAACTGAATGATTATAAGCAAGAATAAAACCCCTTGTTCCCTTTAAAAAAAATGTTGTGTATGTGTGATGTCTCACAGCAACAAAAAGAAAACTGTCTACAACAGTATCATATACCTGTCTCCAGGAACATAAGACATACTTCATAGACATGGGCTTGAGCAAAGAAAACCAAGGCTAACTTCTGCCTCCAGGAAGAAAGATCCTCGAGGTCAGAGCTAGCTCCTCAGAGAATGCAGCAACTGAACCCCGCTTCAGATGAATGACCTAAGTGGCTGCTGGTTCTGGTGGACCCACACTGCTTGTGTGGGTCACATACTGTTGCTCAAATGCCAACCTGGGAAGTCCAGCAGCCTGTATGAGCTAGAAGTGACTTGTCACAGAAATATGTGTGAATCTGTAGACTAAAGGGTAAGGAGCATGGTTTGGAAGATGATGGCATGTCAATCCTCATGGGGACAAAGGACAAGTTTGATGGAGACTGATGCCTTACTCACAATTGTTCATCTACCCAGTGACAGTTTTCTGAGCCCCAGGGGAAGTGCCAGGATTATTCCAGATGCTAAGGGAGGGAAAATTCACAGTTCCCTTTCTTTAAGGGACTTTCAGCCATCTCTGTTCCTGGCTCGTGCCCAGCCCTGTCCTCCACACCAGAATGCCCTCATATCCCACCAGAGCAGTTGTGATTTTGTCCCCTCCAAGTTCCAGGCTCCAGACAATAACCAGTGACATCTGGTTGTTGTAGTTGTAGAACTTCAGATCTCCATCTTCCATCTCTATGAATAGGTGTGAAGTAGTTAATCTTGGTTGTCAATTTTTTGGACCTAACTAACAGATTAACTATCAGGCCACCTAAAGAGATGATTGTATGAATGAAGATATCTGAAACTCAATGAGCAACCCTAAATGTGGGTTGTTCCTTTTAGTAGAAGACTAGATAAAAAGAAGAGAAAGAAAGTAGAGCTCATACACTTGTCCGTGCAAGCAAACTCATCTTTTCATTGACATCAGAATCTAACTTATTTGAGCCTCCAAGATGACCCTCCAAAGACTCTACAGGAATCCTCTTGGCCTTCAGCACCAGACTGGGATTGCTGAGATATTCAGTTCCTGAATTGAGCAACTGCAGGCGGCCATTGTTGGGCAAGCTAGACCTCATCTCATAAGCCAATCCAATAAATTCCCTTTATATATGCGTCATTTACTCATTCTTTCAGACCTGCTTCTCTAGAAAACTATGACTAATACACTCCAGGAAAGGTCAGCACTCAAAATACAAGTGCCAAGCAGCTCTGTGTGTCTGTGGACACAAAAATCACCAGCCCCTATCTCTTTTAGCTGTTTCCGTCAGCTGATTGATAGGCCACACCTCAAGAAAGGAAGTATCTATAGCTCAGGTGGGTTCCCTAGTTCATAAGAATTATTTTCCAAGCCAACAGCTGTGTCTGTGAAAAATTCAGTTATAGTAAATCTTTATATTTCTCAAAGAAAGAGTTGGGGCATGTTCTGTATAATCTGATTCAGCCATTTTAAAACTTCCTTCTCTTACAGGATTCGGAAACCTTCTGCTTGGTTGAAAGAAAAGCATATATGTACTTTTTATGAATATTTTAATCCTTAATCCTAAATCTTATCCTTCCTTCTTTTCCCCTTATTACCCTTCATCTCTCCTGCCAGACAACCTCCTATTTTTAAGCAGAAAGGCATATATTTAAGGTGTCTTTTTAGTTGGAATTTAAAGATAATAGAATGAATGTTGAAATTCGTCAGTGTTTACATATATATGTGCATATTTTATTTCAAAAGATGTGGAATACATACACTTTGATATAATACACAGATATATACATACTTTGATATATATATTCTCTTTGAAATAACATGTATATATATATACACACTTTGAAATAATTTTAGACACACATAAAATTTTCAAAAATAGAAGAGAGTTCCTGTAGAAACTGTAAAGATAGAACAGAGTCCCCACGCGCCCTGCCTCGAGTCTTATATAACCCGTGCAATGATCAAAGCTGGAAACTGACATTGGTACAGTACCTGTGACTCAGGGTCCGCCTGGCTGTGCCTCCTCCCTCTGTGTTATGGGTGATGCTTCTGTGGATTCGGGTGTATATATGGGTTCATGTCACTACCCAGTGTTTACGAGTTTTTAACTCAGATAAGTTGGAGTTATCCTTCCTGTAGCCTCTCCAGACCCCCTTATCTATCTTTTCAAGTCATATCCCTGCTCAGCCTTGACACCCAGTCACCCCTGGATTGTGATCTGTTGTTTTGTCTTTTGGTTGCACAAATGAGACACACAGCACATCATCTTATGAGTCAAACTTTCCCATTCAGTATGACACCCTTGAGTGGCATCCAGATATCTGGGTCTATCAAAAGTCCGCATCTTTCCTTCTCCTGAGTGACATTCCATGATAAGGAATTACTGTAATACATTTACCCAGCCAAAGATATTTGTGCTGTTTTAAGTTTTTCACCATTCAAAAAATTAATGCTATGGATATATTTGTGCAGGCTTTCATGTGGATGTAAGATTTTATTTCCTCAAATATCCAAGTCCAGGACTCCTGAATCAGAAGGGTTTGTCTAACATAAAACACTGACAAATTTTTCACAGTGGACTGTAGCATGTTGTATTCCTATCGGCAGTGTGCAAGCACTCTGGTTGCCCGCTATCCTTGCCAGCACTTGGTATTGTCAGGGTTTGTGTATATATTTATGTATGTATTTGGCCATTCTAAGAGGTGCATAGTGATACTTAATCATGATTTCCTCTTCATCTCTGATGACTGAGGTTTTTGGATACCATTTGTGTGTGCTTATTTTCTATTCTCATGATATTTGATCATGTCTTCAAATCTTTGCCCTATTTTAAGCTCAATTGTTTGAATCTGTACATTTGAGTTTAAAGGGATTTTTATAAATTCTGAATGTAAATTCTTTGTTGGGCATGCGATTGTCAAGATTCTCCAGTATCCATCCCACCCTGCACCTTGTCTTTATGACATATCCTTTGTGAGCAGAAGTTTTTAATTCAGATAAACCTATTTCTCCTCAATAGATTAGTTTTTCTGGTAACATATCTAAGACCCCTCAGTTAGTCTAGGCTATAAAGTGTCTATCTTTTCTTATGAAAGTTTCATAGTTATACATTTTACATTTAAATCTGATGCCTTATCCCTTTTCAGAACAGCTGACATTTGTTTAGAAAGACACTTCCAACTCAAAGAATAAATTAGCCAGTCTATCTAGACCCTATAATGTGAAATACAATATTGAAATTGCTGTGTGATAGTTTTCTTTGTTTTCCATTTCCATGTACATTATATATGTATGTATGCAAATTTGTAAGCACATTTGCAAATGTGATCACATGTGCACATATAGGTATATATGTGGAGGCTCATGGGTGAAACTAAGAATCATTCTGGATCATCCTCCTCCACTTTACTCCTTGAGGCTGGTTCTAATCACATCCAAGGATTACGGATAGGACTAATCTGGCTGGTCAGTTTGCTCTGAGGATTCCCAGTCTCTGCCTTCTGAGGCTGGAATTACAGGTAGGTCACTATACCACTCATATATACCATTATAACACTTGTGCAGCAAGTGTTTTTTAACTGCTGAGCCATTTCCCCAGCTGAGTCTATTGTACGTTTGAAATAAGTTAGAACAGGTAAGTTAATCAATGGAAGTCACAGTACTTGTTTCATTCTTTGCCCTCAACATGCATTTTGAATAGATGAGTTTCACAGTTAAGAGAATTCTTTAGCAAATGTTTGCATATCTGTCACTTCGGTATCACTACTGGGATCTTTACTGAAGTGGCTGCATCTTGTATCATCCTGTTCTGTTCACTTTTCTATCTATCTATCTATCTATCTATCTATCTATCTATCTATCTATCCATCCCTCTTTATATCTATTTTTTTTAAATTCACAACAAAGCGAGCTGCAGACATTTCCCCTGAACTTTTCAGCATTCACATCATTAATAGGACTTTGGTATCTATTTATCCATTTTTCTCTGTAATAAAATTTCTAAAAATTGTTTTTAGTAGAAAGCCAGGGCTTCTCAATCATAATAGGACTTCGCATGACCTGTGCAATGACCAACACATTATTGACCTTCAAAGTCTAGCATGGACTAAAGGCACTAGAATCCTTAGAAGCTAAGGATTAACAGCCACAATAGTGTTCCTATACTTAAGGGGAACACAAGAAAGAGTTCTAGGAAATGCCATTGAGTCCTTACACCTCGTCAAAGAGGAGGACCCAGAGGAAAGTTTGGCATACACATTAAAGGATGCTCCAGGGATGTGGGGGAGATAGGGACGGGGGGGAAGGAAGGGGGTCCAGAAAGGGGTGGAGGGAGGGAGGGGACCGGGTTACCTATTAAGTTTGTATGAGCGGAAATTAATAAATAAATAAATGGCTTCTGATATAGGTAATTTGGATCAACATGGTCACGACACACAAAGGAGTTAATATAGATCTATGGGAAGAATATTGGATGTTGAATTCCTGTCCCTTCTTAGTTCTAGGGTCCTTGGGTGGGTCACTGTTATTCATGGTGTGTAAGAGGGCCTTAGGATCCAAGATTCCTGATGCTTCAGAACCTCAGGGGATGTATACTCTTGTTTATATGTGAATCTAACCTACAGACAGGAGAGAAAAAAGCAGTGACTGGAATCTGCATATAGTCAACTTAAAACAGCACCTTCAACCTTAAAAGAGCATATTGCATGGACATAGGTGTCTTTCCCATATGCATGGCCCCATTCTTCTCAAGTGTATAATTACTGCTAAGGGTGAGGAGGGGAGAGTTTTCACCCCTGAAAAATGCTTGGTCTAGCTTTATATGTGGGACTAATAGGCACCCATGTCTCTGTCCACAGTTTGCTTCTAGCAGGATATGAGTCTGTCTTCCTTGCAGAGGGGGAGGCCATACCAAGAGTGACTCCATGTTGAGCCAGCAGATGGGAATTCTGCTGTATCCCTCAGAGATTCTCTGTCCTTCAGAGCTAGATATGAATTCAGAAGGCCTCTTAGAATGCCCATGTTTTATGTGTTACTGGTGATGACATTGCTGAGGAGGAAGTAAGACCAGTAGGAACAGAACTACTTCCTGTTCATGTGAACATGCCTATATCGAAGCCCATCATCCTCAGAGAGGCTGGCAAGAAAATGGTATTGCTGTCTTCTCACAGCCTTTATTATGACACCAAACACTGACTAATTTACTTTGATCTCTGGGAGCACTCTTCAAGTACCTGTGGAAATACAAAAAAATTTCTTCTTTATAATTAAATTCTATGTTAACCCATGGCTATAATAAAATACATGAGGTTGGATACTTTATAAAAAACGAAGCTTATTGAGCTCATAACTACCTAACATCATGTCAGGCAGCTTTGAGGTAAAGAGATTTATGATGAAATGGGAAGCCAGAAAATGGGGATGGGAGTGGTCTTGTTCTTATATGACAATGTTCCCTTGAAAATTAGCTAGAGTCCCAAGAGTACCATCTGGCTCTTTTCTTTGAGTGACACCCCCATGGCCTGATTATCTTCACAAGTTCTCCCTCCTACTCCGTCACACATGAAGTGTGGGAACAAACTGCACAGCAATCCTGTGTTGGATTTCAGTCTACTCTTCCAGTGCCCATAGGATTATTGGGGACAGCACATGTCTTACATTTGTCTAGCAGCTGTTCCTTCAATATTTTCTTGGAAGTTCCTATCTTTATTTACTTATTCGCTTATTTGTGTGTGTGTGTGTGTGTGTGTGTGTGTGTGTGTGTGTGTGTGTGTGTATGTGTGTGTAACAGAGGGCACTTCTTGAGTGTGTATACTTGTAGAGACCCATCCAAGAATAGCATCAGGAATCATGATTACTCTATCTCCTTATTGCTTTGCTCAAGGGATTCCCAGGATCCATGTTCCAAGGTTGAAATATTACAGGCTACTACCATATCCACCTGGCATTTTTACATGCGACCTGGCATCTGAACTCAAGTCATTTTGCTTTCAAGGCAAAGGCTTTAATCCCTGAGCCATCTCCCCAATTCCATCTTTTTTAAACTTCATACATGTATAGAATGCCTTGCTATCATATTCACTTTCTATTATTTTCTCTTATCCCCTCTGCCATTACTGATCTCCTTCTTTTTTTTTTTTATTATTTATTCAACTGTGCGCATGTGCGTGTGTATGTGTGCGTGTGTTTGTGTGTGTATGTGTGTCTGTAGAACCACGGACGAATTCGGGAACCACCATGGACGCCTCCACCTCCTTCAGCCCCGGGATTCACAGGCTCCGCCCTACCAGGGCCAGAAGCGCAGGCCGCCCCGCTTCCGCCTGGCGTCTATACGTGGGATCTGGGGTCCAAACTCAGGACCTTCCGCCTGCAAGGCGGAGGCTTAACCCCTGAGCCACCTCTCCAGCCCCCTGATCTTCTTTTCAATTGGTTTTTAATCTCAGATTCTGATCACCCTGAACTGAGACCTGCACAGTATATTTCCCAGGGGGGAGCAAATAGCCTGACAATTTTTGGTTCAGTAGTTGGCCACTAAAGTGACAACGTCCTTAGGTTCTTAAGCCTGGGAAATCTGAGGATGTCATACCTCACTGAGTGCATGCTAATCACAGATGGATAGGCTGTTACTAGCAGACAACTGTAGCCCATACAAAATGGTCCAATCAGCTAGCCAAGGAAAGTCACGTGATTTCTTTTTATGAGCACATCTATGTCTTTCAGGTCATTCCCTGAAGCAGAAAGAAAGCACATTCCTCCACCAGCTGCTATGTAAGCATCTCATCTCGCCCATAGCCTCCATAATACACAACTGGTCAGTCCATTACTAAAAGCTCAGAGAAAGGGTGTAGCACATTTTATGCCTGTTATAGCCACTACCTTGGGCCCAACGCTAGATGCAACATAGTGTGCAGTGGCCTTTTTGATTTTCTGTTGGTAGAAGAAGCCCTGTGAGTGGTGGAAAGTTGATGTCAAATGGTCACCACCAGGTGAGTACAAAGTCTTGCCAAGTGCACTGGCTAGAGAGGAGGGAGGGGCCTGAGGCTCCTGCAGCTAACCAATTTTTTTTCCTGGAAATGCTGTGTTGAATATAGGGCCTCATGCGTGCCGTGCCTGAGCAATGGCCCCCACCCCTCACGCAGCTCACTCTTCACGGGTGTAACCTGTGTCATGCTCGTCATGACCCAGATTTAGTTGGAGGACAGCCAACATTTTCTATAGTTATCAGTCTGTTCAGCTGGTCTTTTTTTTTAATTTTTTATTATTTATTCAATTGTGTGTGTGGTGTGCGCGTGTATGTATGTGTGAGTATGTATATGTGTGTGTGTGTAGAACCACCACGAATTCAGGATGCCTCCACCTCCTCCTTGTTTACTCTGCCCCGGAACTCACAGGCTCTGCCCTACTAGGACCAGAAGCGTGGGCCGCCCCGCTTCCGCCCAGCGTCTATACGTGGGGTCTAGGATCCGAACTCAGGACTTTCCGTCTGCAAGGCAGAGGTTTAACCCCTGAGCCACTTCTCCAGCCCCTGTTCAGCTGGTCTTGTACAAGATCATAGCACAGACTAGCCCCTCCATCCAGTGGTCTCTGAAGCAGAATCAACAGCTGAAGGTTAACATTGTGACCTGAGACCTTAGCTTAATGAGCTTACAGTGCATCCTCTAAAGACACATGTTTACAAAAGGATAATTTGGGGGGGATATGGACACGAGAGGGAGGTGAGGGTAACACAGGAACTGGGTGAACATTGTCAGGGGATAATTGCCTTGGGGCTGTTTCAGTTTATTCTCTGTCTCTTTACTTAACTCATAAAGTAAGAGTGATCTAGCAAAAATAAATGGGGGACCTTAAACACACATGTACATATGCGTGCGCGCGCGCACACACACACACACACACACACACACACACACACACACTAACTATGGTATTTCTTCATGCCATCCTTTGTTCCTTATTTGGAATTGTTGCCGTTAAAGCGAGTGGCAACCCATGTAATCCCCGAGACAAGACCTATGGCAGATGTTCCTGCGAAGATTCTTGGAGGCCCACTCTGTGCATGGAGGTGGGAGCTTGATGTTTACTATTCACTTCCTGCAGTTCATGCAGTGAGAATTTAAGTTTTAATTAGTTAATTTGGGAGAGAGGAGGCATAGCATGAATGCTATGGCACAGAAGTGGAGGTCAGAGGTCAACTTTGGAAGTTCTTTCTCTCCCGTCATTTAGGCTTCTGGGATCCAACTAGGGTGTTCAGGTTGCTGAACAGTCACCTTACCTGCTGGGCTAGCCTGTCCTAAACAAAGTCAGGCTTCCCAAGATTCCCTGGGAGAAGTCTAATATGTTTTTTTCTGCCTCTGCTCACCATCTGCTGTTCGGTTGGTTAGTGGGCTACAGATAAAACTCAGCATCCCTTGTGAGGTCAGGAGAAGGAGGCTTGCCTGAACTCATCTTCTATTTGATTTTCTGCCCTCGCTTCCTCAGTCTATTTTCCCTGTGTGCTTGATCATGATTCCTAACTCCTGCTTCCTGAAGGCTACAGCATGCAAGGGGACAGGAACTAAACAAGTAAACAAACAAACACAGATAATAACAGTGCTTTCCTGAGACCTGGGTGCTGAGAAGCCAGCCACATGGAGAATGTGAGAAAAATCACTCCAAGCATAAGGAAAGGCCTGGGCGTGGGAAGTCTGGGGGTGGTTGAGAAGTCAGAGGAGCCTCTGAGAGGACAGTGCATGAGGAGGGAGGGAGTGAAGGCAGGTGAACTGGACTTGCTCAGTGATCTTTGGAGATTATCTACAGGGAGCCAGAATTTTATTGAAGCATTTGGTGACCAGTTACCCAAATAGTATTTGTTTGCTCAGACAGAATCTCATTATGTAATCTAGCAGTAGATCATCATGCAATCCAGATTGGAATCAAAATTACGATCCAATAATTGACTAATTTATCTCCACATCTTGCTGTTGGTTGTTTCCTACTAGAACCAGTAAAGTGAAATTCCCTATAATCTGCCACACTGCACCATGCTTTGCTAGAAAGATGGCTAAATTCTGAATTGGAATTGGTTTACCACAGCCACCCACCTGGTTCCACATTCCCCCACCAGTCTTCCTGAAACAGTTGTTATCACTTCAAAATTCCTCTGTGTGTTTTAGTTATAGTGCAAACCCCCTGCAGACAATGTCAGAGTTAAAGCTATAAGATCTCCAGCAATGCATTAAGGGATCTCTGCTGTCTACTTCTGAATGCTTGTTGTCCATTTACTTCCTGGCAACGCAGGTGTCTTATACATCCCCTGGCACGTCTCACCTTTTCAAAAGTGGAATTTCTAATAATTTGTTGTCTAACATATGGCATCACACACACTTGCTTTTTGCTTACAAGAGCATTTGAGATATAGTGTGAAAACTTACTGCAGCCTCAGGGGACGCTTCCCAATTAACACCAGTGAATGATGACATGAACTTCTGTGTTATGAGGATGTGGTTTTTAACCTGGAGGGAGGCTCCGGTCTCTGCTCAGTCTAGCATGTCCCTCCCTAGTGATTGGCTCAAGGTTCATTTTACTTTATCTTGGAGAAGGGGAGGGAACACCTTTCCCCCTCGGATCTTCAAGTGACTCCAACTTCCAGGACAGCCATGTTCTCACTGTTCCTCCTGTGTGAGCGAAGACGCAGCCCTCGGGAAAGAAGGCCCAGATCAAGACCTACCAACAAGCTTTTCTTGACTTTCTCGCCTCCTGCTGTTTCTGTATATTTCTTTCAAATGATTAAAGCACAAGGAATCATGCATGTGTGCTAGTGTCCTCTGAAACCAAGAGCACAGGCCTTTAACTGCATAGATGGTTTCTGTGTCCAGTGCTTATGATTTTTTTTTTGCGTGCGTGTGTGTGTGTGTGTGTGTGTGTGTGTGTGTGTGTTGCGTGCAGATGAATTTACATATATGCGTGTATGTACGTGGTGTACAAAAGAGTACTTGAATGTATGTGCCTGTAGAAGGCCAAGGGTGATATCAGGAATCATTCTAAATTGCTATACTACCTTATTGCTCTGCTCTGGAATTTCCCAGGCTATCCCTTCCAGAGTCCCAAAATTTCGGGAAGCCACCATGTTCATTGGCATTTTTACATAGCATCTGGCCATTCAAATCTTTTTGCTTGTGAGGGAAAGGTTTTCATTGCTGAGCCATTCTCCCAACCCCCAAAAGCCTCTTCTTGTATCTTGGGTGTCTAATTAAAAAAACAAAACAAAACAGAGCACTGACCTTTATATCTGCATGGTCATTACCTAAAGTTTCTTTTGTGATCCCATGTCACACTCCAAACTAAACTGTCTAAGCCATCCAGTTGGGCAGCTTCGTTCATTGAGAGTTGTTGAAAGAGGCTTTGAAACAGGTCATGAGAGGAGAAAGCAAAGAATATCAGCTGCATCAAAGTTGTGCTCAGCTTTGCATTTTATTTTGCTTTTCTATTTTCAGTACATGTATGTTTGCATGTTTTGTGTGTGTGTGTGTGTGTGTGTGTGTGTGTGTGTGTGTGTATGTTGGTACATGTACATATGACTATGTATGCGATCACTCTTCCACATTATTCTTCTGAGGTTGGGTCACTAAATAAACCCATAGGTTACTAGTTAACCCATAGGGTTAATCTGGCTAGCCAACTTGCTGAGAGAATTCCCAGGCTCTGTCTTCTGGAGCTAAAATTACAGGGGGTGGGGGTGGGGTACTATACTTGTCTGGGATTTTATGTGGGATGTAGGAGTCCAAACTCCATTCTTTTGGCTCGTGCAGTTAGCATTCTAGCTTTGGTTTTTAATGATTGATTCTGTGATGTTTTCCTTGCTAGCATAATTAGCAAATGTCTGAATCACATTATATGAAGACTGGTTTCCATTGTTTCCTTAAATCACACATTTTCAGCTTCAATGAATTCTTGAAATTCAAAGAATGGGTCTTCTCTGTTTATATCTTGTGTTTATTGTCACTTTTTTCTCTTCCGATTTTACATAAGTAGGAGACGGTGTTTCTATTAACATCGACCCAATTGCTATTTCCAAAGTACCAAGACTAGTTACTGAAATAACACATTTCATACACGTTAGAGATGTCGCCATGCTGCAGACAGTGGCAGGCCTGAGGGAGAGATGTTTTAATGACCACTGAGAAAATCTACATTATAGGGACCACCAAAGAATCCTTTTGATTTAAATTGTGTATGACTATTGAGGACAAGAGGACAAGGCTAGGGGAACTGGACAAACTGCATTTTCATTTAGAATTGAATGCTGTCTGTACTTGTTTAAAACAGGGTAGGAAAGAGATTCTTGTTATGGATTTCATTTTCTCATTGTCATTATTCAAACTCCATTTGTCATGAGCATGTCACTCAGAAAGGTCAGATTTTTGTGATGATGACAACCATCTTGCAAGGACAGAGGGTTCTTTCACTAGAGACAGTTCTCCCTATTGTTTTCATGGACAGGGCAGTGCATCAGTCACTCACTGGTCTGACAAGTGGTCCAATGGTCACACTGAACCGACTGACCACACATCTTCTGTGTCCAGCACACACAGGATGGTTGAAGGTACCTGTGCCTTTGCTTTGAAAAAAGCATCTCAGAGTAATATGACTAATGACACAGGGAAGTGTCTGTTCATATCAGATGGCTGCATTACACACCATACTGCCTCTATTGACACATCAAAGATGAAAATAGGTAACACGGTGACATGGATTGTTTTTTGTTATTCTTTGAGACACATATAAAATTACATATATAATTGAGTTCTTGATACAGGAAATGAAAACATTAGATGTCACACTGTTATTCTAATCATATTTATATTTCATAATTAAAATTTTTTTCTCCATGTAAATTGTATTCGGTATAGCCTCTAGGGGGGAGCAAACAAGGTAAATTTTACTTCTTTGGCTTACTTCTAGGCGAGCCAAAGTTATCTGTGCAGTTTCTCTTCACAGAACAAGGTGGTAGTGGTCTCTTAGAGCCATTGTCATGGGACATCAAAGATGTGAAATAATTTCCTTGCATCTTTGTGACCCAATACTAATGTTAAAGAAAAAGGAATGGCTAAACATAATCTCTCTATGGGTAGCTTTTCCCAGTGAGAAGCATGTGTAACTTGTTTAGTGCCATAAACAGTGATTGGTCACATTATTTAAAGGTGATTCATTTGATTAAAAGTTTTACCTTAACCACAAACTATCTGTAAACATCTGAGAATTCTCTATTCACACCTGGTGCACGCTGAGATATGCACAGTCAGAACCTCACCTGATGAGGTTTCTTAGATGGCAAGAAGTCAAACCCTGTCTCTAGAGACCAGAAAAAATTGTTGGAAACAATTAGACCAGGGCTTACAAGCTGACCAAAGACCCACACTACACATTAAATATGTTTATTTATGGAAAATGACTGAATTAGAATGGTTTGAACTGTTTTTGCTGAGGACGGCTCCCTGCTTTCCCCCAGTGTGATCTGTGAGGCATTTCTACCAGGATGGGGCTGCTTCTTGCACCCTTTTATGAATTGGACACTATGTCAAAACAGATGTTCTCCACAGTACCTATCTCCCCTCAATGTAGAAATTTTGAATACCATTGTCATTAAGAGACAAGAGTCTGAAGCTAGCAAGTCTGTCTCACCTACATGACCCAGGCGAGGCCAACTGTGGGACACTGCAAATACTTGAGCATTTGTCTTGTTGTGGATAGGATAGGACCCTAATACTCCTCATCCCCACACATATGAAAAGACATGGCACTAGGAAAGAGACTAGCAGGGAGAAGAAGGGTTTTAATAGGAAAAAGAAGTAGGGTGGGATTGAAAATGAAGGTGTAAGAATGCCATAACTTCACTATATTCATATATGAAACACTAAACAATCAAAAAGAAAGAAAGTCAATACTCCCTGCCTTGAGTTCCAGTATTTCTTGAGTGCTTTTTTTTGGCAGGATAATTGTAAATGTATATATTTTAATCACACTGTTACATTGAACATGTCTGTGTCTATACCACTGGACCAACAGCCTTTTCTGGCTACAGGGTACCTGATGATAATTTTGGAGCTCAACTATATAGGTTCCACCATCAGTAGGGGGTACAGGCAAGTGATCATTGATGTCATTGTAATTGTTATTTTTTAAAAATAAATTTATAAAATACTAAAAAAAATTCCCTACCCCCATCATATGATCCTCTCAATAGACAAAATTCAGCATCCCTTCATGATAACAGTCTGAAGAAAACAGGAATGGAGGGAACATATCTCAACATCATGAAAGTTCTATACAACAAGCTTAAGGCAGACATCATTCCAAATGGGGAAAAATTTGATGCATTCCCTTAGATCAGGAACAGGGGTGTCCAGTCTCACCACTCCTGTTCAATATTGTGCTTGAAGTCCTAGCTTGAGCAATAAAGCAAGAGAGAGAAGTAAAAGGGATACAAATAGGAAATGGAGAAGTTAAAGTATCTCTGTTTGCAGATGACATGATTCTATACGTGAGAGATCACAATAGCTCCCCCAAGAAGCTGCTTAAGCTAATAAACACTTTCAGTAAAGTAGCAGGCTACAAAAATTAACATATAAAAATCATTAACTTTCCTATAGACCAGAGACAGACAAACTGAGAAATAAATGAGAGACTCAATCCCATTTGCCATAACCTCAAAAAAATATTCTCTGTCCCCAGTGTTGTGAGCATTAGGCAGCACAATAAGCCAAGCACTTGGCAAGGAGAAAGCGCTTTCTGTCGTGAAGAAAGACTCAGCTCTCCTGGGAAATTTTTACACATAATGGACCATGCGCTCCAGGGTCTGAGCAGCTGTGTGTTGGCACAAACAAGTGGACAATGATATGCCTTTTGACACGGGTCAGCCTGCTGACAGCGGGAGGGCCCATGAGGACTCTTTAGTAGTGTGCTCCAACCACTTCATCTCGCAGCATTAACTCCAATTGTATGTTTTGTAGAATTACATTATTGTATGTCCCTGTAATCTCTCTGTTTGAGTTTACTTTGTGTGAAAGAAGAAGTGGTTTCCTGCTGTCAGGGTTCCTGAAGGCTACAGTTTTTAGCTGCTGATTGGGAAGGAAATGAAGTAGTGCTCCCATACAAAGGAGGAGGCACTGGGCTAGGGAGAATTCTCACCACCCAGAGTATCCTGAGATTGGTTACTCTGGATGCCCAGATCCCATAAGGATACCAGTGCAGTGAGAGATCTTGAAGACTCCTAAGAAACCTCTCTGCTCTCCCTCTTTCATATCAAGTCATACCACCCCTGTACTGGCATTACTAATAATTGACAACAACATGCCTGTATCACTCAGGAAAGGCCTCAAACACCTGGTGGAGCACTGAGACTGTAACAGGTGTTCTTGAAATAGACTGAGAGTTCCCCAGATGTTTTGAACTAGACTGTGAATTCCACCTTTGTTATTCCCATAACTGTGAAAGAAAATGGAAAACTTCAAATATTACTATAGAATTGTGGCTAGGTGGACCAGGCTCTTTGGGGACAAAGGGGAGCCCCATGGCTGGAAAGATGGCTCGAGGGTTAAAGTCTTTGCTTTACAAGCAAAAGGACCTGAGTTTGGATCCCCAGGTCCCACATAAAAATACTGAGTGGATCTAGCAGCAGCCTGCAATTCTGATCCTGGAAAGCATACCCTGGGAAACCCCAGAGCAAAGCAATGAGACACGGCATTCCAGAGAGATTCTTGATGTCACCCTTGGGCCTCCACAGGCACACAGTCAAGTGCCTTCTTGTACACATGATCACACACAACAAACAAACAAACAAACGAATGAACAAACAAAAAATAAAGGGAAACTCCTTCCAGGTGCAAGAGAGGATCAGGTAAATTTCTAGTCATCCATAACCTAGGAGTTCAAGTTCCTAACCACAGTGGTTTCTGAAAACTGCAAAATACAATTTGGATAATATAGTATAATAATAAAGTATTGATAATATAGATTAAGTGAGCTACAAATTTCTAAACTCTTAGGAGAAAAAAATAATTCTTTTTTTCTTTGACATACAGATGCCTTCTTTGAAACACTCAAGAGCAATATTACTGCATTGCTTCAGTCAATATCACCCTCCTTATGGTCACTCCATCCCATCTTATAATTTAAAGTAATTTGCCAAGCACACATTATTCTCTGTGATGGCACCACTGGTACCAAATTCATTGTTACTTTTTCATGCTGCTAGTGCTATAGATCCATGCATTCTCCATCTACATATCCTACTACCAGTGACTGAAAAATAAAAGAAGAATATTGCATATCAGTTCAGAATACTGAACTGAATATTTGAAAATGTTTTCCTTAATGTAATAGCTATAAAGAATTGGTACAAGGTTTTATAAGTCATCTAATGATGCTTCCAAGTATATAGAAGGGTATGTGCGAGTTACATGCAAGGGTATGACATTTCATATAGGAGAGTTAAGACTTTACTATTTGCAGAGGCTCCTGAAACTATCTCTTGTGAATACAGAGGGAAATCTGCCTCAGGACCCCAAATTATCCTTCCTATGTTGACTCTGAGCTTGTCTAAGTGACTTGCTGTGATGAATACAACAAAAAAAAGTCTAAATATGCCCTCTAACTCTGGCTCCTATCCTCTCTTGCCCCTCATGATACCTAGAATGGCATGCTGGGAGATGACAGAAGTGTGACTTGTCCTTTAGCTGTCATTGCAGCCAACAGTCAGCCAATACCCTTAAGCATATCTGCCAAGACAGTCAATTAGTAGCTTACTCTAGTGAAATAGATAAAGCCAGGATGACCAGCAGAACAACCACCCAGCTAAGCCCAACCCAACATGTTGAGCTCAGAATCATGAGCTAAATGCTTTAACCATTAAGTCTTGAGGTGATTGGTTCTGCAACAAATGCTAACTAACTAATATGTGCCTGTTGATTATTTCACAGAATGGATAAATAAGCAAGTGACAGAACAGAATGAGAGAGGGAATAATTTCTGTTAGGCAATTTAGTTTAGAATAGGAATTTTAGCTAGACATTTTTTTTCCCCTAGATAATCTTAGAACAGAGTAGCTAGACTGGGAAGGACCTTAAAGGTCACCCCCATGGTTAGGATTATCCTGAAGGAATTGGCTCTAATTCCCTACAGAAATAAGATTGCCAACTTCCCCTAACCCTTTGTTTATGAAAGGGTATGGAGTTGAGTTCCTCAAAAGAAACAGCTCAGCCAAGAATTTAACCTAGTTGAGTCCTGATATAAACCGTCTAATCAGACATAGGGGAGACCCAGAGCCCCAATCGGGCTTAGAAAGAAACTAAAACTAACCAATAAGGAAAAGCCACTTTCCCTGGGTTTGCCCAAACCTATAAATACCCCTGACCCTGCCAGTCATCAGCGAGAGGGCTCCTTTGTCCCTCGTGGGATCCATATTCATGAATTTTTCTCTTTTTCTCCCCTAATGAATTCTGCTTTAATCCTCTATACTTCTGGTTTCAATCTCCTGCTCCAGAACACAAGAGCCGGGCAGAAATCCCATAACAAGCTGATGCATGTTTTCTTTTTTTAAAATTTTTTTTATTACTTATTCAATTGTGTGTGTGTGTGCGCGTGTGTGTGTATATGTAGAACCACAGGTGAATTCGAGAACCACCATGGACGCCTCCACCTCCCTCTTGTTTACTCTGCCTAGGGATTCACAGGCTCCGCCCTACCAGGACCAGAAATGCAGGCCGCCCCCGCTTCCGCCCTATAAGTGGGGTCTAGGATCTAGGATCTGAACTTGGGACCTTCTGCCTGCAAGGCAGAGGCTTAACCCCTGAGCCACCTCTCCAGCCCCCGCATGTTTTCATTACTATACTATTAATGTATTATTATTGTTACTATTATCATTATTTTCTTTTATTGCAGAAAATGAAATAAAACACACTACTTGGAGGCTGCGATTGTGGTATAAGAATGGTTCAGATAACCTCGTTGTTTTCACAGGATTCCTAAAGGGCTACAGTAACCATTATAGGTAATTCCTGAAAATCAACCTCTGGTGTCGAAAAGCATTTAGGAATAGAGAACAGTCTCATTTTATCCTGATTTCTTCTTCCTGGATTCCCTGTGGGGCTGGCTTGGTCTGAGTGAGCTCTTTGGGAGGATCAACTAGAAAGTCTCTCTAAATATCCAAGATTTTAAACAGTATACAGTTCCATCAGTGTTACCGGGATGTGCCCTCACCTGACCAAGGTGAAAATGCTAATGCACTCTATCAACTGGTGAAAGATCCCTGTTAAAAATATCAATAAGCATAAACAGCCTTACTATGACCATTGTTGCTGCTGAATTCTTAAAATAATTGTTTCTGGTGATTGCCTATGTCACTGTTGAAACGGAGCAAACCATTTGGGTGGTAGAACTGATGTCCCCACGCCATTTCAATATCTATCAAAACGCTGAACCTACAAGATAGACAAGTCTGTCTCCCCCCAAATGTCTTCTCATTTTAACTCAAGAGATTGCCTCTGTGTAGATGCCAAAGCTCTGTAGAGTTCCAAAACTCACAGCAACTGGCTGAGGTCATGCATGCAAAACTTCTGCAATAAAAAGGAAACATTAATGGATTGTCAAAAAATGTGGATCCAGACAGACTATGAATCAAAATAAATTGCATTTAAATATTGGATGTGTTTATTTGCAAGCTCAATCAGATGCCTATACAAGTGTTAAGAAGGAAGGGAATTCTTAGCTCATTGTGAAGCAGCAGGAGGGAAGTTGGTTGAGACCTAAGTAGAGGTGTTGATCACCTATTTATTTCTCAGTGACCTTGGAGGTATTCATTGACCTTGCCCAGGTTATTGCCAGAGCCCTCCTACCTGGAACCTCGCATGTCAAAAAGTGGAAGAAAGTGCTGGGAAGGAAGGATGGAATAAAAACATGGGAGTGAGAAAGAAATGATAGAGATATTCAGAAATTTCTTATGTTTCCAGTCTAGCCACTCACCCAGCCATGAATTTCAGGGACATACGGCACCTGGGAGCCGATTTTCCAAAGACTTCTTAACAGAGCGGCATATGCTCTGCGGGCCATTCTGCTCATCTCCAATCAATGACAAATTTCACTTTTGAAGTATTTCTTTCCCACTGCTAATGCCGTCCTGATTTTCTCTCTGTGCCTCCAGTTTGGACCCCACTTCCCATCTCTCCCTCCTTCTTTTCCGTATCCGTCTTCCCTTTTCTCATTCTGCATCCGGAGCAGCTTCCAATTTGATCCTTTCCTCACATTGCCTTCTTGTGGCCCTCACCTCTCCTACATCGTCTTCCCATGTGTAGACAGAGCAACTTCCCCAAATGCAGCTCCTGCCAGAGCCCTCCTGCCTGGAACCTTGCACGTACTCTCAGTCACGGAGAGAGATCAAAGTCTGCAGCCCACAACCTCTAGCTCCTGCACGCAGTGTCCTGCTCACTGTACTGTCTTGAGAATTAAACACTGGAGTGCTCTCTCAGTTACTCTGAACTGTCACAAATGGAATCTAAGAGTGGCCCACAGAGTGGCTCCAGCAGAGAACTGGAGCCAAATGTTTGGCAGCTCCAGATAGACCTGGAGTCTCCAGCACACCCGCCACTCACTGTGAGCTCCTCTGGGCACCTCACCTGCCCTTTCTGTCTCAGTGACAGCAGAGTGAGTCACTCTCTTGAATCTAGTGTCCCCTAGAGTCATTAGCGGCCGGATTTAGTTCTTGCTCCCTCCCCGGGTTTCTACCACACTTACCATGGCCTGAGTATTCCCAGCCAGGTCTGTTCTGGAACTGACCTATTCTCTTAGGTCAGCTGCCTCTGTGCACACCATGTCTCCTGGGGCTCAAGCCTCCTTTTTTTTTTTGTCACAGGGCTGGGGGTGCCATTTCTACAATGACCTCTGACATCTTCCATCCAACACCCAAGCTCAGAGCTCTATCCCCTTTTCTAGATTTTTTCAGAGCCCACAGGACACTCTTTTGTCAGAACTCCCATATCCAGTTCAAGCTACATTTATAGTGCCAGCTTTATGAGTTTATGCAGGCCAGGGAGATTTTTAGATAGTTGTTCTTGACCAAACCCTCAGGCTCAGACACCTGCAATGTGCATTTGCACAGAAACCAAAGCACCTTCTTTGTTTCCCTGAGACTTTGGCTGGATTCACACCCTTCTCTTCTTTTCAGTGTCAGAAGATAATGCTAAATTTTCCGCACTTGGGGTCAGGCTCATCTGCTAACAGCGGTCTCATGGGCATAGAAGAACATTTCTGTCTTTCACTCTTCCTGCAGTGCAGTGACCTGCAATCTCACTGACCCCTGCAGCTACTTGAAAGGACGGACACAGCCTTCAGCCACTCTGACCTGTAATTCAGTTTTGTCCCTGCCTGTATGTACTGCCTGCTGAAAAATGTAATGCATGTTGGGGCCAGGGACATATTTTCAAGACAGAATGCTTCTCCCCATGTGAGAGGCCCCAGGCTTGATCTCCAGCATCACAATTTTTTTTTCATCTTAATGATCCAACTTATTCCCCTTTGATAATTCTGCTGCTTTGTCCAGCAGGTTTTTGAGATACAAATGATACCTAGAGAAACTTTGGGATGCCAAATTAAGGGACCCACATGTGACAGCAGAGACATTTCACCAGTTGTCTCCAGCCTTATACGTCCCCTGGTTCACTTTTGCGATATGACCCCCGTCTCTCTTTGTGGGGTGTTCAGCAGTGATGCCTCTATTAGATGTCCGTTAACCATTCCCAGAGCTATTGATTTAGGCCAGAATCATTGTTACAACCTCTAGCTGTCAGTTCATCTAATTTTCTTCAATTCTTTCCATACTCATAGGAGTGAGAAACTTTAGTTTCTCTGTAATTTTTACATGTTAATCTCACTCCTTGGCTTTTCTGAGCACTAACAGGTGTCTCCTAAGCCCCACTATTCCAAGTCCCAAAGGTCCCCCCAACAAGTACATCCTCTGACCTCCAGCTCCTGTAGCTCCTCCTCTTCCTCCACGTCATAGGACAGGGTATGTATTTTGATGTCATCTGCCGAGAGGTCAATGAATTTCCCATCGGAATACTCCAGGCTGTCTTTGGTGGGCGACCGGTCCTCAATGAAGGTGGTCTCACAGCAGTCGGTAGCCATGCCATCTCCCCAAGAGCGCAGCACACCCTCTGAATAGAGGATAATGTTGGGGCGATAGTGGGACTCCACTGACTGCTGCAGGGTGTTGGGGTCCAGCAGCTGCTGCACTGGTTCACTCCTGCCTCCATCCAGGCTGCCTGAAGCTGTGCTAGTCACCAACCGGTGGCTCTGGTACTGAGGTGCCGGGTAAACGGACACCAGGCCATCCCTGCTCTCGGCCATGAAGTTTCTGGTATTAATCAATCCATTCCTTTTGCCAGCGTCACTGATCTTACTGTGCACCAGCATGCTCTTCTGTTCCACGAGGCCATCCATGGTAGGCTTCCTCCACGCCGGACGTCAGGCTGGAGGGCTGGACTCACACGTGCCCCATGGGACCCATTTCCCTGGAGGAGCAGGAAACATAGATGAGTGAAAATTACAACAGAAGCAAAGTTCATCAGACAGACCCACAGAACTTTGGATTATACCAGTGATGTGAACATGCACAGTAGCTGCAGAATCAGATAAATATGCAGTGCATCATGCTTTGAGAATTTCAAAAAGGCTCCATTAGAGCACCCGCCAGATTAAGTCAGAAATTGATTACGTGAATCTCTCTAAAGTCTTTGCTTCCAAATGGAGTTAGCTGTAAGATCTGCATCCACTGCAGCTCTACTACAGAAGCCTGTGACCGGCAGACATCCAGCAGACATCCTGAAAGCTGGGAAGCTCATCACATTAGCATCCCAGAGGTCCAAAGGGAAACATGACGCATGTCCGTAAAGGGGATTAACTCTCCAAAGTTCACAACTATTTATTCAAACAGGAGAACAAACACTCAAGGAAGACAGGGTTTAAAATAAAATCCCATAAAGACGTAGAAGATGAATTATAGGAAGACCCCACTGTTAGTACTGCACATGGGGGAAATTCCCTACTGTAGACATATTCTGATGTATATACAAGCATACCTATTACAATAAATTCTGAATTTACAAGTATCTACTGGGTATGCAGCATGGTGCTTCCCACTTTCCTGTCTTAGCATTTGACTCAGCGAAACATCTATTTGGATTCCGTGAAGCACTCCAACTTGTTTCCCCTTAAACCATTTTACTATTTAGATTTACCAGTGATGAAATAAAGACAGAAGGAAAGGAAGAAGGGAGAGGAAGGAGGGAGGGAAAAGAACAGAGCTTAAGATTTTAGGAAAGATAAAGAATGATTTTTCTCAGATTGCATGCTAATAGCCATTATGCATAAAAACATTTCATCTGGGTTGGGGAAATGACTCAGCTGGAAAAATGCTTCCATTCAAAGCATTAAGACTTGAGTTTGATCCCTAACACGCATGTAAAAAAGTGCAGGGCACAGAATTGAGCACCTGTAATCCCAGAGCTGGGAAGGTTTAAACAGGAAGATTCTAAGTTTGCTGATCAACAAGTTTTTTTGAATCAGCAAGCTCCAGGTTTAGTGAGAGATCCTCTAAACAAACAAACAAAAACCAACCAACCAACAAACAAGGTGTTGTAGTTACTCTTCTTTTGCTGTTAGGTAACTCGTATACAACCAAAGTAAAGGAGAAAGGGAGATTTATTTGCCCTGTGGTTAAAGAGGGGATATGGTCTATTACGATAGGAATTACATAGCAAAGGGCATGGCTGTAGGCAGAAGCAGGAGTCTAGTTCAGTTCACTGCAGCCATTCAGAGACAGAGAGAACAAGAGTAAACTGAGAGGAAGCAAGTTTGGACTACCAAATCTTAAGACCTGCCCTCTGTGACATATCTTCCTCCAGCAAGGCTCCACATCCTAAAGGTGTCACGACCTTCCCAAACATTAACATTGGCTAAGGATTCAAATATATGAGCCTTTCAGGAACAACTCACATTCAAGCCATGACAAGTGGAGAGACATGTTGACTTCTGACTTCTCTGCACATGCACACACATGTACACACACACACACACACACACACACACACACACGCATGCACGCATGCACGCACGCACGTGCTTCATTTCAGTTCCCTTGTTCGGGCACTGTGGTTTTCTATAATGTTTAAGAATTTTCTTAATTATAGCTGTTTTATTTAATGATCATTGTAGTAATCTGTAATTATAGTCTGACCAAAATGAAGAGGTAAAGAGGACATCTTTGTGACTAATTCAAAATATCTGAGAACATATTCAAATGACTGGGTCAAACTGCAGCACATACACTGAGAGATAATGAGCGTTGTTAATGTAACACTGTGTGAAATTCAAGGGAGGTCACGATGCTTCCACTTAGGCAGTTTTGATGTGTCTATCTCAGGAGAAATATTTATAATCCAAGAGCTAAAATCATTAGTTGAATTATTCCGAGCAAAGACTCCTTGGGTGACTGCAACCCACTCAGGGCCACATGCTTGAACATCACCTCTGTACTCAATAGCTTCCTAGACTAGTCCAATGTACATTTTTTGGGGAAATTTCTGGTCCAAGCATTCAACTTCTTCTGTCCACAGAAAAGCCACAGGCTTGATCTCTAAATTGGGTCTGTCATATCATTGTGATCTGGTGTGCCGACCCACTTGAGCAATCCTGAAGACTAGGCTTTTAAGACCAAGTTCCTTTTTTCCAAACCACTTACAAATTATCTCACAAGATGATATGTGATTGCATTTGTCCAAATTCAGTCTCTTCTCTTGAGTCATATGTTCCCTCCCAACTAAGAGTGAACTTTCTATTTGCTGGTGTGATTTTTTTTTCCCCTTACAATACCTGTCACATCCTTATCTGCCAATGTGACAGCTGCTGAGCTCAGTGTGCTCCTGTCTTCCCAGCAGAAACAAAGGACCAAGGAATAATGATATATTTTCTCTTTCTTGCACGTGATATGGAGCCAGTCAATGACCATGTGTTGAAGTAAACAGTCCCACTGAGTATGTCATGAGAATAAGTGTTATCGTCACCAGTTTTTCATATCCCAGAGAAGAGAGAGAAGAGAGGAGAGAGAACAGAGAAGGGAGTCTGGCATCAGGGTGTCATGAGGCAGATATAGCTTCATTTCTTTCACAATCTCTGTGGTTTGCTGCCCGAGGTGCTGCTGACACTCAGTAACTTCAATGCCACCTTGAGCTGGTTAGAAAAGTAAGAAGACTGGGATGGAGCTCAGTGACAGCCTGTATTCAGTACACTCAGGTATCTGGGACATGAAACATACAAAGACAGAAATATAAGGTTAGGCATATTGATCTGATGACATCAGAGATGACCAAAGATTTAGGAGAAGAAGGTACTATGAATAGTTAATTGAAAATTACTGCCTGCTGTGTTGGAAGATTTATACAGAAATATGACCCGCGTAAGCAGGAGCCATGAATTTGGTTAAGCTTTTGGACCTTATACAGTCCCTTTATATGTCTGTCTTTGTATATTATAAAATACTCTGCAATGCTACATTTCTATTTATAGTTTAGGAATCATATTTCTTATGCACCTTTTTCTTAAGCGTAGTGTTTTAAATCATTTGAAGCAATAAAGTTTTGAAAAACAGTAAATGCAATGACATCCCATTTTCATGCATTGAGAGCTTTAATATTGTTAAATATTGATATTGCAATTTAAGGAGGGAAAGGGTTATTTGGATCCTGTATTCAAAGTACAATTCTTTATGTCAGGGAAGGCATGTTTCTAGGAGTGTGAGGCAGCTGGTCATACTATATCCATAGCCAAGAAGCAGACACTTATGAGTGTTCAGACTGGGGTTGCTTTCTCTTTATTCAGTATAAGACTCTAGCTCATTGAGCTGCGCTGCCCACAGTTGGGTCTTCCCCCTTCAATTAACCTAGTTTAGATGATCCCTCACAGGCATTTCCAGAAGCTTGTCTCCTAAGGTGATTCTACATCCTGTCAGTTGACAGTCAATATTAGCAATCACAATACTAATCTCATATGCAAAAATCATCTCAAAAGGATTATATATCTAAATATAAGACCTACCCATTTGATATACCCACTATTTCTTGGATATGATACCAGCAGCACAAATGAGAAAAGACGGTGGAGACAAACTGGACTTTGTGAAAATTAAAACATTTTTGTGTATTAACGATAGAGTAAAAAGAAGTAAACAATAAAGCAATCACATGAACAAAAAAAATCCATCACAGAAAGTATTTACAAATCATAGATGCAATAATAAGTCACTACCAAGCATATGTAAAGAATTTCAAAAACCTAACAACAACAAGAGCCAAGCAATCCAATTTAAAAGCAGGCAAAGGACTTGAATGGACCCAGAAGACATACAAATGGTCATTAAACCAATGAGATAACACCACCCACACTGGATTGCTACTATCAGAAAAATAAAAGTAGAAGTGACAAGGAAGATGGAGAAAATGGGAATTTTTGTGCACGTGAAGAGAATGGGTCATGGGGCAGCTGCTGTGGAAAACGATATGGAGGTTCTTCCAATTTCTATTTCAAAAATGTGATTACTGGGCTGGAGAGATGATTCTGCTTCTCAAGCAGAAGGTCCTGAGTTTGGACCTTAGGTCCCATGTAAAGACTCCAGGCAGAAATGGTGGCCTGCATTTTTAGCCTTGGTGGGCAGAGTCTAGGAAACCCAGAGCAAAGCAACACAAGATAGAAGCAATTCAGGATGATTCCCAAAGTCATCCTTGGTCCTCCACGGGGACACACTGTGCCTTTTGACACACACACACACACACACACACACACACACACACACACACACAAGACTGATGGATAATAAGATAATCATATTTTTAAACTTTATTTATTTTGCATGCAGGTGCACATGTACATTTGTGTGTGTGTGTGTGTGTGTGTGTGTGTGTGTGTGTGTGTGTGTACGTGTACCCCAAAATATTGAAAACTATCTTTCTGCAGTGACAGGGATTGATCTCAATGTCTCATAGATGAAAGGCAACATTCTACCACTGAACTACAATCTATAGACAAGGGAATTCTGAAGAGATATTTTTACACTCAAGTTAACGGCACCAATATTCTTAAAAGTTAAAACAGAGAAACATTCCAAGTATCCATCAATAAAAGAATGGATGAGCATAATATGGCATATAGAAAGAATGAAATATTAATCTTCCAAAGAATATTCTGATACGTGCTACAACATGAATGGATTCTGAGAACATTATACTAAGCAAAAGAAGCAAATCACAAGAAGATCAACATTGCCTGATCCCACTGCTAAGAGCTGGCTAGAGTATCAAGGATCACACGAACAGGAGCAGAACTGTGGTTAGAGCAGCCAGGGAGGGAAGAGACTGGGAAGTTACTGTTTGAAGGTCCAGATCTGCTTATTACCTAAAGCTACAGACAGAAATCTCAGTGATGCTGTATAGTCTTACCACCCTTAATACCACCAAGATACACACTAAATATGGATAAGAAGGCAAATTTTATGCTAGTAATGTATATTTTAGCATAATAAAAACACAAAACAAATTCAATCTGAGCTAAAATGGAATATATATATATTATATATATATAATGTACCAACTTCTTCCTAGATACACAGTACTAACAGAAGGAATAAATGATACAATATTTAGTACTTATTTTAATTCATCTGAATGGAAAGAGTGGGTACCAACAGGGATTACATCTTTAGCTATGGATCAAGAATCTGTGAAGTTTTTTCTAGTTTCATGTTTTAAATTTTCTATAATAGAGGATTATTTCTTTTTGTCCACCCAGTGAAGATGCGTAAGAGACTGAGCATACAGAGGCAGTAGCATCAGCCGAAGCCAGGAGGCAGGAAAGGGTTGCTGGTGGTGTTGGGCAAGCAGAAGAACCAAGAGATACCAAGAAAGAAGGGTGGGGTCTTCCGATGAGACCTTTATTTATTTCCCACTGCTGGGAATCCAAGCCCAGTTTTGGTGTACCTTGAGGCTCCAGACTGAGCTACATTTCCATCCCCACCTGAAGATTCTTGAGTACCAGGGTAAAGAGACTACGAAATGCTTTTGATGGAGATGCGATCACCACATGGACAGTTTAGGCTGGACTAGAACACCAGAGGTCTGATATTCCACCATAATATCATCCCCTGATGCTCTGGCGGAGGCAGTGAGAAATTCAGGCTACGTTGTGGGACTCCTTGGGTTTACAGGCGTCAAGAGAGTCATGGTAATGCTGCTGTGTTCTGTGTGTCCCCTTTGTGGGGAAAACGCCCTGGCAGTTTGCTAGGTTCTGTATCATCTGCTTTTCAGTTGTCCTCATGGAAGCCAGTAGCTAGTTCCCTGAAGGACACAGGCAATCCCTGGCAGAGTCCTCTGCCACTGACAGGTTCCTGGTGTGGGAGGAAGGCAGCCCTGGGCTTTCTGCTTACTCACCTCAGAGACAATCATGCCTCCCGGCTGTGCGTAGTTTTCCAAGTGCCCTGAGAGCCGGCAGCACTGGGGAGCTTAGTCAGAGCCTCACTTGCTTAGGGAAATGTGTGGAGCAAAGTCCAGCCTTTGCTAGTGTGCTGAGCATGAACACATCGTCCAGTGCCCACTGCTGTACTGTGAGATGACCAATGTCAAGGACTCACTGCGTCATGACTGTCAGCTGAGATCTAGTTGACCACGCTGCTGTGGTGATCACTAGCTGACCAGTGCGCAGGGTGTTCACTGCTACACGAGCTCTGACTGACCACTGAGCAGAGCATTTCCTTTGTGTTTAGCACTAGCTGACCAGTGGATTGGCTTGGAATCATGAAGTCAGTTCGTCAAGGACAACCTTGAAAGCACAGGTGGACTGACTTTGGTTTCTTCTAAGGTTAAAGAGGCAAGAATTTACCTGAGATTGTTGAAGAATTCACTAGAAACTTGTCATGAGTTACCTCTCATTAGAAAACTACAAAATAAGTAGTAACGATGGGCAAACAGAACAGATGGGAGTGGGCCTCAGGCTTTCTCCATTTTTTTTTTCTTTGCAGTTTTTCTGGCTAGCAACTCTTGCTGTTTTTGCTGCCAGAAACCTAAATTGAGAATTCCCCATCCAGGTACTAACCAGGCCTGACCCTACCCAGCTTCCAAGGTCAGACAAGATCAGGTGCATTCAGGGTGGTATGGCCATAGACGTGCTTCAGAATCTCTGCATAGCTCTTCCTTCAACCTCCTTTCCCTCATTGCCTCCCCTGGTTGCCATTCAGGGACCAGACCCTGTTCTTGGCCCTGCTGAAACTACCCGGGCCCAACTTACCTTGTTCTGTTGGACAGGCCAGACAGGCTACTAGCTGCTTCTAATGGCCTGATTGCATTGGAACGGGGTGGGGTGGGGTGCAGTGCTGCTTCTAATTTTTTTTCCTGCCCATACAAACATAATAGGAACCCCTGTCCCCTCCCTCCCTCCATACCTCCCTGGAGCTCTCTGTTCCCTCCCTACTTTGTCCCTTCCTTTACCCCCTCCCTCCCTTTCTCCCAGTGTCCCCTCCCCCATCTCTGAAGCATCCTTTAATGAGTATATCAAACTTTCCTCTGGGTCCTTCTCTCTGATGAGGTGTAAGGACTCAGTGGCATTTCCTAGAATTCTTTCTTGTGTTCCCCTTAAGTATAGGAATACTACTGTGACTGTTAATCCCTTGTTTCTAAGGGTCCTAGTGCCTTTAGTCCATGATAGAATTTGAGGGATCAATGATATGTTGGTCATTGTGCAGATCATGAAGAGTCCTGTTATAATTGCTTCGGCCCTGCTGAAACCACCCGGGCCCAACTTACCTTATTCTGTTGGACAGGCCAAACAGGCTACTAGCTGCTTCTAATGGCCTGCTTGCATTGGAATGAGGTGGGGTGGGGTGTAGTG
Source organism: Typhlomys cinereus (assembly GCA_023101885.1). NCBI lineage: Eukaryota > Metazoa > Chordata > Mammalia > Rodentia > Platacanthomyidae > Typhlomys > Typhlomys cinereus. The sequence continues at coordinate 2,006,487 of JALPQD010000377.1, read as the reverse complement.
CTGCTTCTAATTTTTAAAAATTGCTAATTTATTTATGAGAGAGAGAGAGAGAGAGAGAGAGAGAGAGAGAGAGAGAAGGTTTGTGAACAGGCACTTATTTGAGCAGTCTCACCTGCTCTGCTTTTAATTGTTTACGCTACACCAAATAGAAGCGATATTTACGAATGATCTACCAAATATATTCACATTGGTTCATTTGAAAAATCTAAGGGTGCTGCTTGTAACCAGTCTAGCTCACTAAACCTCTTCTAGGGGCTGTGTGTGCAAAGCTCTACCTAGAGTCGGATCTGCTCACTGTGACTGTCCCAAATATTTATGGTGCTTTGAGTCCCCAGATCCAATCTCACCTGCTAACTCTACCTCAAGGGTGAGAAATTCAACATGCTCACTGCTTTCTCTTCTTGGAGACACATGTCCATTTTGAAGAGGCCTCTGGGTATGTGGCCACGCAAAGGATGGGTGACTCGGTCTTCCTCTGCTGTCTCCTCTAGTTATTTGAGAATCTCCACGTGCTACTCTCAGTCATCAATTTGCCTCAGAGCAGAGACAAACATGGGGGTTCTCATAGTGACCAGCTCAAGAGGTGACAGACGGTCACCTCCATGTTCCTCAGCTAGACACAGCTCCCAAGTCGGAACCACCCTTTTGGTCATCTTAGTCATCTTCAGACTTCCGAGAACGACGAGCTCTTTATCCTTCACCTGCTCGCAAGTACTCAAAGAACAACTAAGTGATGCTTTGTCAATGCAGACAGCTGAGGACTCCCACAGCAAGCAGACTTCAGTGAAAAAGAAACATTACCTGTCTCAGGCTACATTGTGGAATCTAGTGGATTCTCTTCATTTATAAATAAGACTTTGATTTACAAAGAAGTTCTGCATTTTTTGGCAGGAAAGACAACATTCTACTTTTCATGATGAAGTTGGATGCTCAGAAAGCAATCTAGAGCTGCCCCCTGGCAATGTAAGCTGCCATTTAGTTTCCAACTACAAATGCTGCCAGCAGAGACCGTCACCAAACCAACCACTAGGAACTTGCTTAAGAAAGGTGGTGATTCCATCTGTCTTTCTGTCATCTGTATTGCTTTTGCAAAACCCCTAAGAGTGGATGACTTGTAGCTTAGTTACTTTTTGGTGGTTGTGATAAAAAATACTCCAACAAAAGCAATTTAAGAGAGAAAGGGTTCATGTGGCTCATGGCTCCACATTATAGTCCATCACACAGGGAAACTTTGGCGTCAGGAGCTTGAGAGAACTGGGCACATCACATCCAGTCAAGAGCAGAGTGATGAATTCATGCATCCTGCTGCTCGGTTTGTTCTCTCCTTTGTATTTGGTCCGGGCCTCTGAACAGGGAATGCTATCACCCATAGTGGGGGGTCTTCTCACTGCAATTAACCTAATTGAGATAACCTCTCATAGGAAGCCCAGAGCCTCCTCTCATGGGTGATTCTAGATCTCAAGTTGACAAGTGAGACTAACCATCATAACTGGAAAAAAGAGGTTTGCATGGCTGATGATTCTGTTGTCTAGATGGTCCAAACAACGTGGTGCCGGTATCTTGGTGAAGAACAAGGAAAAACTGTGAAAGGGCCAAGTATTAGAATAGCCTGGCTTTATAACCAGTTTCTTCAGACGAGATCCACTCCTAAGAAAGTCGTGGTCTATTACTGAGGGCAGAGCTCCTCTAAGGATTCGCCCATTAAAAATTCCTCACCTCATACATCTGTTTAAGGACTAGTCTTATGGTACAAGAATCTTTGGGGAATGAACTGAACTTAAACCCTAGCACCACTTCATCCCCACTTTATTTAACAACTGTAACACCCAACTCTTCATGAGGGTGCTGGGTTTTTCAGAAGCTTTCTAAACCTGAACCAAGGTGTTTTCACTTCAAATAAGAAGCACCCCTCAGTGCAAGTGGAAATCAGTCTAGGGATGGGGATACCAGACATCTCAAGGACAATGTCGGCTCCCCAGAGCACAGCTGGCTTCAACTCCCAATACAAAGCCACTTTAAAGCATCAAAAATAGGGAATTCAAGCTCTGCTCTTCAAAACCAGATGAAAAAAGGAAATGTGTGTGTGTGTGTGTGTGTGTGTGTGTGTGTGTATCAAGCACTAACATGTGACAAGGACTAAGCAGGCATGTCTATACATCTGCCTGACCAGCACGGATTGGCAGCAAGTGAGTAACTGTGCTGAGGAATGGGGACACTGACCCCTTCTTACCACTCCCCCTGATTGAGATGCTGTCCACAGTGCAGGAGGAAGTGACCCACACAGCGACCCAGCACTGGAGTGTGAGGAGGGCTTAGGATAAGGACAAGCAGTTAGCAGGAAAAGGCTTATGGGGAATAATATTTATGGAAAGCCCTAAATGATGGTGTGAAGTTAGGTCACAAGTGGTCCAGGTCATGAATGTACCATATGTTTAGGGTTGTTAGGAATTCTCCAAAGATCAGCAGAGTTGGGTCACATATAGGCTAGAGACAGAGGTGGGCAGCAGAGGCAGGAGTACCTGTCCTGATACATGCCAAGGTGGACCCAACAACAGAGCTTCCTTCAGAGTGTAAGAGAGAGAGGGGAGGAGGGAAGGATGAAGTCTCTTGCTTCTACTTAGATCCCTGGACATTCCATGATACACACACACACACACACACACACACACACACTCACACACAAGATCTCAAACACACACATATATATAAAAACACACAATCTCAAACACATACCAAAATATTCACACAAACACTCAAATACACACATGCTTATATCCATGCACTCTTCAGTACACATACTCATGCTCAGATACACTCAAATGCTCATAAATATTCACAAACATTAATATTCTCATACATGCCTCTCATATACACACTAATATTAGTACACACTCATAAATTCTCATACTCCTACAATCACATGTTCAATACTCCAATTCATACACATACTGTCATATACCCAAGGTCTCTCCTTGCTTTTATGCTAACATAAAATCACACAATAGTATGCATTTACACTTCTCACACCCACCTCTACTCTCACACACTCATATTCACACACTCTTAACAGCTATACACTTAAACACATTTCCATGCTCATACATGTGTACTCACACATTCTTACATATTCTTCCATGCACTCACACACACATACGCACACACGCTTTCTCATACACTCATTCTTATATGTTCTCTCATGCATACTTACACATACTCTTCACAAATTAACTGACCCATGGCTCAGACACACAGTCTCTTGTCATGTAGCCCATGCTGTGTGATGCTTAGAACTCTGCCAGCCAGATGTGATCCCTCTGGCTTAGACCAAAACCATGGGCAAAAGCTGAACTGCTCTTATTCATAAACACCTACTGTGCACTGTCTGGCTATTAGCAAGACACTGCAGCACGCAGGGCTTGATTCTTTGAGAGAAACCTCAGGCAACAAGCTGCTGTCCTGCAAGCCTGGGAGGTGTTATCACAAATGTGTGCTCAGCATGCTGACACCCTTGCACAGACATTACCAAAGGGCTGCATTTTACATTCGTGACCAGGACTTGGGGAAGCAGAAGCTATCTAAGCAGAAGCTCCCTCACAAAGATGGAAGGAAAGCTGCTGGCCTGCAAGGGAAGAGGGAACATGCTGGCTAGGGTGAACTGCTTTTAGCACAAGACTCAGAACTCAGCCTGCAAGATGGTTAATTCTCTCTGCAAATTCATAAACCGCTTAATTACAGGACAAGAGTGTGTGAGGTCACGCTCTCTGTGTCCTCACTTCCCAAGAGCATAATTCCTCATTGCTAATTGTTAAATTGGTTTTCTGGTCCCACAGAGCAGCCTCAGAAAGTGGGATTACTTAAGCTTGCCCCCAAAGATGGGTTCTCTCGCAACAGGCTGAGCAAGTTTTCTCCTGGCCTCAAAGGCACAGTAGGAAAATCTAGCTCATCCCCATGGAATATGAATGCCTCGGGGAACAGTAGGATGCAGTCTGGGGTCAGAACCCTGGCAGTACCTTTTAGATTTTATGGCATCCTAAGGAAAACAGTGGCTGGTCTGAATGCAAATGGAAAAAATACTGCAGTTAGTTTTTACTAACTAGGATTTGAGCTAAGGTGTAGGCCTCTCATAGTGCTGACGAAAGATGAAAGGAGCAGCCTGGGATGGCTCAGACCATGACTTGCTCCATTGGCAATCCAGCTGAAAGGCAGTGGGACCTCCAGTAGCCCTTAACCCAGCTGCTCTTATTTGTTGAAACTGGAGATGTGGTTTCTCCCTGTGGTTATATACTGCTTGATCCTCTGAGCAGTACTGACAGGAGGAGACATTGATGGACACGGCCTAGTACAGTCTTTAAGTCAACAGGGTGGGGGGGGGGATGATGAAGAGATGAAGCCACTTCTGTAGGGACCCTGGAAAGTTCTAGAGAGAGAACTGCAAAGATCTTGACACTGAACCACCAGTATTGGTTTTCTGTTTTTCAGTTCAGATCTCTGTTTCTCTCTCTCTCCCCCTCCCTTCCTTTCTCCCAAAGATTGCCATCTATTATGTGGGACACAATCTCTGTGGCTTGCCATTGGACTGTCAACCTCCAAAAATGAGAGTAAAATAAAACCTATTTTTGTTATAACATTGGCCTGCTGTCTGCCTCAAGTATTTCATTATACTAACAAGGTAAGGAATTAAAGCAATTGTTTATTTCATTCTTTTTTCCCCCTTTGTCATGCTAGGGATACTAAGTATGTACTATACTACTGAATTACATTCCAGTTCTCATTCTTTAAAATAACAGCTTTATTGAGACAGAATTCATGAGGCATAAATCCAACTTTTAGATGCTCTATTGAATGGAACACAGAATATGCAACTTTCCTCACCATCTAACTCTAGAATATTCTTATCACTTCATACCTACTAAGCCACCCCAACCCTTTTCCCAGCCCCCAACAACTGTGAATCTGATTTCTCTCTCTGCATTTGCTTGTGATCAAAGACCATTTCATACACATTGAATCACATGACACTTTTGTGACTGGCTTCTTCCATTTACCATGCCGTTCATCTATGTTGTAGCATGTGTTACACTCTTCTTTATGGCAGAGTAATATTCCATTATAAAGACATGCTATCTTTGTTTATAATTTCATTTTGATGGAAGTGTTGATCCTTGTCCCTAAGATCTCCGATAAGACTGGGCCAATTATAATCCCACACCTTTTGTTGAATGGCTGATTAAAAAATGGTATATTCTCTTTGGTAGGCAGGAATAAAGTAATTTTAAATATAGAACTCTGAATGACCACCTTTGGAATAAGAGAAAAGCCTGGAACATGGGGATAGATGTCTGCTCAGTTGGGAGGTCTCTGAAACACTGGCCAGTCTGGGCAGTCCCCAGAGGAGAGGGTTTCTACTGCTTGCTGATGGGAGAGACCACTGCTGGCTCTGACTGCCACATGCAGAGAAGGTTTGTGAGGCAGAACCCATCAGAACAAGGCAGCCCATGCTCCAGCCAGACCTCTGCCTTCCACACTGAATGCTGAACCTAAGCAATTTCAAGCTCCTTGCACACATCGTCATGGGAAAGGCAGAATCTCACAGGATGCTATCCATGTAGAAATGAGCATTATACATCATGGACTGGATGATGTGTAACCATCCACCTTATCTCTAATGCTAATGTTTAACAGATTTTTTAATGTGGGTATGTGTGTGTGGCATATTTATCTCAGAGGGTACTTAAATATGTGACTGTTTCTGACAGGAACCTTCCATGACAAAGATTTTGAAGACAGCAATCACATTCTGTGCAATGTGACCCTAGTGACACTGGAAAGCATTCTAGATTGTTCTACTTCTGTATTGCTTTGCTCTGGGATTGCCCAGGCTCTGCTTTCTAAGGCCTGAACTAAAGGCCACCTCCGTTTCTGCCCCAGCATTTTTACATGGGATCTGGGATCTGGACTCAGGTCCTTTTCCTTACATGGCAATGACTTTTAACTCCTCAGCCAACTTCACAGTCTCCTAAAAGACAGTTTTTCCTTTAAAGAAATGTTTAGAAAAACAAAGAAGAAATGAAAGATTTGAAAATCAGTGTTTCAGGGATAAATATTTTCAAAGACAATGTGAATAAAGAGTAAAAGCAAACTGAATAGCCAGTGTTCTCGTATTATTTTTCTAGGCTTAGGAGCCTCCCCATCTTTCTGCCTTCACTTCACCCTTTCGGGTAGCCTCTTCTCTTCCACAGAGAACAAACAGGTCTGAAGTGGTGGCCCTAAGGTTTGCTTATGTATGGGGTGGAAGGAACTTTGGCAAGTTCGATCCTCAGCTCTGTCTCTGATAGGAACTTTCCATGACGAAAGACTTTGAAAACAGTAGTCATGTTCTATACAAAAGCCAGCCTCTGAAGCAGCTTCCTTGGTAGAAACTAATGGTAAAAATTGTCCTTGCAACTGAAGAGGAAAACTGACAGCATTGCAGATTGGTACAGTCAGGGCTCTTAGGATGTGTGGCAGCCAGGGGTAGCTCCCCACACTTTCAATGCACTTGTGCACTGCTCAAGTAAGCAAGCCTTAGGAGGCACCGGGTGCCAGTCTCTGCTGAGCTCAGTATTGCTTGAAGCCTTGTGTGTAAATAGCAAGCTTCCCTCCTGCTAAGTAGATGATACCTATGTATCCGCCAGCACCCAAGTGCTGAAGGAAATAAAAGTCCTGAGCCAACCCTCTTTAAAACATTGCAAATACTCATTAAAATAATTAAAATTTGCTTTTGGTCCAAACACATGGACAAACCATGATTCAACAGCAGAGACAGCAAGGGAAGTGTTCAGAACCAGATCAGCTACACCGTTCAATGGTTTACTGACACTTTGACTTACAAGATACATCCTCAAGCACGTTACCTTGGGTGACCTGGTGCTTCCTGCTCACAGCACCAGAAGATTCAAATACATGAGCCTATGGGGGGCAACTCTAATTAAACCATGACCACCAGGCTCCATAATTCCTTATGCAGTGTAGAGAGGGACCCCAGAATGTTCATTTCTTGGGAGTTCAAGATAATATCCATGCTGCTGATCTAGGACAACTGTCACATAAATAGTGACCACAGACTACAAGCAGAAAGAAAATGAAACTCTCCTGATACAAAGTTCTCTAGGACACACTGTGTGTGTGTGTGTGTGTGTGTGTGTGTGTGTGTGTGTGTGTGTGTATGCATACATATATATATATTTATGTATGTGTATACTAAATCAAGCAATGAGCTCACAACCAAAGATCGTCAAGTACAGAAGAATGCATTCTGCGGTAAGAGTTGGAAAAAATGATAAGTAATAGCTTTGAATACCAGACTTTAGATACTTCTGTAGAAAGAACAGGACAAAGAACAATTATTTCTAAGGTGATTGTAGAAATAAAACATGGTGATGAGCAAATAACAGGAGATTATCAGAAACAGAGTACATGGAAATAGTCTACATTTCAAAAAGTGAAAAATCATCCTGTTGGAAGGAAATAAGGCAAAAGAATTAGAAGTGAAATAGATATAGCTGAAGGAAATGTAAATTAGCAGATAGATCTGAGAAAAATACTAAGAATGCTATATCCATTGAGAAACTATAAATGGGCAGTAAAAGTCTACAGTTCAGAAAATGAAGGCTCCATCCACTTCTGATAAAGTGAGATGGGAAGTAATGTTTAAAGGAATAGAACATTCCTTCAGAACTGATGGGAAGCATAAATAACAGGAAGGATCACAGTAAGAACACTGCGGAAGGTGACAAGGAAGTGTCTTGACACACAGAGAGGAAAGTGTCGAGAAAATACACAGTAGAAACAAAATAATAACAGACACTGAGCAATGATGGACGCCAATGGGAAGTGGACTAATTCCTTTAATGTACTGAGAGAAATGAACTCTGAATTTGAACAGTATATATTGAATCATCTTTCAAGAACAAAGTAAAATAAGACATTCATAAAAAGCTTAAACGCTACTAAAAGGTTTAGACCAAAGCACATTTTGAAGGATGACCTGAGAAACAGGACCTGCAAAATAAAACGACCTGTCTATAAACACAAATGTGCCTTGACTATATAGAAAAGTTCAAATTCTGAGATTTGGGATCTTTTCAGTTTAGACACTGGAAAGCAATACTATGTAAAACAGATGAATACGATGACTGCAGAATCTTGAACATTAGTTTTAGATTTAGGGAAAAATACTGAAGTACATTTTGAAGATAACTCCCAAGTGAGCAGATATAGCTGAGTATGTCCCAAAACAAGGGAAAGAAAAAAATGAATTAGGCTTCTTTTAAAAGGGAAAAAAGCTTGGGAATGTAGCTTAGTTGGTAGGGCTTGCCTATCATGCACAAAGTCCTGGGTTCTAGCCCCAGCACTGCAAGATAAGGAGTAGTGAATCTTGACACTTGGAAGGAGAGGCAGAAGGATCAGGAACTCAAGACAACCCGGGTTGCATGAGACCCTGATAACATAAATAAAATAAAAGAAGAAACAAAAGTAAAATCTCAATCAAATACAAAAGAAATCAGGAAAAATGAGCTATAAGGCATAAAGATATCAGGAGAAAATGCTAATATCAAATTAGAATAATAGCAAATCCAAATGATCAGTGCTCATAAGAAGTATGAATTTGGGTCTGGAGAGGTGGCTCAGGGGTTAAGCCTCTGCCTTGCAGGCAGAAGGTCCTGAGTTCGGATCCCAGATCCCACGTATAGACGCCGGGCGGAAGCGGGGGGCGGCCTGCGTTTCTAGTCCTGGCAGGGCGGAGCCTGTGAGTCCTGGAGCAGAGCAAACAAGGAGGAGGTGGAAGCATCCATGGTGATTCCCGAATTCGCACGTGGTTCTATACACACACACACACACACACACACACACACACACACACGCACAATTGAATAAATAATAAAAAAATCAAAAAAAAGAAAAAGAAGTATGAATTTATTAAAATTTCCAGTTAGAATGAATTCCTACTTTGTATTTGCGATGGTTTGAAAATGTGAGCTGTTCCGCCAAAAGCTTATGTGTTTGGGTCCTTTGCAGTTGTTAATGTTCAGGAAGGTCATGGCACTTGTGAGAGAAAAGCATATCACAGGGGGTGGTCTTGGGGTTGGTTAGCTCCACCCCGTTTTCTGTAGTAGTCAGTGCTAGCAGTTTGCTGCTTGCTGTCTCATGACCTGAGCATCCTCCAGCTTTTGCCATATGCCATGACTTTTCCTACTGTAACGGACCCGAATCTCCCCTCTGGAACCATAAGCCAAATAAATCTTCCTTTTCCCTTTAGGCTCATTATATCAGTGTTGTATCACAGCAGTATAAAAAGTAACTGCAACAATATTTAAAGGACTGGAGAGATGGCTTTGTTAATAAAACACTTTCCCAGCAAGTAAGAGGACTCCAGATCCCCACACCCCTCATAAAATGCCTGGAGAAGCACTAGGATCCTTAGAGGCAAGGGATTAACAGCCACAATAGGGTTCCTATATTAAAGGGGAACACAAAAAAGAGCTCTAGGTAATGCTACTGAGTCCTTACACCTCATCAGAGAGGAGGACCTAGAGGGAAGTTTGACATGCACAGTAAAGGATGCTCCAGGGATGCAGGGAGGGAGGGGGAAAATAGGAGAAAGGGAGGCGGGGGGAAGGAAGGGGAAAAGGGGGGAGTGAGTAAGGGGATCCAGGGAGGGGTGGAAGGAGGGGAATGGGGTACCTATCAAGTTTGTATGAGTGGAAAAAATAAATTAATTAATTAAAATAAAATAAAATGTCTGGAGAATGCAGTACCGTGCCTGTAATTCCATTCTCAGAAGGCAGAGTCTGGGAGTCGTCAGAACAAGCTGGTTATTCCAGCTACTTCTATCAACAAGCTCTGGGTTTGATTAGAGATCTTGTCTCTAAGAAGAATGTGGAAGAGCCATGGAGGATGATTCCCAACGTCAGTCTCATGAGTCCACATGCATGTGGATACAGTCATAACACCCCCCCCCACATATTCATAATGATGGGAAAAGAAAAAAAATAAAATGGTCCACAGCTATGTCATTCATAAGAAATATTCTTCTCAGGTGTTACAGCACATGTAATCCTAGCACTGAAGAATCAGAGGCAGCAGAATTCTGCAGGTTCAAATGCCACTTAAGCTGGAAAATGAGATCTTGTTCAATCCAACCCTCAACAAAGAGAGATACAGCTAGAGCACAAGAACTGAATGCAGGATTCAAACACATCTATTTTTTTAAAGGAAAAAAAGCAAGGGAAATCTTAAGTGATAGATTCAAGTCTCCTGAGTAAAATGAGTGTGTAAAACAGAGTGAAGATTCTTCAGAAAGTATGACTGTAGCAGCATAGTTTACTATAGAGAAAAAGCCAGTTTACTGGGCACAAAACAATTACCCATTTTTATGTGCATGATCAAATTATCTCACATTATCCAAAGCAAGATTTATAGAATTACAGGAATCATGTGATAGCTCTATTGCCAGAACAGGAGACTCCAAAAACACTTCCTCAATTATATTAATACGCAGTTCAAAATAAGAAAGATGTGGACATATGGATAGCAGCTGCAATGAAGAAGCACATACGAATCTTGGCATTGGTGGTTTCAGAATACAGAATCTCCAAGGCAAATGCTTCTCCTCTGTCCTGTCTTCTTCTCCCTTTATTCCCTCTTGTTCTGTGTTCTCTCCTATCACTCTTTCTTCTTTCTCCTTATCTCCCTTTTTTTCTTTTCGTCCCCCAGAAATCTGCCTTTCTTTGTTCTTTAAAAAAAAAAGATCTTGTATTAGGCCATGAAGGAAGCATCAACCCATTTTCAGATGCTTATCTTGAGCTAGTGAGATGGCTCGGCAGGTAAAGGCACTTGCCACGGAGGCCTGGAGACTCAAGCTTGATCTCTGGAATATAAGTAAAGGTGGGAGGAAAGAAGTGACTTCACAAAGTTGTCCTCGGACTTCCATGTGTGTGATGTGACAATTGCATACACATGTGCACTCATGCACACACACAGTAATGATGGTGATAAAATAAAATTTAAAAATTCAAACATTTATTGGGTCTCTTCTTCATGGGATCCAAGTCTTGCATCCCTGAGTTCCTACTTGACTTTTCCCTCCCTGTTCCTGGGTCCCAGGGTACCAAGTACCCCCGCTCCACGTGATCACCAGCTCACTGGCTCCGCATCCCAAAGACTCTTTTCAGAGCCACCCAACCTGACATAGGTGAGAGCTGCCCACTGAGCATAGTTTTAACGCAGGACCTGGTTAGGGTCACCGGGGCATTTAGCCCGCCTTCTGTCTCCAGTCAAGGCAACATCCCCGTTATGTGATGGGTTCTTGTGGATGCATCTTCTAAGGGTTTAGTGGACATTTCAGGTTTTGCATAGTGCTTTTGTTGAGAAACATCCAAAATCTGTGTTTGGTTCTGTGATTTGTAAACAAGCTCAGTGGACCCTCTCACTGCATGCTGGGAGGCTCCAGAAAGAGTGCCTTCCGGAAGAGATTTCCAAGCTCGGTGAAATGCGCTTGTCTCTGCCTTCTGTTTCATGTTGAAGACTGTAAATGCTTTTAAAAAATTCAAACACTTATCTCATAGATCACTTTCTGTGATCCCAATATAACTGATATGAAAGCCGATACCAAAATCGGCAAAACCCAGCCATTTGGAAATGAAGAAGAAATTAATCTTTTCTTCATTCTCATTAAATCAAAAAGGAATCATAACTCAATGCAGTATTACTTAAGTTGAAGTCACATTGGAAAACTAGATATTCTGGCCAGGGAGATGGCTCAGTGGGTAAATAAACTTGCCACACAAGCCTGATCACCTGAATTGAATGCCCAGAATCCCCCAAAAAACCAGAGGCAGTGGCTCTCAACTGTAACTCTAGCATGCCTGTGGCGAAGGTGAGAGGTGGAGATGGAGGAGTAGGTTGGAAATTTATACACACATCGCAGTAGAAGAAATGAGAGACCACACCTCAAAAACAAGGCAAAGGGCCAGTGACAGGGTTCAGTGGATAAAGGTGCTTGCGGCCAAGCCTGGTGACCTGAGTTCATATTCGTGGGTCCTATGTGGCGGAAGGAGAAAACTGACTTTCCCCAAATTGTACTCTGACTTCCACACATAGGCTGTGATACATATGCAGCAGTGTGCATGCACATATGCACTAACACGAGATAACCATTGTAACATAGAGGTTTGGGAGACTCATGCTCTAAGGGAAACGGACAATCCTGAGTGTATCTATGAGGGAGCAAAGGTAAAAAAGCAATGAGCCAACAACAACATTCCCACCAATAAACTAATTAAAATGTGAGTAGAGACCATGTAACAGGTGGAAACAAAGGTAAGAGAGTGAACTAGTAAAATTTAAGGCAAAGAGCCAATCAAACCAAGTGTCTGTCCTGTGAAGAGACACAGAGCTCTGCTCCTGAATAAAGTTAGAGACAGGATCCAGGTTGCTTTTCCGGTCTCTGCAGGACCTCATCAAAATGTTAATGACAGAATCAAAAGATCTTAATAGGATAAAGATGGGAAGAAATCCTTAACGAAGTAAAGGATCTAGAAGAGCTGGTGGCTGAAGAATTCAACCAATGGCCAGAAGCGGGAAGTAGAGGAGGCAGAGGCCCAGAGTGCCAAGACAGACGCAGTGTGTGGGCTGCCACAGTGCTATACAGTCGAACAGTGCGGGCTGAAGAGACAAGTGGGCAGCGTCTTCAGAATGGAGTCGGAGAAACAGCAAGATTATGTACCCAGCCTGACAATCGCTCAAGAACAAATAAAACCAAAAACAGAAGCAAAACAGTGACAACAAGAGGTATCTTCAGGATTTGGAAATTTACTCACACAGTTTGTCTGGATAAGTCATTTAAAGATTTATACTAGGGGAAAAATACGATGGTGAAAACCAAGGAAATGGGAAATCAGGGATAAGAGGCAAACAGGGAGTGGCTTGAGAAATGAATAAAAAGAAGTCTTCTCTTGGCAGCAGTCCAGCAGCCATCTCCCCTTTCTTAACAAACACAGTGGGCTTTGATGGACACGCAAACACTGGAGGATACTGGTGAGGCTTTGGACAAGCATGGGCTTCTTTCTTCTGTATGAAAATACCACTTAAAAACTGGAAGCTCACATTCAAACAGACATATGCACACTCATGTACACATATGCCTGGAAAGGTGTACAAGAATTCCATGGGTTTAAATACAAATCATCAAAAAAATTTCTTATGATTTTGAACAGTTGTGGAACTTAAAAGGAGAAGAGCCCAGGTCACCAAGATGTTAGGACAGTTTTCCTCTTTATGATGTAGTTTAGGACCCTGGTTTAGGACCACCACAAACTGGACTTATAGTCAGTCATAATGTGTTCAGAATCATAATAGGTGTTCAAAAACCTAATATTTTGAATCTACTCATAGAGCAAACATAGTTGACTGAGAGGTTTTAAAGCCTTCCCCTGCTCACGAAGGTGTCACTATCACTAACATCACCAACATCCATCATCCCTTTGATGCAAAAGCATTGGGGTTTCTCTAAATCTATATAAACATGGTCCTGTTTAATTTTCACAGTAACCTTTTAAAGTGTGTGTTGCTATTTTTTCCCATGTTATAGATGCAGAAACTGAGATATGCAGACCTCAGGAGGATTCCTTGGGGTCTTTCTCTTGCAAGCAACAGAGCTGCATATTTCACACTCAGAACATCTGACTTTGGAGTTCACTTATCGGTAACAACATGCACTCATGGTAAAGAAAAAGTAAGGATACAGTGGGAAGCAGAAGGAGCAGAGAAGACAGCATGCTAACTGTATACTCCTCTGAAGAGCAGAACATAGGAGGTACAGTGCTGATGATATTCATGTGAATACTGGACAGTAATCAAGGGAAGAATTCAACATAATGCAGGACTAGGGAGTTGCAATGAAGGGAAAAAGCAGACACTTGTATGCACAAAACAAGCATATATTCAACAAACCAATTTCTGCTCTTTGCAAGCAGGTAGTTGAATAGGTACAATATCAAAGAATCAGTGGTCACCCGATGAACCCAGTAGTTCAGGATTGGGAGCAAAATCAGAAGCCAAGAGGACAAATTTGGAATTGTCAAGTCTACTTTCATGCACCAATTAATTTTTAATTATGTCTTTATTATTTCTGCCACAATAGCTGCACAACTTTAAATTTAAAATATCCCTCTATTTAAAAAAATCCCTTTATCATAAAGAAACTGTAAGTCTTGTGCAAGGCTGATAGGAAAGCCAAGGTAGGATAGCCAGTTCAGAACACTTGAACATGGAATTACAGGATGACTCTGAAGTGTCTTATGATACTCCAGGGCATATAAACCAAGAGAAAGAGGGGTTTGGAAGATATTGGGGAAACATCTAAAGGGTAGAACACAATCATTCAGACAACCGAACTGTCCATTGGGAGATGAATAGATAATCAAAAGGGATCCACAGCAATGGAATCCTTGCTCAGGTCTCAACAATGAAGAAAATCCTCACACGTTCCAGCATGGATGGGCACCAAAGGCATTGTGTTGAATGAAACAAGTCAGTCTCCACAGGACCACACTGTAATGGTTGAGTCACTCCGATCCCCTTAGTGGTTTCATTCAGAGAGAATAGAATAGTGGTTGCCATTAGACTGATGAGGAGCTGCTGTTTAATGGATGCAAAGGTTTAGTTCTAGAGATAGATGAAACAAGGTGGCTGAGTGGTTAAGACAATGGACTGCTGAGATGGATGAGTATGATGAGACAGGTTGCATAAAATATGACTTCCCCTAGTGTCACTGAATTGCATGATTAAAAATATGGTAAATTTTGTGCTGCAATGTATTTTTGATAATAAAAAATCCCCCTCCTCTTTTTTTGGAAAGACAAAAAAGCAACAGTGTTAACATAGAAGCCCAAGACTCTCTGTCTTCAAACTTGTGAGGATAGTTAATCCTGTTCATTCTGGAAAATTTAAGAATTTAAAAACACACTGATTCTGACTATTTAATTAATATTATTTTTACTTACATGGTAAATGACATCTGAGGAGTTTAGAGAGGGACTTCATGGCAGCATGCTTGCCTAGCATGTGCAGTGCCAAGGGCTTGTTCCCACGCATTTCAAAAACTGATATAAATATCACCAATTTAAGTGTATTACAGACATTATGCATGTGACATGTTTATATTCATTCACATCTATGTGATATTCATAATATACAAATTCTCATATTAAAACCCACCATGTTTTATTATCATCTAAAGGAAATTCATGCTTATTTAAGGATTTTTAGAAGTGCTAAAATGTGAAGAGAAAGTTCATTGTAGAGTTGGGGAAGTGAGATATTAAGAGGAACTAGAGTGTAAGTGAAAGAAAACCGTGAACTCCAAATTTTACTCAGAGAATCCTCAGTTTGTCAGTCAGCAAATGCGATTCATCAGCAGCAGTCATAGTCTGTGTTTTTGTGGTAGTGCTGAAGTGTGTGTATATGTGTGACTGAAAGAAAGAGAAGGAGAGAGAGAGACAGAGGCATGAGAGAGAGAGAAGGCAGAGGCACGGAAAGACAAAGACATAGGAGTCTGCGGAACACAAGGGTTTCCAGTGGCCAGAGAATGTCATGAGGAATATAAATTAGCAGAAGATCAAAGAGGCCATGTGACTGCTGCTCTCTGCATGAACAGTAGCATAGCATAGTGCTGGGATGTGATTGGCTGTTGCTAGGATCTTCGTGAAAAAGGGCAAAGGACACTGCCAGAGTCATGTGCTGCCCACTTTCCCAAGTTCACATAAACAAATGCAGAAACGGTAGCATGAACAGCTTAGCATTCCTATTACAAACGATCCGTTGGAAGATGCTGAGGAACCTGGAGTGCAGCTCAGTGATGGTCCACATCCTAAGCATGTGTAAGGTTCTGAGTTCAATTCCCGGTGCCAAATAATACTAACAACAAAATCCTTAGAATACAACACGAGATCTTGGGCAGCCACAAAGACATGTCATTATTTGCTTTTCTTGTGACATGAAATTTTCCTCAGTTTTCAATTTGCTAAAATTAACCCAAACCATGAAACTAAAAAAAAAATATTTATTCTGTTCTTCCTACTAAGTGCTTTCTGAATGCAAAAAAAGAATTTTTTTGGCCTAGTGACTCAGAAATGAAAACACACCCTCCTGGGCTAGGACTACATTCACCTTCGAGTTATGGTAAGTCTGACAGAACAAATTCTCAGTCTGCTTCTCGGACCTTCTCAAAGAACACGGAGGACCAGCTCTGAGAAAACGAAGAAACATCTGCAGCTCAAATTAGTCCTTCAGAGTTCTGACTGATGGGAAAATGACTTGCAGTGTAGCCCAGCTCTTCTGAGCTAACATCTTGAGTTTATTCCTGTGCCTCTTTACTCATTAGTTACTCTCTCAGGTCTGTAATGAGCTTTAAAGACCCAGTGACAGTAAAGGAACATAAACTGGAATAAAGAACACATTCTGGGGAATCTGTGGGGCCAGCTTCAGTCTGCTTGGGGCGTGTCGGTGACTCTGACAAATAAGGAAGACACGAGGGGATGGTCCAGGGCGGGCCCCGGGCGATTCATTAATTTCATCATGGGACTTGCCAACAGATAAGAGATGGCTTCTTCTGAGGCAGATTCTTCAATGCTCTGTGGACTGTGCTTTACCATGAAAACAGAAGGATGCTCAGCAATGAATACCGAGATGAGTCATGCTCCTGACAGGAGCAAGGGCCCCGTGAGTCAGACCTTGGCAGGAAGCCAGAGGCTGGGACATAGGCACGGCCAGCCAGGCAGCTACTGTGATCATTTGATGCTTAGAGCTTTAGAATTGAGCTTTTTTCCCAACAAGGTTACCTGAGTCCTAAAAGTGAGAAAATAGAAAATCAGAGCAGTTGATGACACAATGTTCCAGCAGAACATGGCTACTCCCCCCTGGGCAGCGGTTCCACATATAGGACATGGCAACTTTGGGTGGCCGCCATCCCTGCTCTTCACAATGACCTTCCCTACCTGGTGTGGTCCCCCATCTTGAACCAAACGCCTAAATGTGGAAGGGCCTGTGCTGCTCCACAGTGTCCGACCCAGGGCTACTCCCTCACCCACGTCTCCTGAGAATCCTTTACCTAAGTCCTCACCTTTGAAGCTTCTCCAGCTATTGAGCATGCGCCAAAGATCTCATGTGACCCACTTACTGTCTGCAGTAAACTCAGTCAATTTCATTTCACTCCAGGAGTGTTCCTGGTGGGCTCTGAGCCTCAAACGGAACCTCAAAATCCTGGCAAACAGGCTGGGTCATAAATGCTAATTCAGGAATGAGAATTAGAATGAACTTGAAGAATGCCCCACCCAGGCTTTTAACTTATTTCACTATTGTGAGCCTGAACCTGGTATGGCCAGATCTTCAAAATTCCAAGAGAAAAGGGCTTTAAAACTGTTCCAGGAAGAAAAAAAAAAAAGCAATTCTATACATCCTCGTGCACTTAAATTTTCTTAAAAGAGAGAATACAAGGAGCTGAGGAAGGTCTTCGGGGGATAACATTGAGAGAGAGGAAAGTTTTAAAGGCCTGTCGGCAGTGCTCCATCCTTAAGGACTGAGTAAAGGCACAGGTTTGGCTACCCCAAGCCAGAGGAAATGGCCCTTGGGAATGAAGTGCTAACTAGAATCATTTTTTCAATCGAAACAGTGAAGGGAAAAACAGGGGTTGGCCCAGCTGAGGAAAGCCCTATCTTGGAAAAAAAAAACAACACAGCATGTGGCTCTGGGGTCTAAAAGCCTTTGGACAGCTGGGAATCTCTGACACCGGAGCACTCACAGGAAGTGGTCGGAGCGAAGGACTCCTGGTGCCACCTGTCGGCATGGCATCAGGAACTCTTCCATGACAATTTTCAGAGATAGTTCCACTGAAGACTGCCTTAGCTCAAAACTTTGAAATTTAACTAGAAACAGACAGAAGAGCCTTCTGAAAAGCTTTATGGTAAAGTACAAAATGAGTCTCTTTTAAGGCATATTTAAGGACTACAAGAAGGAACTATATTCGAACGGGGGAAAAGACGTTATTGAAAGAGACAAAGCAAATTGGAATTGCCTCAAATACAGGCAAATATTGAGTTTCACACATGGTAATGAGTTAATAAGCAAATAGAAATATTTGATGAGGGAGCTAATGAGCCGAGGTCTGCTTCATAAATTAGGCATGAAATAAACAATATGAAGGCTGCATTACGAAGGAGGAAGATGAGGGTTGGTGAGGTAGCTCAGGAAGTGGAGGGGACTGTGTGCAAACCTCATGGTCTGAGTTCACTCCCAGAACCTATATGTAGAAGGAGAGGACTCCTTAAAGTTGTCTTCTGATCTCCATACATACACTGTGACCCATGTGCACACCTTTTTTTCTCTACCCCAAGCAAATAAATAAATGAACAACAAAACCTTTTTTAAAAAATAGAAAGATGGAGGCTGGAAAGATGATTCAGCAGGTAAGTACAAATGATTTACAAGCATGAGGACTTGAGCTCACATCTCTAGGACCTGAGTAAAAAGTTGGATGTCATCACCCACACCTATAACTCCAGTGCGCTGGTCAGAAGGGTATGGAGGCAGGAGGATCGCTGGGGCTTGCTGACTGCCGTACTAAATGCAAGTTCAGTGAGAGACGGTGGAAAGTAATAGAGCAGGATACTTGATGCTTCCCTCTAGTCTCTGTGCATGTGCACAACACATGTTTATGCATACACACAGACACACACAGAGAAAGAGACACAGGCACACACACACTCTCACACATATTTCCCTCCACTTTTTTCACACATAGTCTTTTTTATATATAAGTAGAGTGATGAACGTGAGATTGCCACTCAATCATGTGTCAGGAATTCTGGAAGAGTAATAGACATGGATTCCACAATGAAGGAACACTGAGAGTGAAGAACAAGACAGTGTTTGGAGAGCTCTCTGAGTTCACCAGAACTAATGTAAGATGTGCATTTGCAGATTCAAATACACACAGCACAAGGCAAGTGAAATTAGTCTGTTCCACATCCCAAAACGAGGACTAAATGATGATATTAACCAGAGGAAAACAATGTTGAGTTCCTGTAGGAAAAAAAAGCAAACCAAGAATACTATTTCCTGCAACAGGAACCAGAAGAGAAACCAAAAATGATTTTGAGGTTTCCTAGGAGAAACTTTAAGCTTGGAATTTCATATCTCACTAAACTATCATTCCCAAACGAAAACAAAATGTTTTTGACCACTGAGAAAATTAGTCACTCACAGACTCATTAGAACTGTTAAAGGATGCTCCTCCAATAACAAAGACTAATCACATAAAGTAAGGACGAGAGGTGTCATAGTTAAGTACAGGTGTCAACTTGACTGTTGAGGGTTTTGGGCACAGTTGTAGAGAGTTGATGGTTGAGTTAAGCCCAGAGCAAACCTGAAGGAGATTGTCCAGCTGATGGGGAAGACCCAGCCCATGGTGGGTGGGATTAGGCCTTGGATAAATCACAGAAAGCTGTTGAAAGAGTTGGCATCCTTCTGTTCACTTGGCCAGACATGCTAGTCTGGCAAGTAAGGATTGTCCATCTCTCAGACGTTACGTGGTGATGATGTGGCCAGTTCCCTTGGCCCTGGTGTTGGTGCATTCTCTCCCTTCAAGCTGGACTGAGAACTGTAACCAGACTGTCATAAGAAAGTAAACTCCTTGTTCCCTTAAGCTGTGTAATGGTCATTTATCAGCAACCATGCAGGAAGACTGCAACAAGAGGCAAGATTGAAAGGAAGTAAAGAACACAATTAATCCTAAAAAAAGCTTTAGAAACAGATAATAGTGACAGTGGCAGTGATGGTGATGGCATCTGGTGGTAGGAAAGTGGGAAAAATGACAGACATAGTCACTAAACTAAGAACAAATGAGGGTTCTAAGAATCTTACCTTGTTAAGGAGAAAGAAGAAATTTCAACTCTAGAATTCATACAGTGATAAATACATCTAAACATTTTAAAAGGGGATCTAATGAGATGGATAAGAAATACACTTTCTAAGCAAATGAAAAATAAAAGAATGAAGAGCTGAAGGGAAGCTATAAGCCCAGAATTACTTCATAAAGACAAATGAGCCTAATACACACGTGTACATGCACACAAATGTGGACATGGATGCACACACTCATACAATTGCACACGTGCACACACACGTGCACACACCTACATACCTATGTATGTTCACTGACTGTCTGAAGGGGCTAAATAAAGCCTGCCTGTAACCCATCAGATTGTCAGCTCTGATGGCCAGCTGTCTACACCAGGAACCCAAGAGAGAGCAATGAATCAGCTTTCACTCTTGGGACTTCATTGCATGTCTTATTTTGGGCCTCTTCTCTCCCCATCCTTCTCCGGATCACTCTGAAAACACCCTGTAGTTGAATCCAGGACCTAGCATAGTCCTTGCTTCTCCCTCACCCGATGGTAACACTCTGCTAATCTTCAAACCCCTTACTTTCTCCTCCGTTCAGTTCTCTTTCCCTTTTACCGCTCATGATTATTCCAAGATGTGCTGTGGGGGAGGAGGGAGTGGGAGCTGGTGTAATCTCATCTCTCACTCTCACTCACTCTCTCTCTTTATCATTTGGAAGAACTATATTTATTTCATTTCCAATTCCTACTCTTGTTTTAACTTTTGCATGCTCATTTGGATTTTATTTTAGCTTTAAAAAAATAGCCTATAACTTCCAGGCTTTCTTAAATCTTTGGCTGTAGACTATTACTCATTTGTTCATTTCGGCATTTATTTTGAAACTTTTTATTTTACCTGCCGTGTTCTTCATAGGACCTTTTAAATTTTCTGATATTTTACCATTACCATCTTCAATATTAATTTTCCACTTACTCCATAATTAACACTTATTTATTAGTTTCTTAACGTTTTATCTCTGTTAGCTGTTTATTTCCCTTCTTTCCTTAGGTATTTTCTTTTGCTATGGTTTTCCTTAGTTAAAGCCATGTCGTGCAAGCCAGGAACTAGTCTGATTGGCCCTGCAGTAGTTCCCATGGGCTGTTCTGACACCACCCTGGCCACTGGCAAAGCTTCCCATAGTAGCACAGGGTGCTTGAGCTTGCGGGGCAGCATACCTCCCAGCTCCCTCCAGCCCCTCTTGGAAATCAGTGCCTTAGGAGAGATGCAGGAGTTCTGGTGAATTATGCCCCCAAGGTGTCTCAGACAGGAGAAATCATGCCACAGAGGGACCCTTGACTTAGTCCCCCTGAGTCTGAAGACAGAAAACTTGAGCGAGGCTTGGCCCTCTCACGTTCTCCAGGTCACTTCCATTTTTTTAAATTAAATTTTATTATATATACTTAACATATACAATATGACTGAACATGCATGCTAGAATGCTTCTGCTGGTGCGGAAACCATGAAAACCTCTATCACCTTAGAGTTGCCACCCTATGACAATAACATCTGTAGTCTGTCTACTCCTTTACCCAAAGCCCTGAATATTAGTGTTCCTAACCTCACTGTTTTGTGGAAATAGGAATGAGACCTGGGGCTTTGTACATGCTAGGCAAGTATTCTACCACTGAGTTACATCTTAATCAGTGCAGTATTAGCTCTAGCCACTGTGTTGTACAACAGACCATCCCTTCTGTTCATCTTACATGCCACTGCTTTGTACCCTTTGACTATATTTTTCTGTTCCCTGGTCCCTACCACATAAACTGCAATGAGTATAGTCTTCCACAGTTTAAAAAAATGCATACCCTATAAGTGAGATGATGTGATAGATTTCTTTCTGTGTCTGGCCTATTTTGGCTACAGTAATATCTTCCAGAATCTCTTCAATTTGTAAGGCTGAGTAATAATCATTCACACACACACACACACACACACACACACACACACACACACACACAGTATCCGTTGGTCTACTTTCTTGTTTCTGGCAGGAAGTCACATGCCCACTGATACCCTACAGCAGTAACAGGAAGTAGATGCTCACTCTTCCTTCATGTTGAATAGACCAGCCTTTCTGTTGTCTGCCACCTGGCAGTGGCCAACTCCCAGCTCCATCTTTGCAGCGTTTGGCTGTGGTCAGGCCGGGCTCCTGAAGGTGTCCAGCGATGATGTGGGAGTAGTGCTTCAGATACAAGAGGCCCCAGAGTGAGCAACATACAGCTTCTTCCACAAAGCCCTGGCACAGATACTTTTATGTCAAGTGTGGATACTCTGCAGTCGAGCTTGTGAGAGACATGGTTTCTCTCCAGCAGTGAGGCCAGGTTGGGTTATCAATGAAGGACCTTTGATGGCAAGTTCCCCTTCAATATGATTTCAGAAAGTTTCTTCAGTTTTCAAGAGAAAATATAAATGTCAGTAACCTCTGGTGCTTTATTTACCTCTTTGTGGAATTCCTCCTGCTTGGTTTATGCATCACATGGAAGCACCATGACACTTGTCTCCCCATGGGCCATGAGGCTCTACTTTGTGAGGAAAGGTCTTCGTAAAACTCTTTCATCCTAGCCACTCGACAGACACACGCTAAACATGCCCCCAGTCAGTGTATTAGGCACTGTTCTCAGTGCTGGGGTCACCAGGGACCTGTCCAGAGCAGCCGGGTCTGTGTGAATCTGGTACTCTGCTCAGGGCTTGGAAATAGGTGTGGTAAGTCAGGAAAAGGTGTGAGTGACATGGACGAGCCACAGGGGACGAGCAGGAGGGAGCCCAGAGTGTGAGGACAGGGAGGCATTTCCAGCAGGTGTTTTCTTGGGATGGTGTCCACTGCACCCTGTACAAGGAGCAGGATGATCTCCTCCTGCGTGCCTGCTCTATTTTTACCGCTTGGACACTGTGAGTCATGCTACTGATTGTCTCTCTCAGCACTGCTGCTACTGAGCTCACAGCCAGCCCTGGACTTCAAAGCACACGTTTGGGGTAATGACCACTCTCTCTCTTGCTGTCTTAACCTCATTTTCCCTAATCTCTTCCCTCCACCTATATATGTATCACTTACGCGTTCTATCATTTTGCTATATTTGCCATGCCCTGCGTGGCGAATGCCAGACAGAATCAGCCTGTTCCCCAGGTTCTTTTCCATCTGCCAGCAAGCTGCCTCTGGCAAGAAAAGCCAGTCTGTCTCCACTGGCAAAGAAAAGGGCAGCTGAGAAGATGACAAGGATTTGGTCATTCACTTGTGAGTTACTTGGTAAAAGACAGAGCCTCTAAGCCATGATCTGGAATCTGAACCACTCGAGTAGCTGACTAAGATGAGCTTTAATGACTTACTATTAAGATGCCATTGACTGTAATCTGTAAAAGTTCATTTCCATGGAATACCTCGCCTAAGTGTACAGTAGAACAATAGCAATGCAAACACCTAGAGCCCCCTCAAATGTGCTTTGCAGGCTCACCTCAACCACATCCTCACAATGCATAGCTCTCATCTTTCTTCATTGGTCTCTAATAGAGTGGACAGTCCCTAATCAGAAGCTGGGTGGTTGAGCATCACAGCAAAAGTGCATTTGATCTGCACGATCCTGAATTATATGTGCATGAGATAACCACAGAAGGACGTTTATTCTTCAAGGTCTCTAAAATAGGTACTGGGTGAGGACAGTGGCTGTCTTGTGGTAGTGCTCTCCCCAACACAAGGAAGGTCTGGAGGGCAAGGTTCTCTGGAAAATTAGAGATGCAACTCCCTGAAATTCATGCCTGCTCTGTCCATGGTGATTCATCCTGAGTCAGAGCTGTCTCAACCATGCATGAGTGGCTTCCCCAGTGACATTGTCTTCCTTGTGACATGTCAACTCCAAAACTGCGCTTGTCTTTGGATTTGATTTGTGTATGATATGGAGAGAAGCCATGATGCAGAACAGGCTACCTCTTCAGCAAAGCTATGACTTCTCCTCCCAGGAAGGGTCTAATGCTTCCCAGAAGCTAGCTTGACAGAAGGCTGGAGAAAAGACACTGGTCCCTCAGAATCTTTGGAAGATGACCACAGAAGGTGGTTTGGGGAAAAGGCTGGGGAAAAGACAGTGATCCCTCAACATTTCTGGGGTTGACTTTAAAAGTTGACCTGGACAGAAGGGCTGGTACATGAACAATTGCTCCTTAGTTTCCCTGGGATGTTACTGCAAACACTTGCCCCGAGAGAAGTGTGTTCCTCAGCATCCCTATAACTCTAGCTCCAGTATCCCTGTAGATACCACAACCTACGGATGCCACAACCTAAGTCTTTTATATGAAATGAGATGGTATTTGCATAGTTTTGTGTATACGGTGCATCATGTTGGTTTTAGGTATAGTATGTAGTATGATATGAACTAGGGTGAGAAGGTTCCATTTCGTACTTTGGGAAATAGCGACAAAGGAAAAACCTTGCATATGTTCGTTGTACACAGCTATCTTCTGAACACTTCTTATCTATGGTTAGCTGAATTTGCAGATATGGAAGCTGCAGACCAAGAGGTATTGTTGTAATTTATGCAAGAAGCAGTTACAGAAAGCGCTGGACTTGAGAGGTGTAGGTGAGGACAGAAGAGCCAGGATGTGTGCTGTTCAGCCAGGATTTGCCTCAGGCAGCTGGGCTCAGTCCTGCGGGGGAGTCAGAGACAATGCAAAACAAATGCCCACCCATTCCACCGGAGGATGAAAGCTGGGCAACTTCTTACAAACATCTCCTGCATCACTGGTGGGGGCAGTTCCTGTGACATTCCCTTTCTGACTCATACAATTTGTCTTAGGGTGGGCTGAGCAATGGAAAGCAGCCCCAGGGTAGAAAGTCATCAGTTCCAGATATAACAAGCTCTGAAACTGACGGAAATGTGTGCCTAAAATTCACACCTGAGGTGCTGACCTTATTTGCTCTGGTGCATTAAAGTTTCCTGAATCAAACACCACGGGTAAATTCTCCTTAACTCTGCAGGATGCAACTGTCAGGTGGGTCCCATGTGTCACACAGATCCAGCGGCTTATGTAAGTTGAACACTGGTATCACTACCACTTGCATTTTCAAAACAGAAACTGAAGTTCAGAGAGGCAGAGCTAGTTGATGAAAGGTAGTGGCTAGAAAGACATAGCTGAAAGGAAGACTAGCAACTGTGCCTCAGAGCCTCTATCCATGCTTGACTCCCCAGAGTTTTCCATTAGGAATGTGGGTGCTGAAATACCCTAGGCACAGTGTAGTTCCAGGCCCGGGGTAAACCTGAAGGGTGGCCCTGGGACCCAGTAAACTGGAGACATGAATTTTAATGTACACAGAAGCACAATGCTCCAGCTAAAGCAATTCTACATATAGAAAACACAAAATAAACTACAATATATGTAAATAGATGAAATACATGAGTGCACTATTTATATAGGTAGAGAAATAGAGAAATCTCTTTTTCTACAAGCTAACAAATATTTTAGTATGTCTGCCACCTTGAGGAAATCTCACCTTTTTTTTTTTTACTATTTTTTATTTTTGCATGCGTGTGTTTATAGGCTACAACTAGTAAGATATGCTGTTCCCACTTTCAGTTTCTCTTTGCTAATTAAGAGCCTCTCCTTTCGACTCCCTTGTAGACACCATGGCTGTCAGAGTCAGATCAGAAGAGCAGTCTGTTTTGTCTTATGGGAAATGTATCTCCTATAAGATATGTTCGAGTATGAACCACACATTCCTCTTCAACCTTCCTCATTAGGCAGGAAACTGTGGACATCCAGATAAACACAGCAAAGGTGAACAATATTTTACAGGCTGAGCTTTAACTAGGTATTCCGTGGAGTTAGATGTGGACACTGCGCCTGCTGCATGGTGGAACATTTGGTTTATGTTGTGCCATACACACCACTTGAGTTAAAAACAGAGGGAAAAGGTTTTTTTTTTTTTTTTTTTACTACAGTCTGGGTCTTCAATGTCCCTACGTGTCCCAGACATTGAAAACTTACTCTCTTGCCTATGATGCTAGAAGGAGGGGAAACAGTATGTGGGTATGGGGGAGTAAGTCAGGTCATTGGACATATGTTAACAGGTACTCTCTACCCAGTTTTGCTGTCTTCTCTCCTAGCCTCTATTCCCCTCCTCTTCTCTTTTATCTCTTATTCTTTTTCCTTCTTCCCTCTCTCTTCCTCCATTCCTCTATGCCTTCTCTCTCTCTCTCTCTCTCTCTCTCTCTTGCCACATGCTAAGCAATTCCCTCTTCCTTGTGCTCCCACCCTAACCAACACAGATCAAAGACAGAAACTTCTGACAATGGGTCTTTATATGCCAATAATCTAGGGTATTTTGGCCAATGAAGAAGAGCTGACTAACTGGAAACATCAAGTCCTCTAAAATCCATATTGAAATATACCAATAGCCTGATGTTCTGTAGAAACATGAAAGAGGGATTAAAAATACCATTCAACAAAAAGATCCTCTGTCCTTTTATTTCAGGGCATGTGTGGCATTCAAAATTTATTTTCTAATGGACAAGTAGCTCATCCAGTAAAACCTCTGATCACACAGTCACAAGGATTTGACCAATAGTGAGAAAGCCAGGAAGGAACTGGTGTGTTCTTGTAACACCCACTGCACAGTGTGAACATATGAATAGTGAGCAAGCAAACACTGTTATTATATTCATGTGTGGTTCTAGAAGGAAAGGCATGACTTGGCAAAAAAAAATAATAACTAAGAAACAAAATTTGGTAGCAGTGTTCATCCACATTTCAGAAAAGACCTTTGACAAAGGGAAATAGTTCTTTATTCAAGTGCTTGGTCTTTTTCTCTTCTCATTAAACCATTACAGCAATGCTACATCACCTGCTAAATATTACTGCTTGTAGAAAAGGGGATTACAAAAATGGAACCATAAAGACATCTTTAATATCTAGCTGTTTCCACCAGTACACCAACTCTTAGGTTTAAGATGAGGTCTGGGAATACTTTGGGAGTCATGGAATAGGAAAACAGAGACAAGAGCTACAAAAATAAAAATGAAATGAGATAGATAAATTAAAGCTTTCACACCCAGGACTTGCCTATTCAACTTTGTGGCCTTCGTGCAACACGCAGGGGGGGAAAATCTTCGTTATGACTTGGCATAAGTTGTACCAAGGAAATTAAAAATAAAAGATTTTTGCAAACTGTCATAGGAAGCTTACTTATCTAAGTCTCTTCCAAGACAGTTCTCCAATACGATGGGCATTGGAAAACCATAGGAACTCACCCTAGAATCCCTGCTCAGGATTCCTGCCTACCTCTGGATCTGGCAAGTGGACAGTATCTAGGATGTGTGAGATGCAAGTTGGCACTGGGTTTAACCAGGTGGCATTGCATGTAGCTTCCTGAGGACTAGTGTCAGTCCATGAAGGGTGTCTTAACCTATGATCCTAAAGTCGAAGGAAGTGCACTATTTCTACAATCTATTTTTCAGGGGTACTTTCTTTTCTTTGGAAGTATCTTCAGAAAACACAAGATAGTATAGTGGTTAAAGCACTTGCCACACATGCAAAAGGACCAGAGATTAGATTCCCAGTAAAACGCTGGGTGATCCTGGTACCACATACTGAACCTTCGGGTTGCCTGTGGTGGTAAAGTCTTGCTCATATGCTGCATGTGACCTTCTGTGATGTGCCTTCTCTCCAGAGTGCGTCTGCTAACAAATCTGAAGGGCACTGGCAGCTGAGAATGTTTCCCTATGCTATTTGCAGCAGGGTTGCCTGACCTGACAGCATGGTTAGCCTGCTAACAAAGGTGTCACATCTGGGGACATGGTAGAGGGGCCCACAGATGTGCTGGGAACTTCAAGATTGGCATAGGGTGTGCTCAGATAAACACAGATGGGATCTGCACACAATCTTTTGTCTCAATGCTCTGCTCTCATGACTCCAGTCTAGCTGCCTCTAGGAGAGCAGGACTTGGTGTTTTCAGTGTGGCCCTTAGCCAGGGGCGCTACCTGAAAGGACTTGCCTTATGTGGCTGGGCTTCCGCTCTGATGTTCATGGTCACCATGAAGGAGGACAAGTCATTGGTCAGGCCATTGGTCTCTATCGAATCATTTTCTCCCTTGCTAAGGGCTGGAAAAGGGAAGACCCCTTTCCTCTGGCGCATCTAGGGACACTCTGATGGTGAGCTCCAGAGTGGGTGATACTACATGGGTGCTGTGAAGTGGCATGGAGCTCTTTAAGGTGACACAGGGGAATCCTGGAAGCTCATTTCATCCATATCTTCATGGCGGATGGCAAATGCACTGCCATTCTCTCTGATCACGTGTGGCTTGGGAATGTTCCAGCAGTTCCAGACAGAAGATATACTCAAGGACTAATAACCGCTGTTGGCAGAAGGCATGGGCACTTTGCTGGTTCATAGCCAGCTTGCTGCTACAGAGTACCGGCAGAATTGTTAGCATTGATCAGTTTGCCTTTGAGTAACTACCTCATGCTCTGGGGTAAAGTTTCCGCTTTCAAGTACAGGATGCATTGCTCAGTAGAATGCTCCTTCGTGTCCCCCGAGCAGCCTCAACTGTGACTATTCTCACTCTGTGGGCCAGATGGCCCATGGCACAGGACAGTTGGGGAGAAGCCATCCATAAACATTGGTCCCTTACTGTCCTTCACAGGACAGGCAGATTTTCAGAGTATTTTTTCCTTATGTCCCAAAAACTCTAAAGATCTCATTATAACATTTCTCATACGTGTAAGTCTCTTTTTGCTTTACTGAGGTTTTTGTCCTGGGATCCATTGGAGCACATAACTTCTCACCGCTGGAACTACATCTGCAAAGCCTCATAGTGACTGTTTGTCCCAACCCCCTCCAAGTCGGCGTGCCTGCCTGGGCCTTGGCATGGAGTGAGCCACAAATTCTTGGAGACAGGAAAATTTACCCTTTATGTAAATAAGTGATATAGCTTCACATATGAGTTTGACTTTTTTCTATGATGATATATACATATTTTTTCTAGTAACGAAGATCAACTCCAGGGTCTAAGAAATGATAGATAAGCAAACATTCTACTAGTGAGCTACATTCCTGGCTCTCCATCCTTTCTTTTTTTAGCATATGAAGTCTTTCTATTTTTTTCCACTCTTTTTTTTAAAAAATAAATAACATCTTCCAACTGTATTCATTCACTTTTAAAGACATCAGAGTCACATTTGGCAGCATTTCACGTGCCATTTGTGAGCTATAACTGTGCGAATCAAACATCCCCGAGGGGAGCAGGGATGTGGCCCCTTTCTGGTGCTGATGCCCGCACAGATGCACAGGCACTGATGCCCAGGTCCCTGGCACCATGCCTGGTGAAAGGCTGGCTGCCCTCTTCCATTTTCTTTTTTCTCAATGCCCACCTTCTCGTCATTTTACTTCCCACTAAATCTGGGAAGACAGGAGAGTATGCAGACAGTGATTACAACTCTTTGAAATGCAGTTATCTGTATTAGAAATGTGCTTTAACAAGAGATCATTATAAGGAAAGACAACTGTGTAATTGTAATTTACCGAGCAACGATGGATGGTATGTATCTATCTCCTTAGCTGAGGGTTGGGAGTGAGCTTTACATGTTTGCAAACCATTTGTAAAGATCTCCACTGTTTACCAAGTGATAGGTGAAGAGACACACCTTGCTTTATCATGAAGACCTCTTGTCCTCGCCTTCTCTCCCCAAAGCAAGTCAGCTCCATCTGGATGAGGCATAGAGAGCAGTTATATACACAGCCACATATGTCATCATAACCTGATATACCACAAATGCTTTTGCCACTGCAGGGACATGCTGGCAGTTCTCCTGTATCCACAGACAAAAATCCTAACTGAGTGGCCTTGAGGTTGGCAGGGTGAATGTGAACTAATTACCTTCCATGCATGAGTGAAATAACTGTGTACGCCAATAGGTGGGATAATGAGAGAACACACTGTTCCCATTCCTGTTCCTTTTCTAACCGTTGATGACAGCATTAGATCAGGAAAGATTTTCATTTCTCCTTCAAACAGTGACACACAGCTATCAAGATCCACTGGCAGCGCAGCCACTTGGAAAGCAGTGGAATCCATGTATTTATCTAGAAATTCCACTAATGGCCACTTATGCAAAGAAATTGGAATCAGACTCTGTAAAGAGACACCTACCCTTCCATGTTCACTGTAGCAACATTATCAACAGATGAGATTCAGAATCAACTGGTAAGTTCATCAGAAGATGAATGGATAAAGACTATATGCTACATATACAGGGTAGACTAGTAGAATAATTTTCAGCTTCAAAAAAGGGATGTCATCTGTTGATAATACAAATGAACCTGGAGGACATATGTTATGGTTTCATTTTGATGTCAACTTGACAATCGCAGACTGTTTGGGGCGCAGCTGTGGAGGGTTAATGGTTAGGATGGCCCCGGAATGAGTCTGCAGGTACTTGACTGATTGCTGTGGAAAATCCAGCCCATAGTGTGTAGTACTTTCCAGTGGTGGACCAGATAATAGGAGGTACAAGAAGGAGGGACTTTCTCTTCCCTTATCTTGTGTCCACTTTACGAGCATCGTGGCCTTCTTTGTTGCAGCTGCCTCCATCCTTGGCTGACTGGGAGCTTCACCTTTTCCACCACATTGTTGCTGTTCCCTCTGCCTTTGGAGCCTGGCCTCTAGGCCTTGCTGCTGTTTGCTGTTCATCACTGACATCGGATCCCAGCTGTTCTTCACTAACATTGGAAACCAGCATCTTTGACCCTCCAGAGAAGTAAAGGCTTGAGACCTTCTTGAGATCTTTTGGCTTTGTGGACCATTCTGGTCAAGAGCGAGGTGACTGCTTTGAAGGACACTATTTTTTTATTGAGTTATTTTAATAAACTTATATATATATTATATTCTGTAGATTTTGTTTCTTCAGAGAACCCTGACTAATACAACATACACAAAGTGTAATCAGTCAGAAAAAGGATGGGCCCATGTACATGAAGTGAAGAATGTGAAATAGTCAAGCTTACAGAAGTCAGAAGCAGAATGGTGTTTGCCAGGGGCTGAAAGTGGAAGAGGAAAACAAGAAGTGTTGTCAAAAGACACAAAGTTTTGGTTATATAAAGTGAGCAAGTTTTAGACATTAACTGTACTAGTGTCTATGCACAACAACACCGTCCTGAGGGAAGAGCTCACGTTAAGTGTTCTTAGCATACACACCAACAAGAGGGCGGGAAGAAACTTTGGAAGTGCCCTGTGGAACAGTAACCTGTTATTGTCAGTCTCAGGTGTGTATGCTTACTTCTCACCCACGCAGTTGCACATACCAGCATGCCCTGCTTTCTGTGTAGCAGTCATGCTGGTATAAGCTGGGTTACCCACTCCTCCTGGGACCCTGCTGCTGGACACTTCTTTAAGTTCCGTGCTATGATGTCGCCATATGGAAAGCAACCTGGCTGAGGGCTGGAGAGTGCTGGGTGTTCATTGACAAAAATTGTCAGTGTACTGGGTGGACAGAAAAACCTGCCCTGTATGCATGTCTGCTCTGGGTTTCCAGTGTGGAGTTATAACTCGATATCCAGACTTGCAGATCAGTGATCAGCCAACATTTTTCTATGTAGTTCTGGTAGAAGCAAATCTACATATAATGTATAAAATCAAAATACAACATGATCTTGAAGTGTCAGTTGGAATCATTGGCTAAATTCTGCATTTTGGGCCCTACTGAGATGCTTCACCAATTCCTGGAGTTTCTCTTCAATAGAAAAAAAAAATCCAGGATTGTCTAAAAGCCTTGATATCTGTTATACCTTGAGCATAGACTCAAAGTCCTTGAGGAAATCTTTCGTTTACAAGATTATCCAATTGACTGTCACTTTGGCATGTTAGGATTATAGATGGGATTATATGCAGTGACACACCTATCTCTTTCCGACCAGGTGCTCAATCCTTCTGTAACCAAAGAATGTTATTTATAACTTAAAAGAAAAACCTGACTCAAAAGGTTTACAAAGTCTGGACATGAAACATCTTAGATGAAATCCCATGTTTCTAAGAAAACATTGCTTTGTAAAGATTTTTCCTGGGCAGATGCCACACAACTAGGAAATGGGAGATCCAGGACAGACCAAAGCAATGATAAACTAATGCGTTCACTGGGTTTACTTACAAGAGCAGGCAGTAGTAGGGAAGATTCAAAGACAATTCATCACAATACAGCTAACAACTTCCCTGTGGCTGCTGAGATGGAAGGAACTCTCTCAGTTGACTTGCTCAGCTTATATAGACCAAGGCCCCTCCCATCTTCCTGCAAGTGAGTCATGTGGGCAGCAGGTATGCATGCACATTGACATTTTAGAACCTTCCAGCTTCTGTATCTCAGAGAATTAAAACCATCAACAGGTGTGATCTTAATAGTCTAGGGCCAAAATGGAGGCCAGAGGAAAATGTCATGCAACAAACATGAGCTAGAGCAGAGACACTCGGTGAAGGGAATTGTGCCTGTAGAGATAGAGAAGTCTTTATTAAGCTAACTAAGGCTGTATGTAGGCTGGAGAAAATCATAAGTACCCAGTCTTTTTGGTGAGGGAGGTGGGTAGAAACTGAGAACTAGAAATAGACACTGAAGACAAAATAAGGCTTAAGATATTTTCAGAATCTCAGTATGGAAGCAAATGCATCTCCTCCCCAGCACTGACTTTGATGGGAGCATTTGATTTAGTGTCAAATGAGCTTTACTGCAGATCTAGTGAAAGAAAAAAAATGGACTATTTACTAGCACTGAGTTATGGACATGCACCATCCTGAATGGAGAGCTTGCTGTTTGCAGCAGGGGCAAGTTATGGTGCTCATTTTATAGATGAGGGAACAGGTGGTCAGAAAGCTAATACATTGCCAAGGTTTACAAACTCGTTGAATAACAAGTATATCCAGGTTTGTCAGTACTGAAGTCCATATTCATTCTGCTATATCTAACTCCAAACAAAAACAATATAATACATTTAGCCAAAGAAATGAAATATGTGTGTGCTGAAAGCTGTGAGACATCACTGGAAGAAACGGCAAGGTGGAATTTTGTGATCATGAGCTGACAAACCTCTGCTTTAGATGAAGACAGGCCATACTGAACCACAGATTCAGCGATTCAGTGTTAAGACTGGCTTGCTGTCAGACTTAGCAAATGCATCTCAAGATTCACATGGGGCAGAGACACACCCTGCTTACTCCTGAGGCACAGAAGAAACACAGAGACAGAGGGAACAGTGTAGGGGAAGTGTGTGTGTGTCAAAGAGAGGAGAGAGAGAGAGAGACAGACAGACAGATATTAGAACATGTGAGAATGCATGTGTCCAAGTCTGCACATGTCACCATACATGTGTGGATGCAGAGAACAACCTTATAATGTCGACGCCCCTCATTCCCCCTTGTTGGGGACTGGGTCTATCTACCTATGCTACATAAGCCAGGCTAGCTGGCCAGCAAACTTCTGTAGGCATGCTGGGATTACAGATGTTTATGCCTCCATTTCCATTTTAGGTTGAATCTCGAGATCTAGTTTCAAGGTGCCAGTGTTGCATGGCAAGCATTTTACCTGCTGGTCTATCTCCACAGCCCAACACAGCAATTTTTTGATGTACAAATGACATCAGTCTTCACTTATTTGTGTGCCATACAGCTAAGGAGTCAGCAAATTGTGATCTTGTTGAATTCCCAACAACTTTAGTATTGTATCATTCCTGTTTTA
The DNA here is from genome assembly GCA_023101885.1 of Typhlomys cinereus. NCBI lineage: Eukaryota > Metazoa > Chordata > Mammalia > Rodentia > Platacanthomyidae > Typhlomys > Typhlomys cinereus. Next base: position 1,972,809 of record JALPQD010000377.1, on the reverse strand, counting down.
GGCACTCAGAAGCTGAAGTCCAAGTCCTAACAATTCATCCTAATTCTGTCCAAATAAACTTCCTGCATGGGAATAAAGAGGTGTTCTTGACCCTTGGTTTAAGGCTGGCTGTTGATCTGGTGGCTCTCAGAGGAACACCATGTGTCAAAGATGTGCTCCTCATCCTCCTTGCTCCAGTGAGTGATTAGGCTTTCTGTCACTGTGGAAAACACTCCTGAGCTGACCAACTTAAAAGAGGGGGGACTTACGTTGGGTCACAGTTTCAGAGGGTCTGTCCCAACAGGTCCCAATAGCTTCTTCAAAGACATGGCCCCACACTTCCTTCTACTAGCCCACTTCCACTTCCCAGTTGTTTATCAAGATAGAGATCAAGCCTTCAATACCTGGCCTATGGAGGATGTTTAAGACCCTGATACATCCCCAGACTCACTGCCATCACTCTATAGAGCACTGGCTGACTGGTGAATCCCAAGTAGGTTCAGATTACATATAGGACTATCCAAGAGATGAACCAGGGCAGGGGAAGCAATGGAAGATAAGTGTCCTCTCTCAAAAGTAGTGAAGGAAGAGGGACTCTCTCAAAGTGATCTAGACCCTGCTTTCTGCAAGCTGGCCATATCATGCAGTTCTCTTGTCTGAAACCTCTGAGAAACATGTATCACCATGCAATGCAAATAGGAAAGCTCTGAAAGTCCAGGCTACAGAATACAGCTAAAGAAATCCCATCCTAGGAGGGAAGCAAGTATATGTCTAGCCTCTGTACCAGGTCATCCTGCCCTCATCTTGGTTTGAATTTACACCAGTGTTAATTATTATGAAATATGGTACTTATGGTTACTTATTACATTAATGCCTATAATTTAGTCAGCACATTTGTGATTTTGCTCATGACTAGCAGCTATTGTTCAACTAACCAAATTCATGTGCTTGTACAACAAATGTGAACCAGTAAATATCAGTGCTTATGGAACCTAAATGAAAGAGTGTGTACTACACCTAACAGGGAGAGCGTCTCCATGGACATAGAGCCATGTGGACCCTTGCCTCTCATTAGAGGATAAGGGGGACCTGTGGGTCTTCCTCAGAGAAAGATTCAGGTACTGCGAAGTTCTTATTAATGGACCCTGTGTAACACAGAACTCCAGGGTGCTTGCACAGGTACATGGACACCTGAAGTCCCTTCCACCTGCACAGTGAGGTTCCTCTGAGCAGCTAATATTATCTTCTGCAGAGAGGGAGGTAGAAAAGTGTGGGAAAGCCCCTCAGGATTCCAGGTCCACCCTGGACAGTCCTGTCACCTCTTTCCTGCCAGTTGCACCCTGTTTCAGATGGTGCGTTTTCTCTTTCCGGTCCCTACTCTTCTTTAGGGCTTAATCTCAAGTACACAGTAAATTAAAATCCATAAGAAAGGGATGATGTCACTACCTGTCTCCTTGTCTTTTCCCTGTGGTTTACGTCACTATGTGATGTCAATGTCCTCTCACTCACTGGCTTCTTGAGGCTTCTACCTCTCACTTTTGAGACTCTCCTCCCTCATTTCCTTCTATCACACATCACGCTGCTGACCTTGGATTCTTCCAGCTGGATGGTTTGGTGCCTCCATTGCCAGCATCCTACTCTGATATTTCAAACTCATCCGATCATCAAGTCCAGAAAGTTTCTGACTCAGTCCCCTACTTTCATATCTTTCACCCTAGATTCAATTATACCCCTCAAGTGTCACAGAATCTTCAACTTTGTCTTGCTCACTTTTGAGTTGTTTATATCCATAAATGCAGATATATCCAGATGCTGTCTGGCTTACTGTCTTGCCTTGGACACCCTCTGCTGAGTGCACAGTTGATACACCTTCAGACTGACTCCTACTAAGTCCCCACAGGGCCAAAGATCATGGTATCTGGTATTCTTCATCTCAGTTTCTGGGCCTGATCTACTGTCCAGACCTTATATATTCAGGTAACTATGGTATACTACTTATTTGTAGTCCTTTTCTATGTGACTAAACCCAGCTAGTCCTAAGGCTCAGAACCTTTCTGATACTGTCATTGCTTTCATTAATACCAAACCATAACTCCCCTTTGAATATAAGTGGCCCCCATTAGTACTCATAACACTCTTGCAGTCATTTTAGCACAGATCTCTGCCTTCCTCCGTCAGCTCCACATTGACCCAACTGCATAGAAGCATCCAGTACCTTCTAGGCACTAGGATCAGGTCAAGGCGCAGGAGGTGGACCAGAGAATCATCCAGTCAGAAATCCTGTCCTCACAGAGACTGCAGTACAGCCACTCCATCAGAAGCCTCAGAGTCATTCTGGGCCTTTAGACAAATACAACCTGCATGTGTCACCAATATCGCACTCCATACTTGACTATCTCCTCTGGAAAAAAAATAAAACAGCTGCTATCTGCTACTTAGACCCTGCTTTCCCTTCTGCCTACCACACTCAACCCCCTGACATGGTCATTTCAGAAAGACCAACCAGACTACTTCCCCACAGTCTGCCAAACCCTCTTCATGGCCTTGGAATGAATTTTAAACCTGGCTGGCTGGCTGGGATCCTCTTCTCATGCCCTGGGATCATCTCAGCATTGTGCCTACTCAGTGGTTTTCTGAGTAGGTTCCCAGCTAGTAGCATCTCTGTCTCCTTCCACCTATGCCCTTGTCAGGTTGACACCTATGCCTAACTATGACAATATATCTTGGCAACAGGAGCTCATCCTTGTCTTCATGACCTTTGCTGTGGAATGACTTCTCAAAGACATAATTTCCAGCCTGCATAGATTTTTCCCACTTCTCCTGCAGCAGCCCGCTGCATGAGCCTTCCTTCAGAGTATTCACTCACTTACCCAAACACCATCATGACACTTGGCAACCTTGTCTGAGTCACCACTGTCGAGTCTCACGTACCTAGAGCACAGCTTGGCACACCATGCCAGTTGACTGCTGGTCAGTTACAAAGCTTCAATCTTCCTAGGAGGTTCTAGGTCCTGCTTTTCTGAACATCTGTTTCTATGCATGTGTACCTCATTCTGTGCATCTGTATGAACCTGGCTTGACCACAGGGATTTCTTTCCAGGATAGCCACTTCTAGGATGCCAGTGAAAGTAAGGTGAGACTGAGTGGCATATTTGGATGGTGGTCCCCTGATGACGGTACCTCTTAACCCATTTCTTGATGGGTGGAACTCAGGCTTTTACTGTGGCACAACTTCTCCTGACGCTGTCAGGATCGAGCTGCAAGGTGTGTCATGACAGTAGAGGCAGATGCCCCCAGACAGTCACAAACCAGGCAAAGTAGCCTTGTCTGTAGAATCCTTATCGATGTTCAGAAAACCTCCAGAAATATGTTTTATTTTATGTATGTATGTATGTATGTAAGTATGTATGTATGTATGTATTTTGTGTGTGTGTGTGTGTGTGTGTGTGTGTTAGAGGACACTATATGCCCCCAAGGAGGATCAAGGGTGACTTCTGGAATCATCCTGGATTGCCTCTACCTCCTTTTTGCTTTGCTCTGGGATTTCCCAGCCTCCACCCATCAGGTTTGGAGGTGCAGGCTGCTGCCATTTCTGCCTGACTTTTTTTTTTTTTTTACATGGGACCTCGTATCTGAACTCAGGATCTTCTGCTTGGGAAGCTGAAGCTTAATTCTTGAACCATTTCTCCAGTTCGCAGAAATCTATTTTAAAAGTATATGCAGTATCAGAGGGAAATCCAGGCAAAATAAAGCTATTTTGACCAAAGAAAAACTTCACCAAAAGTGTGTGAAAATATGCACAAGTACAAACACACACACACACACACACACACACACACACACACACACACACACGCACACACACACACACATTCTTATGGTTAATGGAGCTTCATGCCATAAGGGGAAACCTATAACCATGAAAGTGAGTTTGTTTAATCCTTAACAAGATTTGGATTCTAATTACAAGTGTGAGCTAATTATCAGAGAGGAAAAAAAAAGATCCAAGTTAGTTGAAGTTTGCTGGAAAAATTCTGCCAAAGATATTGATTTTGGCAGTAGCTTCCAAATGGAGAAAAATTTCCTTAATGATGTAAAAAAGTCTCCCTGCATTTTCTGAGGGCATTACAACACTCTGACACTGGTCTTGCAGGCTTTTTTTGCATCAACTATTAATGGGATTAGTGGAGCAGGACTACCACAGTCAGTATCTTTACCCACACTCTGAACTCCTGCCACTGCAGAATGTGCACTTTCCCTTGGCTTAGAGGACCTTAGATACAGTCTGATGGCAGGGAGGGTGCAGGAAGACCGTTCACCTGGGCTGAGTCTCCAGGTGGTGAGGTGGGCATTGGGCCTTTTCCTGAGCATTCTGTGGCTGGGAGGGCTCAGTCAATTAAGGATCACACACTCTGTAGCTCAGTGATGGGAAGGGGAGAACATACCAACTGACCTGGGAGAAAACAGGTGTTTCTGTCCTTTGATCTGTGATGGTTTGAATGCTGCAAGCAGAAGGTCCCAAGTTCAAATCCCAGATCCCATGTAAAATATCCAGGCAGAAGTGGCAGTGGCCTGCATTTCAAGTCCTGGAGTGTGGAGCCTGGGGAACTCCAGTGCAAAGCAAATAGGATGTAGAAATATTCCAGGGTGATTCCCAAAGTTGCCCTTGGGCCTCTACAGGCACTCATAGTGCCCTCTGATACACATACACATACACACACACACACACACACACACACACACACACACACACATCATACACACACAATGTGCAAAAAAAAAAAAAAAGCAGGCTAAATATATCCTGCAAAGGTCTTCTATCAGGATTCTCCCCATAGCCCATGGGCTTTGGAACTTGAAGGTTTAGCCAAGACAGGATGGAAATGCACAGCCCACCTCCACAAGGTCTCCAGCAGCCTTATCTAGATGACAGAAGGTATCTTTGTTACAGACAAAAACTTGGTGGAGTCTGCTCTCTAGGGCTGGCCCTGCCTACTCTTCTCTAGCCCAGGGCATGCCCAAACCCTTGGTGACTGTCTCTGGTGGTAGAGATGGCTCCTGCCTCCTGCACCCAGTGTTCTTCCATGGAAAAGTCCTCAAGGAACTGTAAGGGTTCCAGAAAACAGTGAAAGGGCAGCCCTTTCTGAGCGATCGTGCCCTGCAGAGGCTGCCTGTGCCAAGGTTCAGTTGGTATGACAGGCGGCACAGCAAAAGAGCTGAACACACACCCTTCTGGTCAGACAGAGACAGGGTGCACCCAGCACAGGCACTCTTGGCAAATATGTGCCTCACTTTGCTGGAGGAGGTCACGCACTTCTGTATGCTAATCTCCCAGGGGGGCAGTAGGGGTGGGTTCCAAGATCGCTGGAGGAAGCCCAAAACTATGACTGTACTTGATAGAGTCTGGATACAGAATGTCCCTGAATTCCCACATGTTGCAGGATTAGTCCCAGGTGACACTATTGAAAGGAGGTGGAACTTTTGGGAGGGCAAGTCTATAGGTATGTCCAAAGATTATGAGACCTTGACCCACTCCTTCCCCTCTTTGCTTCCTGGACATGAGGTAAGTGGGTGGATTGCTCTATCACAAACTCCTCCCGTGACAGGAGACTCCACCCATGATATCCTGCTTTCCAATAAATTCAAAGCAATGGGGCCAAATGATCATGACTTGGAGCTTCCAAACCTATGAACCAAAAATGAAGTTTTTCTCCTTGTTAGTTGACTATTTCAGGCATTTTGTTACAATGATAGAAAATTTAGTGATAATGAATCTTGTTTTCTCCTGAACACGCACACTTAGGATACAGCTTAATTTATAAACTAGACATTAAAAGAGAAGCAATAAAAGCTTGAAAACCAAATAGAAGGACCACAGCACTATTTTACAGTAACTCATGTACATGTGGCCTTCATCTCTCTGCAAGTGTCTTGCATGGCATTCACTCAGCTGTTGAATAGCAGGTGGCAGCAAGCATATACATCGCGAATACACCATACAAGAAGACATAAGTCACATCCCTAGAGAGTTCATGGTCTTTCTTTTGATGATACACAATTCACAACTTATAAATTGGTTATTTTTGGAATTCTTCCACTTGATATTTTCAAACACTGGTTAACCATGGGTAATTGGAAACACAGAAAGCAAATTGCTGATAGGGCAAAGTACTACTTAACTCTCTCTGTATTATCTTATTTCATCTTCAGCACTTCCTGTTCTTGAATTTTTGTTTTTGTTTCTGTTTCCACATGTTCCTTCTTGAAGGAAGCAATTAGTTTCTCAGGGTCCTCTCACCTGCAGTCAGGGATTTTAAGGAAGTCTGACGCAATCCTGCTGTGTATTCGTGCTCAGTGGTTTGTGACTCAGAAAAACATCTTCCATTATAGCTGAACTTCGAATTTTCTTCAAACACTCCAAAGCTGGCATCACTTGCTGAAGTTAGGTCTGAGACCTAACTCCTCCTGTGACCATAAGGTCAGGATTAACTTAAGTCTGCACTTGTGAGTCATGGGTGTGCACCTGTCTCTGGGGACACAATGGAGATGATGAGAAAGTGTCTCCCTCTTGCAGCTGCCTCTCTCTAGGTTCACATATGCTTCTATTCGCCCTCACATTCAGTGGGACCACGTCAGAGTCAGGTGTCAACACGAGGACATCTGGTATCAAAAACTCTCTTTAATCTGCTGCACCTACCAGCCTGTGACTGGCTAGTGAGTTTGCACTGCTCTAACGTGATAGGCCCTGCAGGGACTGGATGGGACAAGTGTCCTGTTGTCTCAAGCTCTTACCCACAACTTTTGTGGCTGCCCTGGGCTGTGTTCTCCAAGAGCTTCTTTTGTTCTTTTTTTGTTAAATTTCCCTGTAGTCACCAGTTACGCCTTGGAAGAACTCCCGAGACAGACTATGGCTGACCGCCAGCCCACTGACATCTGCATCTTAAGGATCAAGCCAGCATAGCTTTGTGTACACAGAAGAGCACTTGGCCTGGGGACACATGGTTTCTGTGAGCCTAATGGTCTCTACCCCATGACCCTCTCCAGCTTGTGGGACCTGCCTGGTGCAGACTTCACAACAGTCCTTACTACCGCACAAGCAGACCCAGTGGTCATAGCCCAGCTGCCTTTCCTGTGTGATCTTGGCTCTCCTGAGCTCTGCGAAGCTGGTCTGGACCTCCTCCTCCTCCTCCTCTAACTCCTCTTCCTTCTTCTTTTCTTCTTCTTTCTCCTCAGGGGTTTTGCTTCGTTTCTGGCTCTTCCTCTCCCCGATTAGGGCTCAACTTGCTGACTTCTGTTCGCCCTCCGGGCCCACTTAGAATCTTGTGTGCCCAGGTTCACCTGCCATCTGGAGGATCCTGGGACATGGTCCCCAGGGCTATCTGGGCCAAGGACCACAGAAAGGAGTCTCACTATAAGCGTTGTGCTAACCCTGCTTCCAGTCCCCTCCTCAGTGTTCCTTGAGTCCTAGCTCATGAAATTGCCATGAAAACCTCATGTAGGAAAACTGCTGACTTCTCTCTATGAAGAAACATGCCTGGAGGGGTCGAGTAACATCTCAGAGGACAACAGCGAGACAGGCCCAAGTCCAGGTGGCCAATGCTGAGCCTATAGACCCAGCCTCAATTGCACCCAGGCCGATTCCCACTGTGCCCTCAGCCAGCCTCAGTCGGTCCTTCCAATACTGTGATTCACTTTCCTTTCCTCTTGGTTTCCCTGTATTTCCAAACTATCACAAGCCAATCTTCTTCTCATGGCTCCTGGGCAAAGCAAAACAGATTTCAGGTGAAATAGTTCTCTACAGAGAAAAGTGAAGAAGACACAAAACCAATCTTCCATAAAATACTCCAGGACATGTGTTCTATGAGTTCCTCAGTCATGCCTGGGAACTATCAGACCCCTCTGTTTCCCTGGGCCTTCTACCCTTCTACCTTGAATCTTATCCTTGACCTGCATATAGATAACCCACTCCCATCCAGTGTTTGCCCATAGACTACATTACTGAATGAGCATGAATAAGATTTGCTGGGTAACAAACCAGACTGATCAGTGAACGGGTTAAAATAGCAGTTATTGGGTTTTCTGGGCCAGCAGCTGTGAATTCATGGCTCATCTCTCCTGGAGCAACTCTTGGAGGTCACCTGGAGCCTACACATAATTATCTCTCACTGGCACTCCTGTCAATAAGAACTGTCAGCTAGACCACACTCAGCACAGGCCTTCTGCCATTTTCCCTACAGGGTGCGTTGGTCAAACAAAGTCATGGAGCCCATTGTAGATCACATGAAGAAGTGAACTGCTAGTCTTGATGGGAGGGGCGATGATACTATGGTACAAAATGGGTAGATGCAACACACCGCCAATCACAAGCAGCAACATGCTCCAGAAGGAGGGGAGAGAGGTTAACATGCATTCTTAGGTATGCGTGCACACATGCGGGATATTAGTGAGTGTAAAATAAGCACTCATTGATTTATTCTGTTTCATTGTATGTCAGGTAATGCACTAGACCCTCTGAGACCTGTATGTTCCTTGTTCAGGCGTGTAAATGAAAGGGATGCTAGGAATTTACTTTTATTGTGGCTGCTACAAAAGAGAACCTTAAGTGTATTATGTTTCTTGGTTATATAAATTCCTACAGCAAGTAAAACCATAGGTGGGAGCCAGTAAGCTCCGTGTTGTCCCTTTCTTCAGCTGAAATCGTGTCTACCCTCCTTTGGCCCAGATGGAGCATTGTGCCCTCAACCACCCTGTCTACCCTCTATAATAACTTTACTCCACCTCAGCCCTTCATTATGTGGCTGCTTAAAGTGTCACATGGATCAACAACACCTGGCGCCTATTAGGAACAGAGACCTGGGCTCCAGTCTAGACAGACTGGCTGGAATCTGCTATGTCTACAAATGCCCAATTGTCTGGCTTGTCCACGAGTCTAAAGATGCTGCCTCTCAATTCTTGCAGTAATCAGCACTAATGCTACTGTTTCTTTCAAATGATTTCCCAGCTCACTGTTTACCAAATTCACAGTATTCATGGGTGTTGTAATATTTCCTGTCACTTTGGTAGAGTTCCTTATGCCTGAAAGAGGTCTAGTTAGCTCACGATTCTGAGGGATCAAGAGCATGGTGCTGGCATCTACTCAGTTCTGGTGGGGGTCTTCTGGCTACATCACAGCATGGCAATGGCAACATGGTAGGAGTGAATACAAAAGGGAGTGGTCATGTGATGAAACAGGAAATGAAGGCGTGGGGAGGAATCAGGCTCACTTTTCATAGTATCTATTCTCTGTAACTAACAGTCTTGTGAGATATAACTCATTTTCTTCAAGGTCAGTGTTAAATCCATTCTTAGGACTTATCAACTTTCCATTAGGTTATATTCCACAACCTCATTCACCATGCCAAAAACCAAGCTGCCAGCACAGGAAGCTGTGAAAAAGAAGTTGAAACCGTATCTACTGAAGTTACTCTTGTGTTACTGTGAGCAAATACTCTGACCTAAGCAACTTAAGGAAGAGAGAGTTTATTATTTCAGTTTACAGTTCCAATGGAACTAAAACACATGATGGCCGGCAGAGGAGGCAGGAAGCCAACTGCTACACTGCAGCCATCCCCAAGAAGGAGAGAGAGTGGGAGAACAAGAAGTGGGGGCAGATTAGCAAATCACAAGGGTCAGGGCAGTGGAGTCCTTTTAGCAAATCTTCACTTCTTGAAAGTTCCAAAACCTTTCCAATCACCACCACCAACTGGAGACTAAATACCCAAGCACATGAAGACTATGGGGGACAAATTGTGACATGGATAAAAAGCCATAACTGTGGATGAGACAGTTTTCAGTTATTCCCAGGCACATCTAATGTGCAGTTATAGTGGCTTGGATGTAATCAGTCCCTCACAGGCTTTTGTAGTACTTGGTTACCAGCTAGTGGGGGTGTTTGGGACAGAACTTTTAGGAGGTAGAATCTTGCTGAAGGGAATAGTCACTAAGTGATGGGACTTGAGGACTCCACTTCTTGTTCAGGAATCTTTTCCTGATTCCTAAATGTGGATACCAGCCTCCAACTCTTGCCACCATCCTTCCTTTCCTGCATCTCCCTGGAACTGTAAGTCAGCATAAGTCCTTTCTCCCTTAAGTTGCTTAGATCAGAATATTTTTTAGCACGGCAATAAAAAAGCAAACCGAAAACAGCAGCAAAGTGTGAGAACCATTCTGGACCTGGGCTGCTCAAGGTGTGATCTAGGGATCAAGCATCATGGCGTTAGTCCCGGTGTTTGCAGATACTCTACCCAGACGCTGAAGGCTTCTGTCCTGAGATGTAACTCCCTGCTGTCCTATTGTCACCAGCTGACTCCTCCCATCTTCGCCTTCTTCCTCTGCCTCATCAAGTGGCCTGTGTATGCCTCTCAGGAAGAAGTGTATGGTACTAGCTGGGTGCAGTCACCAGGATTGGATTCCAGTCCTTTGGCTTGTCTGCCTTTCCCTGGAAGCTGGCAAGATTCAATCCACATCTTCATTCCACGCTTTCTTATAACCAAGATGGCCATACCTCTGGTGAAGAAGTCCTACTTCTTTCCTTGCCCTCAGATGCAATGTCTGAGACAGTAGCAACCATATGTAGAAGGGGAAGGCTAGGAGACAGTAGAGACGCACTCCTGTCTTGCTGAGGATTGAGGCAGCTCTTCCTGTCCTCAGACTCACATCTGTCAGGAAAAAGAAACCTGACTGTTCAGCTTCTGAGCAGCACTATGTGCTCATGGTTTTCTGTCATTTCTTGCTGTGCTGTTTCCTATACCATATGTGCACACTTGCTTGAAGGTTCATGTATCCAGGGAGGCATTACTGTATAATACGAAGAAAAAAGGAGAAAGGCAGAAAAGGCCGATCCAAATGAGGCATGGCACTGATTTCTGTGTAAGCCTGGAGAAGTCACCAGACCTATAAGGGCCTGACATTTCCAATTTCCCCCCTGCTTCCCTTCTATCATTTCTATAAAAACATTTGGGAGTGATAATATTGAACAAAATTCCCAAGACATGAAACTCCCTTACATGGTGACTAATGTATCTGCACAGCATACAAAATTGGCACTATTAATCTCTGTCCCAGTTTCTGAATTATGAACCCAAGTGTAGCGTCACACTCTGGGATGCAGCTTTAAAAAACGATTTGACACATTAAGGGTTTTTACTGACATGGAGAAATAATTAAGACTAGGAAAAAATCAATATAATTAAAAAATGGACCTAGATAACTCTCTGATGAGAAAAAGTTTCCATGAGAAAAGTTTCATTTATTTGTGACCTAAAGGCTTGCTGTGCAAATTTTTTCAGTATTTGTGTCCAATCACAGTTTCAAAGTAGACACATTATTCCTCATCTCATACCTGTCTCATGCTGTGGGAGAGGTGGGAATTTTTGCCCCCTCCCCTTGAATCTCAGTGGGCTTGGGAATCAGGTTAGTAGAAGGAGGCAATAACAGTGGGCAAGCCCTGAGGCTAAGTTCAGAGAAATTCATGCATCATTTTTTTTTTGCTTGAAAACTTGAGGTGGAACCTTGAGCTATTGTTTAAGAAGCCTACACCATGAAGGCTGCCATGCTGTGGGGAGACCTAGGGTACCCCAGTGGAGTTTTGGCAGAGGGTCCCTGAGATTACAATTTATAGAAGGATTCCTAGTTGCTCCATACCCTGACTCTTACGGCTTTGGGTAATCTTGGATGTACCAATATGAGATTAATGTTAGAAGACAGTTCTCCAAGATGCTCATGTCCTAGCTTTGGGACTACTGTATGTGTCAGCGGAAAAGCCTCAGTGGAAGGTGAGTTAGCTTGACTCTACCTGCTGGTTCCCTAGACCTGATTTACATCATTTCTCTGTCCTCTGCCCCTGTCTTGAACTCTTTGCAATTCCCTTCATATCTGTCCAGCATTTTCCCATTTGGGTTTTGGTTGAGTCTTTACTACAGCATTTTTATCTCCTGTTCTGGCCATAGACCTGTGAACCCTCCTGTCTCGTCACAACTGCACTTGTGCCAGGGCAGACCATACTCCAGGTGTGGCCCTCGAGATATGATGTGTTCCACATTCTTCTCGTCTATATCACCTGCACTTTTAACCCCAGGAAGTGGACTGCTTTGAAGCTACAAAGCTCTGAACAGCCTCGGAGAGGAGATGGGCAGGTGCAGGACAGACTATGCCTGGCCCAGCTGTAGGAGGAAGCAAGCCCTCATGATCCAGCCAGTGAGTTCCCAACTGAGATCCCAGAAGCCAGAGAGGGGAGATGAACTGCCTCCACTGATCTCTGCTCAGTTCCTGACCCAGAGAATCACAAGAATGGAGTTGGGGAAAGAGTTTGTTATGCTGTGGTAGATAATTGGAGCAGCTTGTCCACTATTGCTAATAATTAGGATCTTATAGTTTCAAATGGAGTTTTTCAGTGCTGTCTATGGCAAAAATTACATTGTTATCAAGCAAGCTCTTTTAACCATTTCTTACTACATAGTACAGTAGTGGTAAATATACTTAACCATCTAACAGATTTCTTGACCATCTTAATTTTGCATTCTGAAACTCTTTAACCATTAAATAATGACTCTTTTTCTCCACTCACTAGTTCCTAGCAACCACCATTCTACTTCTTGCTTCTGTGATTCCACTCTAGGTGTCCCTCCAAATGTAATTACCTAGTTTGTGTATTTTACAGATGGCTAATTATAACATCTCCAAGGTTCATGTCTCAGAATTTCCTTCTCCTTTAAGGCTGAATCATACCCCATTGTGTGGTATATATATGAGATTGTATTGTGCTTATCCACACATCTGTCAGTAACATCCACATTTTAGTTATTCTGAACAATACTGCTATAAACATGAGCTTCTTCAGCATTCTGCTCACAACTCTTTTGGAGATGTGTGCTGATGTGGGATTGCTGAATCGTAAAGTAACATTTTGTTGGATTTTTCTGAGGGTCACTATGCTATTTTCCATGGTTAGTGGTTCGTTAGTGATGGTTAGTCTTTGATTTCAACCTGGCCTGTAGGAGGTGGACCTCAGGGCACATCTCTGAGGAATTATCCAGTTAGGTAAAGTTGTTGGGCAAAGCCTTGTAGTAGAGTCTCTTGCCCCACCATGGGCGGGGCCATTTTTGGGGGAAGTGGATAAAGATGGAGAGAGCTAGGTGGGCATCTTGGTAAACCGGCATGCTGGCAGGCGAGCAAGCAAATAGGCAGCATTAGTCCTTGCTCTCTATTCCTGTTGTGATGGGATATGATCAGTTCTCTCAGCTCCCATTGATGGTACAACTCTTCGCCATGGTGGACTGAACCTGGAATTAGGAGCTAGAATCAAACTTCTTGTTCTCCCAAGTTTTTTTGGGTCAGGTATTTACTGCAATGAACTGTGAAACTAAAGCGGCTACTGCCCCACTTTACAATTTCACAGAGCATGTGATTCTACTTTCTCCATGTTCTCACTGTTAGTTAACTGGATGTGAGGTCAGTTAATGTAATTTTGCTACCTGATTTTATTATCAGGTAGGGCAATTCTTCATTGAAAAAAACGTTTTAGCACTTTGGCCTCATTATTCTTTCGTGAGCTTGTGAATAATACCATCAAGCGCAAAAGGCAATGAATACTGACAGTCTGATTAAACAGCCTCTATCTAATCAATTATCATGGCGAGAATAGTGAGATTCTGTCACTAAAGGTGTCTCTACCCAGAAACAAGGTGCTTCTGTTTATCCAAGGGCTCTCTTACTCTGTGAGGAAATCAGTAGAGTTCGCACTGTGTGTATCTCAAGCAAGTCTTGCCAAAGTTACTTCTGGTTATCTTATACTTTGGTTATATGGCTGATACCACACCGGGGATCATGTAGGCACAGGCACCAAGGATGCTTGAAGATGGAGGGACTGAACTTGAGGAAAAGACATTGGGAGGGGACAGTCAAGGAACCTCATGTTCTGAGACCAGAGAGAATTAGTGGTGCAAAGGTTGGAGAGTCCATTGGAACTCTTCTGGCAGCTTCATGTCCTCTCTAAGCAACCTGTTCTTTGTGGCTAGAAAGAAGGAGACCAGGCAGGGCTGGTGAGGGGGACCAGAAGCAGACATGCATTTTAGCCAGATCACTTCTGGACAAATCCCTTAGTCAGAGAACAACAGAGAGATCTGCAAGAAACCACTGAGATAGACGAGCCAGAAATGTGGGTCCAGTTGGAGATGTGGGCAGGTATGAGGGACAGCTAGCCCTGGGGATAGATGTGGATGTTGGGTTTCTATGTATCATTCTCAGAGGAAGAAAGTGTGGGAGGGGAACTTGAAGGATGGCAGGGAATCTGCAGCAAATGTGACCACTGAAGCTGAGATCCCAAAGTGGTTGGAACACAGTTTGGAGATAAAGAAACCAACTGCATCTGCCTGAAATATTGAACTTAGGACTTTGCTTAGGATTTTCTAAGCCTTAAGATGAATGGGATGCATATTCAGAATTTTGAATTTGTACTTCTCCAGCCTGATGTTCTTGGATGGGATTCTTTCTTATCTTGCTGGTCAGGGCAGAGAGCATTAGCCCTTGCCAGCCCCGTGATACACTTGGCATGTGTATTTTGCTAAACTAGATGTTTGCTGGGCTGACTGGATTCAGGGAATTTTCTTATCTTGGGGGTGCACACTGTCTCTCAGGGCAGAACCTGACCAGGATCTCAGAAGCAGGGCAGAACCTGACCAGTGATGCTACTGGATAGCTGGTTAAGAAGAGTGAGAGGAGCAGGCAAAGCGCTGGATAAGGCTCAGGTGCTCTGCGTGGGCTCCTGTTATGGTCTAAATATGAAATAGTCCCGCAGACTCATGTGTTTAATCTTGGACTCCAGCTATGGCATTACTTTCTAGAACTTTGAAGCAGTAAGTCCTAAGTGGAAGGAGTCATGCCTTTAAGGTGATATATTATCTCTCTCTCTTTTTCTCTCTCCTCTATTCACCATGAAGACAATAGCTCTCCAACCCCGGGTAAGCTCCCGAGTGCCACTATGATGTTCTATACATCATGGCCCAGAATTGATAGTACCAAAGACTATTGAAACCATCAGTTGAAATAAATCTTTCCTTAAGCTAGTAGTGTTAGGTATTTGGTCACAGTGATTAAAAAAGTAACCAATGTGATTTTCCCATCTGGCAGCTCTCTATAATCCACAAGGATCAAGGACAGCAAGAAGAGGGGTTTAGAGAGAGGAACAGAGCATCAGTGCATTACAGAGACGCTTTACAGAAAGAACTAAGTCAGACTCTACATAGAATCAGGGACTATTTAATTCAGGTCTTGGCGACAGTGAGGTTCATGACTCATGTTCCCCCTACAAAGGTACAGGTTTAAGAAAGACACTTGACCCATTGGGTAGAAAGTCCAACCCATCAAAATGTATTTCTGAAACACATAAGACTCTGGATGCTCTTCCAGGAAAACCAGGGCTTCTGGGCAGCATCTGCAGAGAAAGAACATTTTCATCTTCTGGGAAAAGCTTTATGCTGAGAGCAAGACAAGAGCAGGCATAGACATGATGCCCTGTTTAGCTCAGGTCAGTGTTCTTCCTAAATACCTTCTGACTGCTGGAATATTCTGAGGGAAATTTCTGTTGTCCTGGACTTTTCTAGGTACTAGCCTATGTCCTGGGCTTCCCTTCACCATGGATGACCTTGCTGACTTGCTCTAAGTCTTTTCCTCCAAGGAAACTACCTAAACTGTACAGATGGAGAAATAATCTAATTATGCTTTGTCCCACTTGCTGTTTATTGTACAGTGGAGCATTCTGCATCGCCTGTCAGACCATTGCACAGGACATGTAATTGCCTTGACAGTTTCACTAGGTTCCGGCAATGCCAAGAAGATTGGGCAGCTGGGCATAGTGGCACGAGAACACATAGACTTTAGAGAGAGACAAGAAAGCAAGCATGCCCAAAAGATGGCATCCTGCAGCAGCACCCCTTTGGCAACATAAGGCTGGACAGCAGGTCGGTATCCTTTGCCTCTCTTGGTCATGCCAAGCAGCCAAATGTAAAATGGGGGCATCTCCATTGTGCTGAGAACTAACTAAATGGAGTCACAGGTACACTCCACATCTTGCTCTCCTTCTTCCGCCCTTTTCCTTAGTGTTGCCATCTTGCCAGGAAGGGAAATCAATTGCTATAAGGCCCTTGGAGTGGAAGCTACTATTAGTTTTCCTGTGACACTAAGCAAGCAAATCGTGCCAGTTTTGGTCTGATCTCCTGGGTCAGGACTGGCTGCACCTTCCAAGTCCATTAGCTTTCCCTAGAGTCAGAAAACAGGGGTCGTCCCGGGGAAGCAAGCTCTTGGCTCTGCAGCGAGGAGCAGAACAAAGTATTCCCAAGCAGCCTGAGAAGCAATAAGGTTGGAAAATCAAGTCAGAAAGTCTTGGGAGTCTGGGAGATCCTCAACTGTGCAGAAGTACCAGTGACCAAGGTCCCTGCTCCACCAGTACTTGGTTCTGTGTGATCTCTGCAGCATCCCGGCCCCAGGACAGCCTTCATTTCCACGGGAGCACTGATAACACCAAGGATATCATGGGGCAGAGAAGCAACAAGATGCTTGCTGTACATAACATCAAGGTTTACCACCCCTGCTATTCCTGCCCCGCACCTCTCCCTCCTTTCTCTTCTTCATGCCAAACCCATTTCCATTCCACTTTCTATCATTTTTTTAATTTTCAGAGTTTCATACATGAATATAGTGAATTAATAATATTTTTATACTTTAACCTACAGCCCAGTCTTCCATCTTTTTCCCATTGCAATCTTTATTCTTTCCTGTCTGTCTCCTCCTACTTTCCTGTCTTGTTGTATGTGTGGCCCACTGAGTTTCATGTCAAAGTTAGAGCAGAATTTCCTCCGTCCCAATCTCCATATTCTACTTTCTTGACATTGCCAATCCATTAGTCCCTTCATACACATTCATGAGCACACAGGAGCATTACCCGGAAGACAGACATGGAGGACTACATCTAGAAAAGTGGCAAAGACTTCTCTCCCAGGATGATAGGAAATCCCAGGAATATCAGTCCTCAGTCAGGGTGTCTGCTGCAGTTGAAGAGAAGGATGAGGCTATGGGGTCCACAGCTACAGACGGAGCATCCCAGCTAAGGATGGCTCTTGAGTTTCAATAGAAATATCTACATGGTGCGTTTGAGGGCCTGAGGCAACAGAGAAGCTGTGATGACTGAGAAATGATGCATACCACCAGCTCAGAAATGAACTGATTGCCTTTCCTCTTCCGGGCTCCAGGACTCCAGTGTTGGAAGGGTGAGCAAGGAAAGACTGCAGGATTGTAAGTCAGCTTACTAGACAGCCTGTCCAGTGTGTGAAAGATGAGCTTTGAACTGAATGTAGCTGCAAGGTGCAATTCCTAGTCAGGCAAGCCTCTGCAGGCATCATGTGTCCCTCCAGCAGATGGAGGACTAGACATAGGGAGGCATGGGGGGCCTGAGACAGCTTACATCTTAGATACCCGAGCTGGGGGGTCCACAAAAATCCCTGAGAGCGCTGCTGTCTCTGGCTGCTCTGGGTTTTGATACAGCTAGACGAAACCATAACATTCACACTGGAGGCTTATGACAGGCAGTGCAGAACTCTGGGAAGCAGTGGGAGGGTGACATGGAAGAGTAGACCAGCGTAGGAAGGAAAAAGGCCAACATGTAAGGGGGAAGCAGGTACAAAGGTTTCAACTTTACCGAATGGAGTCCCAAGGCCACAGAACATCTGTACATTTGAAAATGGTCCTACTCGAATAAAAGAGGTTGATGGAGTGTGGGCCTCATTTTCTCTGGTCATTCCTGAGCAGAACTGTGCCTTTTGCCCTGTAGGCAAGCGATGCACTTTAAACAGGGATGTTGCTGAAACATTGGGATAGAAACACATTCTGGGACCAGGAGCCTAAATTTGCTGTTCATGGAGAAATAACCAACAAATCAGAAACAAAGGAACCACAATGTTTTATACATTTTGAGTAGACAAATACATTTCTTCTTATGGTTCTAGAATAGACCGTTACATGGCAAAACACAGTCAATGTTCCTATTCACAGGTCAGACACCAGACATTTGAAACATTCTAAGTAGTAGCCATGCAAATGAATAATGAATATTATGCAAGAGGACTTGGACAAGAAGGCACAAAGAGGGTAGCAGGCACAAGAAGCAAAGGAACCACAGTGTTCTGTACATTAGACAAATGCATTTTCTTCTTAAGGTTCTAGAACAGACTGTGATTTAGCAAAACATATCAAATGTTCTTATTCACAGGTAAGACACCAGATACTTGAAACATTCTAAGTAGTAGCCATGCAAATGAATAATGAATATTATACAAGAGAACTTGGACAAGTAGGCTCAAAGAGGGTAGCCAGACAGAAGGTATGATGTAAGATGGTAAGAAATGATCCATAACCTTACCCAAGTATACTGCAAGCTATAATAACAGCTCAGTCAGGAGGAATCCAGTAGTGCAGTAGTGGCTTGTAAGATATGGAGGTAACCCATTGCCTTCTGATTGACACTGGGGCCTGTCTCATTGCAGGTAACACATATGTAGTACTATAAATCAAGCCAAATACCTGTGGATAGGGAGCCCATAGGCCTCAGGGGGGAACAACCTCTTAGTGCTAATATAAATACTTGATATCAAGTTACCATCATATCCATAGATCAGAGAATCATTCAGCATTCAGCAGAGAAGTATCCCCGTGTAATGGAAGATGTGCAGAGAACCACAACTGATCAAAGCACAAAGCTAAAGGGCAAGCTGTAGACAGCTTGGTCCTATAAGCTGCATCATCCCATCTCACAACTCAGGAAATCTTGCAGAAGAAGGGGCTGCAGGAATTCAGAAGCCTGACAGAGAAGGTAATGTCAGATAAGATTGCTGTACCCAAGAACTCAATGCAGTGATGTGTACTTCCACTAATCCTCCACAATAGCTGGTCTATCAACATTTTGCTCTGGAGGAGGGAAGATTCCATGAGATATGCTGTTACTCCAAGAGACTATAGGGGACTGATGCTTGACAGGAAAGGGCGAAACTTCTTTATTCTATGATTTATCCACTGATGGGGCATTCATGCACTTGGGGTACATATCCTAGATGGGACTCAGTGGATCACACATGCAGAGAAGACGTAGGAGAGGGAGGGAAAGGAGCTAGAGGGGAGAACTTGTGGGGTGGGATGGGATGGGCGTTGGGGTTAGGTAGTAGGTGGTGAAAGCACATGAATTCATTGTTTGTATAATTTAAAAATTACTTTTAATAAAGAGAGTGACCAGAGTACCAGGATGTCCTCCTGGTTCTGAATTGCTCAGTGGTGGCCATGCTGCAGGCAAGAGGAAAGATGCCAGTGACAGCCTTGGCAACACCATTTGGGACAAAGGGAGGGCAATGAATTGGTAATTACTGGGCAGAGGTGGACCTTAGACACACACTTAAAAATATCAATCAGGGTTGGGAAGATGGATCACATGGCAAAGCACTTGCCCTTCAAGTGTGAGGACCTGAGCTTGAATCCCCAGGTCCCACATGGAAAACCAAATATGGTACAGCGCTACACATTCACTTGGGAGGCAGTGATAGGAGGATCTCTGAAGCCTGCTGGTCAGTTAGTGTCTCCAACCAGGTGGGCTCCAGGTTTAACAAGACAACATATCTCAAAAACCAAGGTAAAAAGCTAGTGAGAAAAACATCCAACTTTGACATTTGTTGTGCACGGCATAAGCACGCACACAAGCACGCACGCACGCACAAGCACGCATGCACGCACGCATGCACGCACGCACACCAGGATGGAAAAAGAGAAGGAATTTAGCAATAACAAACCAGATTGTCTCCCTGTGCTTAAAATGAACTTTAAACAAAAAACCATCACTGTCAGGGAATTTAGAGAACTGTATTGTAGCAAAGCACTGAGATGACTGAATTATATTTCTGGATTTAGTATACTTTTTAACAAAAGTAAAATCGTGTGCACATTAATCAGCCAACTCATGGTTCTATTCATGGGAGAAGAAGCAAGTAGGCCAGAGGAATAAAGGTTGGATCAGAAACGGATGTATCAAGGCTGGGATCTGACCGGAAGATGACCCACACACCCTCTCTAGGTCATTATGCATGCACGAAGGGGAAGGGGCTTCCCTGCACATAGGGAGCAGATGAATGGTTCTTGAAGTCAATCTAGGACAATCTGAGCTCCCTGCTCAGGTGATGTCCTGATGAACACATCTCAGACACTGCGTGTGCTGTTTGCCTGCTAAATCTCACCTCTTCCCACCTCCATGGGGTGTTACACCAGCATCCCATAGTGTGCTTGTTCCACTAGCAGAGAGAAGCAGGTCTCTTACAGAGTGCACACATAAGTGGCAGGCTGAGGTCGATATGCCAGAGATGAAGATGGGCTGCAGAAATGGCTGTCCTACTGAATGGATTTTCAGACTCTAAAAGTCATTAAGAAAGGAACTGGTGCTGGTGCTTCAAAGCATAAACTGGGCATCCTCAGGGTTCACTAAAGTGCAATCTTGAGCTTGTCTGCCTTGTCAACATAGATATGGAAGTTTCCATCCTGTCCCATGGGTGAATCAGGAGAAATAAACTCACTTGCTTCAAGCCTGCACCAGTTCATAACAGACACCACCACCATGTGAGGACCTAGTTCATAGAAATATAACTCAAAATGCATGTCTTACCATAATGGACGAGTAAGTTAATGCAACATTTGTGCCTTTGCTTAGGGAGAAAAAGGGTCCCAAATGTGTCTGAGATTAGAACACTGTATCTGGCTTTCTCAACTATCTTTAAAAGTTGGGGCAAAGGAATTTAATTTTTGCAGTGCTAATGGCCTGACCTGTGCTTGCTTTTTGGTGTTGTTTTCGATATACTAATTTTCTTACAAAGAAAAACCTAAAGGAACAGATAGAAGCAAATCTGAAAATGGTAACTTGATAGAGTCAGATGATATTTCTTGGGGGAACATAGTAATTCTTCAAAATATAAATATCAATAGGAAGTTTTTTTCACAAGACATATCTTAGAATCAATCTGAGTCCTCTGAGTCACATTTGCTAAATAATAATCTAGTATGACTGAGACCCAAGGGCATTGCAGGAGCAAGCAAAACCGAAAAAAACAATTCAACAAACCATAATTCAGAACATCAGAGACTCTATATCAACCACCTAGAACTAGGCCAGCCTAATCTCTCCCCATCCTGAAGCTCAGGGAAATTTGTGGAAGAGGGGCCGGTAAGATTGTAAGAGCACAAGGATGGGAAGAGTAATGATATGCAAGATACTCCACACAAGTTAGGGCCGAAGCACTCATAATACGACTTTGCATGACCTGCGCTATGTCCAACACATTATTGATCCCACAAAGTGTAGCATGGACTAAAGGCACTAAGATCCTTGGAGGCTACGGACTGACCGTCACAGTAGTGTTCCTAAGCTTAAGGGGAACACAGGAAAGGGTTCTGGGAAATGCCCCTGGGTCCTTGCACCTCATCGAAGAGGAGGACCCAGAGGAGAGTTTGGCATGCACAGTAAAGGATGCTCCTCCAGCGATTGGTGGGGGGAGACACTGGGGGATGGGAATGGAGGAGAGAAGGGAGGGGGGAGCAGGGGTGTCTGGGGGAGGTGGAGGGAGGGAGGAGACCGGTGTACCTGTTAAGTTTGTATGAATGGAATAAATAATAAAAGTGCTTGAAAAAAAAAAGAAACTAAAGCAACAGTGATCGCACTGAACACTCATTTGAACCATAGTAGCAAAAAGTCTCCGTAGCAATACTAAATAAGCTGCAGGCTTTGTTTTTATTTTTGTTTTAATACAAGTAAGGTTTCAGAGTTGGAAGTGAGTTGTTTTTCAGAAACAGTTCTTGTTTATATTGTGGAGGTAGGGAATGAATCCAGGGCTTCACATGTGCTAGGCAAATACTCTATCACTAAGCCATATCTCTAATCCATTTTTTTGTGTGTGAGACAGGCATTTTTTAAAGTTTCCCAGGCTGGTTGCAAAGTCACTACATAATTTAGACTGGATTTGAAGTAATGATCCTCCTGCTTCAGGCTCCTGGGTGGTTGGGGTACCAAGACGACACCCCTACATCTGCCACAGAAGCAGCTTTTATTTTTATTTTCTGTTTGTGCAAAGTGTCTCCTGGTGAAGGTTACTTTGTTGGAACAGTTACTTCAAATCCTGATGCACGTTCATTGTTTTTCCTTAGTGTCTTATTTTACTTTAGCAATTTATCAGATTCTTTATCAGGCAGTGGCTTCAGATGCTTTAAACTTTGCCACTAAACAGTGTAAGTCATCATGTATTACACATGGTGGCTGGTGTTTTTGTCCATAGTCTGCCCTAAGATGGTTTATCTTACACAATGCATCGTAAAACTTTTATAGTATGACAGGACGCTGTATTTAGTTATATTTGCCTTATTTCAAAAGTTACGCTCAGTGCCTCTCCTACATGTTCCTTGCCAGTCCTCAGCAGACAAGATGGTATATGTGTCTCACACCTACGTTTTCCTGTGTGAGTGAGAGCTGGACTGCCCCACGTTAGGTGTGTGTGCTATCTTCCTCTGACGCTGTCTTCAAGCACCAGGAAGGTGCGTTCTCAGAAAGAAAACACACTGAACACAGACATCACCCAAAGAGCCAATGAAGACCTAAGAGCACCTCTGACCCCAGGGTCTCCTTCTTTTAACTGACTGCAAAAATCCCGGGAAGCGTGTAATTGAAAAGCACTAGAATCTCAGATAAGGTAAGTGATTTGTCTAAGATCATACAATGAATCAGCAGTGGAGTCCGGGTTGTGAGCCACTGTCTTCTCGTGGGTGCTTTGGAAAATTCAGTGGGAAGGAGCCGTCAGTACAGAAGACAATTGGAGTTTGTGTCACACATTCTTCCCTTCCCACCCAGCACACAACCCCGGCCATAGGGCCAGAGGAAACAATGGGCAGGGCGCTGATGTTCAGTGATCCTCTTGAAAACACATCTGACAACTCTCGATGATAATTTTTTTTAATTTTTAAATTTTTTTTATTATTTATTCAATTGTGCGTGTATGCGTGTGTGCGCGTGTGTATGTATGTATGTGTGTGTTTGTAGAACCATGGACGAATTCGGGAACCACCATGGACGCCTCCACCTCCTCCTTCTTTACTCTGCCCCGGGATTCACAGGCTCCACTCTACCAGGACCAGAAACGCAGGCCGCCCCCACTTCCGCGGGGCGTCTGTACGTGGGGTCTAGGATCCGAACTCGGGACCTTCCGCCTGCAAGGCAGAGGCTTAACCCCTGAGCCACCTCTCCAACCCCTCGATGATAATTTTGAAACATGCTATAATTTTGTACAGACAATGCTAAGAAAGCATGTGTAAAACCACTTGCCGATCCTCTCATTATTACAATTGTACTGGTATGGACAGAAATGTCACTGTGCTTTCAATGTTTCTGATACTTTCTCTTTTTTGATATTCTTAGCACAAATACCTCCAAGCTGTGAATCTGGGTCACAAGCTTTGATCCTGAAACATGTCACATTAGTTCATTTCCACACAAAAAAAACCCCAAAACAAAAATACAAATGGCAAGCAACAAAAGCAACAAAGTTTTTCCCTGAGAAGAGATGAAGGTGTTCATAACAGGGTTTCCACCTCATAAAAAGGTTAACTGAGGATGTCTTTAAATAATGCTTTTCACACAAGTATTCACAAGTCAATTTGACTCCAAGAACATCATTGACAATTTTTAAAGAATCATTTTTGTTCTCCAAGGGAACGAGCGGAGGTGTGCAGGTGGGAGGGGCTGGGAAAGGGAAGACATCACTTGTGCTACCTCTGGTGGCTTCTCAGTCCTCTGCACACCACAGAAACCACACTGGACACCAAATCCCAGCAAGCAAGGTGCTTCCTCTGAGGCCTTAACAAGTGTGACAGGAATAACCCCTCAGAGCATCCTGACAGGAAGGGAAGCATTCAGGGCTCTCAGGGCAGCAGCGACAACTTCTCAGAGAAAAAAAACTTCCATAAGACAATGCTTCTTTCTTCTCATGGGGACAACTTCATAGAATATGGGACTCTAAGCTAATAAAAAGTCCGAGTCGAGTCTGAGGCAGGCTCTTCCATGTTTCTGAAGGGCATTGATTGCTCATGACTTATGGATTGAATTTTGAAGATTATTTTTTTTTTTACCAAATGGGTATTTTTCTGTTTCTGTGTCGACTGGAATCTTGGTTATGCCCCTCATATACGCTGGTATAAAAGTTTAAATAAACTCCCTTTTTTTCCTTACTAACTGGGTTTGTCTTTCCTCCTTCATCCTTCCTCCCTTGTTCCACCAGTTAATAGGTTTTCTTTTCGTGACCCTAGAATACAAATGGGGGTGTCTTTCTTTTTGCTTTAACATTACCGATGTTTTAATTGTTTCCCAGGCTGGGGTGTAGCTCAGGGGTAAAACCTGTGCATGTGCAATGAGGCCCTGGAGCCCATTTTCAGCACGAAATCAAAATATGCAACCAGTTATTTGTGGTGGTCAGGAGAACCTGAAGTGAATTGCTATCAGCCTCAGAGACAAGACCAAGTGCAATCAGGTGTTGTGAGTGGGGAATGTTCTTTTTTCTTTTATAAACTAAAACCCAAAATGAGAAATGTGTAAAAATTCCATATGGAAACATATTATTTTGTAAGCTAATTTAAAATCTAAATGAAAAGAAATCAATCAATACAATATATTTTAATTAATTCTTTCATTATTTTGGAAACTGCCAAATTACAATTGTATGTATTTGCAGTGCACAAAGTCATGCTGTGATATATGCGTGTGATGTAGATGGGCTCCATCAATCTAATTAACATATGCCTCCCCTCAAATGCCAGTCCTTTTTTGGCATGACTTCCTCAAACACGGCCTTCAGGACTTGAAGGAATATGATCAGGCAGCTAGGGACACGCAGTGGTGCAGCCTTTGTACCTCTTTACCTTTCTGTACCACTGAAAATCTCCTTAACAGAAAAGTTTCAAGCTAACTCTTCCCCCTCCCTCTTTTCTTGCCTTAAGGGAATTTCAAACAGACAAGCAGATGGGCAGAGAGGAAGACAAAGATTAGCTACGGGCCTGTTTGCCCTAGAAAAGGGGCCAAGATGTAGGGTGGAAGGCAGGAAAAGAGGCAGGAAGAGAGAGAAGGAGGAAGGGAGGGAAGGAAGAAGTAGGCTCCTCTAATATCCACAGGCCCTGCACCTGTGGTCTGAATCTTCCAAAGGATAGTCAACAATCGCTATGTACGCAGTGTGTAATTGCTCTGAAAATTCTGCTCCACCTTCTTACTGTCTTCCCCAGAACCGACACCAGCTTGTCGCAGCTACCTTGGTGACCCCTTATCCTTCTCCGAAGACCACTTCCCTTGCGCCCCCGCCAGCCGCTTCCATAATGAAACCTCAGGTAGGAAAAGTTGGCTTGCTCTAGGAGGCTTGTCACCCTCCTTAAGGCTGCAAAGTCTGCGCAGCGCGCCGCCACCCGGTTTGGGATCGGACCAAACTCGCTGGTCTGTAGGAGGGGGCACACAGACAAGCAGACGCGCGCGGGTGCACCACCCCCTCGTTCGGAGCAAAAAGGGGAGCCACCGAGGTTTGTTCCACTCCTCAGGTCCCCATATCAGCTAAGCCCGGAGCTGAATGAAGTCTGCTGCATCTCGCCTGACGCCGCGAGGGTCAGGGTTTGCAGCAGAGGCGCTGGCGCATCTGACGCCGCAGGAGGGTTGCGCGCACCCGAAGTCTGGGTGCCACGTGCCCAAGCTTCACCCCACCACCAGGGGACCCCGCTGAAAATGAGGACTACCACAAGACCCCTTCTTCTTACTCGTTAGAAGAACCATGCAGCCCATTTTCTGCCTCCCAAAGCTCAACTGCAGGTGTCCACACCGTCTCACAAAACACACGCACAGTCGGAAGCCCCTTGCTAAGTAAAGGGCACAACTTCGCAGGTGACCCATTCGCCTTTTTCTCTCCCCTACTCAGCGCACGTGAAGGGTAGACCACTCCCAAGGGAAATGTGACTAGAATCTGAACCCCCAAAGCCCATCTGTCCGCTCTCATCTCCGCGCCAGGATTGGCAGCTCCCAAGCTGCAGCCTGTCGCGCTGCCAGGGGACAGGCATCTCTTGAAGGCCCTAGCGGGTGGCAAGGAGCTCCACAAGTCTCAATCTCCACCCTTTTCACTCTTTTTACAGGTTATGCCCCTCGCCCCATCCAAGTGCGCCCTCATGCATCTGCTACCAAGTCTGTTTCCCTTCCCGGTCCCATGTGGACCTCAGTGCCAGTTCTGCGGCCGCCCCAGCTCATCAGCCCATGTTGGACTGCTCTGGATCGATTCAGAGGGTCGCTTGAACCCACTAGGCCTATGTTTCTCATACCCACCCCGCCTGGGTAGCCTGGCTCTGCTGTGCACCTAGGACTCAGTCTCTCTCACCGACGTCGCAGCCCCTCCAAGCCACCGAGGTTCCCAAGGTGGCTTAGCGCCAAGATGCAGACGGGACCGACAGTACCAAGTGCCTTTCTGGGCATCATAGGCAAAATCCACTCTGTAGGTTCGACGAACGTCCGAGCCCGGACCCGCTAAGCCAGGAACCCAGGCGCAAGCAGACATGAAGCCCACACTCGGAGACCGAGCCTCAAACTCGGAGTAGCCTAGTAGCGTCCGTGCCAGTGCCTTGCCTAAAGGTACCGCGCATCCCGGGTCCCACAGCCACGACCCCCAGGACTTACCGCGGGCGACTCGCCGCCGCCTGGTCTGTGCGCTGCAAGGCGCAGTAGGACGCCCGCCCGTGCCTGGGCATCTCCCCAGACCTTCGCCGGCTCCGTTCTCCCGCCCACCCTCGTGGTCCCTATTCCGCCCACGCCGCCGGGGCGCTCGGGACTTACCTCCGGGACAAGGTGACCCGGCTGGTGCGCCCAGGCGGCCGCCCGCGCGTCTCGGAAGTCAGCGAGCGTGCGGGGAGCGGGGCGGTGCGGCGGCCGCCTCTGCTCCTAGGCTCCCGGCTCTCTCCGCCTCTGCCCTCCCCTCCGCGCCGCTCCTCCCGCCGTTCCCCGCCCTGGGCTCTCCGCCAGCGCCCCCGGCTGCCCCGCGCGTGCCGTACCCGAGCGCCCGGCGCGGGGCAGTGGTGGCGCCGGGGCGGAGCCGGATCTTTTCGGCCCCAGGGAGAAGAAAGGGCACGGAGAGACTCCAAGGGTGCGCACCGGCCCGCGAGCTGGACGAGGGGTACTTGGGGTGCTTCGCTCCCGCTTGCCCAGCCTGGCGAAGCGCGTGCGAGAGGCGGTGGCCGCGGGCCCCTGGGGCGAGGATGACTGGGAAGAGGGGGAAGTGGAGGAAGAGGGGAGCGGCCGTGCGCGAAGGTGGCCTCCAACTTTGCCCCAGGACAGCGGGGTTGTAGAGGATGATCCTGGCTGGAGGGTGGCCAGGGGCCCAGGTCTGGAAACGTAGGGGTGATTCAAGCTGGGGGGAAGGGGACATCCGCTGGGGACCAAGAGGATTGGAATTTGCAGTCACTCGTGAAAGCGTTTGCTCCCCTCGGTCCTAAAGGCCTCCACAGATTCTATTTTGGCAGAATCCAGTCCATAGGTTCGACGAACGCCCAAGCTCTGATCTGCTAAGCTAGGAACCCAGGCACAAGCAGGCGTGAAGCCCATATTCGGACACGGAGCCCCAAACTGGGAACAGCCTAGTGTCTGTGCTAGGCAGCCTGCAGCAATTGTCCTTGGAAGGAAATCTGGGCGGCTTCTGTGAGTTGGTGTTGGGGGATGGAATGGTGACAGGGAACAGGTCTAGGGGAGCCCAGAAGTCGCCCACCATGGCAATTTACATTTTAAACGTTGGGGGAGCTCAAGAGAGGGTGTTTTCATTAAAGATTTCACAAAGAAGAAACTATGAAAGATTACTAAAAAGTGGATCAAACTTATGTAGAAAAAATTAACTTGATCTTTTTGCAAAGGCATAGGGAAACCAACTGTGTTCTATCCCTGCCAGTTGGGTTCTTGCCGTGAGGGTCAAGGCTGGTGAGACCATCAGGATTCCGTGATTCATAGCTTTCCTTGGAACAGAGCTCTTCTTTCTCCCAGAAAAATCAAGCATTTTCACAAGGTCCTGAATCTAGTCCTATCTCCTTTGATGGATTCACACACTGCTGGCATAGGAGGAGATCCCCGATCCTGCGCTCCTGCCTGCTAGTTCTTTGCAATCCTTGGTTTTTGTGAACACTCAGCAGCACATAGAAAACCCCCCAAAGTCACCATACCAGAGGAAAAGAGACACTTGGGGGCAGAGATGACCTGTAGAGGTGTGTGTGTGTGTGTGTGTGTGTGTGTGTGTGTGTGTGTGCACTTTCCAAATGATGTGTGAGCGCAGAAATCTATCTACAAATGGATAGCTTTATCTAGCCTTTGATGTGGATAGATAAATGCATAGATGATAGACAATAGAGCTGATACTTTTACACATACACACACACACACACACACACACATACACACACAGAGAGTATATCATCCCATTACCATCCTTGCAGCAGCAAATTATGCCTACCATTCTTCTGGTTCTTCTTAGCAGCAAGGCTGTTGTCTGGAACAGGCAGAAAAGGACATCGTGTGTTTCTCCCATTCAGTCGCTCTTAAATTAGAGGAAAATGCCACCTCACCTCTTTAAAGCAGTTTACCATTTCTGGGTCCTTTCCAGAGCAGAACATTCTCTCTCCTCTGAACACAAAACTAAGCAGATATTGTTAAACCCATTTATGATAGAGAATCAATATTCCTGTTTATCAGATGAAGAAACTGAGGTTTGAAAAGTTCACTAAAATTCTCATAGCTCCTGGAATGTAAGCTGTCTATAACTCAGGAAGGCAGTACTTTCAGTTGACTATGCAAGGAAAACACCTTCGTAGTTACAGTGGACTTCCTTGTGCCTCTAAAGTTCTGCTTGAACTTTAAGTTGCTGAGATAGCAGACAAGGCCTTGTGGAATGCAGCATTAAGCCTGGCCACAGTTCCCCACTAGTTTGGCTGCTTCTTAAAATAGTAGCACAGAAAAGAAAGCACCTTTGCAGTAGCCTTGTGTATTGAGATCCTATGGCCTGTCTCCATGTGTTAGGTACCACTAAGCTTTCCAGTAGATGTTTTCCCAGGCTTTTCTGAGGGATGTGTGAACACAGAAACATTCCTATAGATGGGTAACTTTTATCCAGACTTAAAATTGATAAGTGCATGGATGATGGACAGACAGACAGAGCTAATATTTTTAAATGACTTGGCTTTCCTAGCAAATTGCCAAGATGGGATGGAGGGAAGCAGGGATTAGTACTCAATATGCTAGTAAAACTAAAACAAAATTAATTTAAAAAACTTAAAAAAAATTACCAGAAAATTTTCATCTATCTCCTTTACATTTCACATTTTATTTTCCAATTGTGTAATGAACATCCATCTCTCAGTTAATGAGTGGCCTCCTTAAGTTGCTGCATTTTATACTTGGCACAGTTCTTTGCTTGGGTGGATCTTAAGTATTGAACAAATACTTAGTGATAGATAGTTATTGAATAATAAGACACTGATCTACAGTGTCAAAAATAGATGTCAGACGGAATAGCAAGTTTGAGACTCTGGATTCAGTTCCCAGTACTGTGATTAATAAAACCTAGATGGCTACCGAAGAAAGAGAAATTGGGGTTTTATATTTATTATGACTTTGTATATATTTTGTATTGTTTATTAATAATATTATTTGCATTATATTCTATATATATCTCTGTTCATTCTGTTATATTAATTATTTATGCATCCATTACAATTATCATTGTTATTATTTCTTCCATATCATTCATGCGGCTTCCAGATGCCCAGGTAACTGCTGTATTTTCTTGAGAGCGCCCCACATTCCACAAACATACAGCTTAGCATTTCTTCAAGCCAGATAGGGCTCACATATGCTTGCAAAAGAAAATTCTATTTCATTATGGGGAATCCTGTGGAAACACTGATGTCACCTGCTCCTGACAGATGCTTCAGAACCCCAGTTGATCTGGAGTGGGAGCCACACACATGGACCAGTTTCTTCAACATGTGGAACCATAGCTTTTACTGAGAATGTGCCCATAGCTATTTTGTTATAATACAGCTTTGAAATAAAGGCTTTCACGAAAGTCAATGAAGAGCTGTCACCTATCAAATAGCAACAGGACACCATAGAAATTGTTAATCTTCTGGAAATTGGCTAACCTTCTCAACAATGCTTATCTCTCAGAAGAGATTACAGAAGTGTCAGAGCAGAGGAAGGCTAGTGGGGCCAGTGCCTGTGTTGTGAGGAGCTGTCAATCAGGCACTGAGCAAGCTGTCAAGCATTTGAACAGTTTTTAAGAGAAGTCATTACGTGCCTAGAGATAAGCAACATGATAAAAGAGAACATAGATTTGAGTGTTTCAAATCAGAAATATTCCAAAGTGGGTTGACTTCAGAGTTAAGAAAAGTATCAGGATGCTATGCATGTTTGGGTGTCAACAGTACTAGTTTAGAAACCACTTTTAGCTGCCAATGCTGATTGAAATACAAAAAGATTTAAAAATGTTCAATTAGAAAGCTGTAATTAGCGTAGGCTTTCTCTTTATTTTTCTTCCCCCAAAATCTGTTACTGCTTGTCTTAGGAATCCAAGAATCAAAAAGCTGTACTGTTTTGTTAGAATTGAATGTTTTGACCTAGAGGGTTGAAAGATGGCCCTTTCATTGTCTAATGTAAGCATAATGGTCAAGTTCTATGAAAGACATGAATTGCTCCAAAAAACAAAGGGCAGGAGATTCAAACGCTTAAAAAAATAAGTCTGAGACAATGATGACTTGAGTTTAGATGAAGAAACAAGATGCAGTCAAGTGGTAAAACTTTCCTAAGATAGGGTCTTGATAATCCCCTAGCCCAAACTTTGATATCACAAGTGAGGGGACAGTTCTGGAAGAGCCCAGTGTGGGAGCAGCCAACTCCATGTTCAGCTGCAGGATCGTGTCCACATTCACTCTGTCTCTTTGGAATGAATCAAACGAGAAAGACTGTGCATTTTAAGGAACTTGCCAACTGCCAGTATATCAGTTGTCCATTTCTGCTTCGCAGCACCCAAACACAGCGATTCAAGATGACAACCACTGACTTGTTCATTATTCTGGATGTGGGCACTCAGATTGAGCCTGCTAAGATTGACTATCTGTGTTCTGCACATCTATACTCATGCATCTGTGAGTGGGTGCTACTCACATCCCTGCGGTTGGCTGCTGTGGAGTCCTATGTCTCACGTTGGTGCTTGAGTGTGTTGGCTCCAGGATACCCTGTGGCAGCAAGGGGAGGCTAGCACCCATGCAAGTGGCTGTTCAGTCTCACGGACTGAAAAAAAAAAAAATAAGCAGCATTGCCTAGAACAGAGAATGGAGAAATGCCCTCTGCCTTCTGGTGAAGCTGTCACAGAATAACACACATCAGGGTTGGGAGATTTGGGACTGTTTGTTTGCAGTCAACCACATCCAGCAATGAGTTCTCAATTAACAAAAACCTCGTTGAATTTTTTCCAAGTATTGTTAAATACGCAAGGGACACCCTGTTTAACTACTGAATTACATCCCTAGTTCTAACTTTTTTTTTTTTTTCGAGACAAGGTCTCTTTTTAGCACAGGCTGGCCTTAAACTTGTGGTTCTTATGCCTCAGTCTCCCAAGTAGCCAGGATGACTGGCTTGTGCCACCATATCCCAGCTCCACACTGAGTCAGTTTTTCCTTTAGACAGTCTAACTCTAGCCCAGGCTGTCCTCAAACTCCCTATGATTCCCTTGCCTCAGTCTGTCAAGTGCTGGGATTGCAGGTACAAGCCGCCATACCCAACTCCTCAATGTTAGTCAGGGTTCTGTAGGGCCAGCAGAGAATGAAGAAACTTCATGCGGAGGCTGAGTAGCTCATTTGTCTCCACTGCAGTGTCCTGATAGGCAGTATTTATATCGGGCATCTGTGAAGGGTCAGCTCAGTGCATGCTGGTGAGCTTAGAAGCTCAGACAAGCAAACCTGGGCCTGAAATAAACATCTGCTACTTTCTGTCACTGTCCTTGACTGGCAGAGCTAGGCTTCCTCATATCTAAATACACATGATTACTATGACGTCCGCTGTCTGGCATCGCAGCAATGTGTTTACAGCACTCGCTGTGCTTTTCTGAGCAGAGCCGACTGGTTATTGTCCTTAAAGACAGTTGGCAAGATGGGTGGCAGAGTGCTTCTTCTCAGGAAGCAAAGGGGAATGGCACCTTCTGTGTCCTTGGCATAAAGTGGTGCCAGCACATGAAGTCATCAAGGGTATAAGAATCTTGGAGCCATCATGTGGTATGTGTGTGTGTGGGGAGGAACTAATGTTTGTTCTCCCATTGTAATCCTTATTGTCTCAAAGCTGAATGTAGCAGACATTGTCATGTCAGCTCAAGTGCTCCCAAGTCACTTTAGTGGCTGTTGTACTCCTTGCTGCCAGTGGTCCCGATCTGCTGGTGTCTATCCTATTGGCACTGCAATTACTCTTACAAAAACATGAAGTGATTTGCTCTGGACATTGTTGGGCATTCTTTTGGTGGTGGGGGTGGTAGTATCGAGACAAGGTTTCACATCGCCCATGCTGTTTTTGAATTGCTGATCCTTCTGCCTATACCTCCCAAGTGTTGGCATTGAAGAAATGTACTAACACACTTGGTTTGGTTTGTTGCTGTTGTTTTTGTTTTAAGATAGTGTCTTATTATATAGCCATAGCTGTTCTATAGGATCTTATATGCAGTCCATATTGGTCTTAAATTTGTGGTCTTCTTGCTGTCTCTGCCACCCCAGTGCTGTGATTCCACACTCGACCACAGCTTCATACCCTTAAATCCAGAGCCTGAGAGACACCTGGGCTTGTATAAGGTGGTAGGAAATGTGGCGTGGGTACTATGCGATACTGGGAGAGAAAAGGTGGGCTCCCATGTCTGGTGGAGCTGAGATGAGTGGTAGCCTATCTGTCTTGTATCTAGAAACATCAGTTTCTCAGTCTGTAGAATGAGCATCATGGCGTTGTCTGTGAGGAACTTGCCAAGGCAACCCCCCCAATAGCCGTAAGCATATACTACAGAAGCTGTGGTTTTCCTGGGCACAGGGGTCAGATGTACTGGTAAAGAAGCCTTTCATAGTCCTCCCTTTTCATCAAAATCACAGGTTTTGCCTCCAATCTTCTTGGTGCCTTGGGATCATTTCCTGCTCGGGAATTTTTTCCCCTCCAATTCAGGTCCCAGCTTCACACACTTTAATCGAATAAGCTTCGTCCCACCTCTCAGTTAAGCAGGGTCGTGACAATGTCTAGGAGATGACACTTTGGCTGTGTCTCTTTCATGAAGCCAGCGCTCAAGTAGGTCATTTGTTCAGGGAATAAGTCCCAGGAGTCCATGCCCACTGGATGGGCACGGGGAGCAGCACATGGAAGAAGGCCTGAGCCAATCATCTTCACAGGCAGTGGCCAGTCCTCCGTCCCTGGGACATGTGCTGAGTGAAGCATGCCCCTCAGAATGGCCCTGCCAAGGGACAAGGAGGAATTGTGTTGCAGTTACTCTTTTTGCGACACTCAGACTCAAGCAACTTGATGAGAGAAAGGGGTGACTTATTTGGCTTATGGTTCCAGAAGGAATATAGTCCATTATGGACAGAAAAGGAATGGAAGGCGGCAGAAGCGAGAGACGACTCAGGTCACTGCAGACATCATGGAGTTTAGGAGAACAAGTGGGGAACTGCCAGAGTAGACTACTAGAGGAAGCCTGGTGGGGCTACCCAACCTCACGGCTCGCCCTTTGTGGTGTGCTGTCATCCAGCAGGGCCCCACCTCGTAGAGGTGCTACAACCTTTCAAACATTCACAACAGCTAAGGATAAAACGTATGAGTCCTTGGAAGACAATTTACATACAAGCATGACAAGTTGTATCTCCTTGGTCTTGTTTCCAAGGAGGAAGAGGCATTAACACCCACTTTGTAAGTAAGACCTGAGTGTGTCAAACAACTTCCCTCTGGCTTAAGTGATTGATGTCTAAATAGGAAACTAGAGACTTGCCTTGTATTATTGTGTGAAATGCCCTCTGTCATCAAAACACCACAAACTTGTGAGAACCAGTCTTCAGTGGTCCGGTTTCTTTGTTACCTGCAGCTATTATCCTGGATAATTCACTTTTCCCTGTACTATCACTTGCTCTGAACATAGATTAGACCTCACATTCTCCTGAATGTTTTGGCTCCCACCATAAGCTCAGTAGAGTCTCCAGTCTTTGGGTCACCTGTGTGATCCTCACATCACCCAGACATCTGGTCACCCCTGTTCTATTGTATGTTGGCAGATGGCTTCTCTTTGGATCTCTAGTTAATACCTTATGTGACCTAGCTAATTACCCTATAATATATGGCTATTATGATGATAACATACAGTATCCTAATTGCTACTATCCTAAGAAAATGTTTAATTTACCCAAAACTGGAAAGTATAATTGTTCCCAGGACTTTCGGAGAGAAAGAAAAAAAAAGAAAAGAAAGAAGAGAGGAGAGGAGAGAAGAAGAGAGGAGAGGAAAAGAGAGAGAGGAGAGGAGAAGAGAAAAGAGGAAAGGAGAGGGAAAAAAAGAAGACAGAACAGAACTTAGCTTCATAAAACCTAGTTATAGGAATGTGGGACCACAATTTGCAATGTAAGCTCAAAATCATTGGTCTCAAGAATTAGGTGCAGACATCCATTCCAGTCCATGCCTGGGATTGGACAGAGCCATGTGCTTTTTCATTAAAATGAAACAAGACTGTTTTTCTTGTTTTCCTTGCTGCACAACAGAGCACAGGCTCTATGGCGGCTCCGAAAGGCTGAGGGCTGGGGATTCATGGAAACACTGCTGGAGCAGAACTAACCATTTACACATGTTGTTAATTATTAGTGTGATTTCTGGCACTTTCTAAAAGGCTCAAGAACTCATTTTTGGCTCAAGAAATATTTCTTGCTGCATTTGCTTTTTTTCCTGCGAAAAAGAAGTTCTATTACAGAAATAACCACTTGGGTAATTTTTCAGGATGTGGAACTGCAGGAGAAAACACAAAGGTAAGCAGTTTCCTTTCTGTGATTCTGTTTGTCACTCATGTGTTAAGGAAAGAATAGCTTTTAGACAAAAGGATTCAGACAGGTGTTTGCATGCAACTGCTGATTGTACCTGATTTATTTTATGGGGGCAATGCCAGTCAGCCCTAGCCTGTGAGGAGTGCTGACCATGTGCCACCGTGCTTGTCTGCCCAGGCAATCTTTCCTCTTGGGAAGATTTCCTCTTCATGTGTTATTCAATTTTTGTTTTAGATCTCCGGTCTTGTGAAGGTTCCCAAGCCAGATCTCTCCAGTCTTGTGTACAGAGAACAGGCAGTTTGGAAGGATCCTTTTGGCTCAAGAACCTCCTGCAAATGAAGATTTATTAAAGTTGGTCATGATGATTAGTGTTAATTGTCAAGCTGATACTAGGAGGTAGGTCTCCAGGTCTACCTGAGAGGAATTCTCTAGATTAAAGTTGGTCTCTCTGGGCAGGCCTGTGAAGGATTGTGATTGCATAATTGATGTAGGAAGACCCAGCCTGTTGTGGGTGGGGTCATCCTAGGTGCATAAAGATGGAGAGAGCTGGCTGAGCAAAGGCAAGGAAGCATATATGCGTGCACTCATTCTCTCTTTGTACTTGACTGCGGGTGTGATGACACCAGTTCCCTTGGCTTCTGCTACTGTGATTTCCCTGCAGTGATGGACTACAGCCTGCGATTGTGATCCAATGAACCTCTTTCTTCCCTCAGATATTTTATTGCAGAAATGTGTAATGCAACTGAAACAGAGATTTTTGCCGACTAAGGACACCCTTCTCAGAAGAATGAATCTCCCTCTCCCCTACTCCCCTGCCATCCTTGCATAGCCAGGCAGGAAAAGCAGAACGGTGTCACAAAAAATGGAAAAGCTATGGTGTTCATAGATGGCAGGTCAGTGGCACACCTTGTCTACCTGCTGACTCAGCAGGCATCTACTGGAGTGCCATGCTGGGCAAGTGGAGGGGGTGAGATAGGTGAGCTGTACTTGCATGTACAATGACCGCAGACTGCCCAGAAGAGGAGATGCCTGAGTCCCAGTGGGGCAGGAAGGAGGAAGTAATAAAGACAGCCGAGACTCTGGTTGAGAAATAGAGGGTGCTGGCCTGTGTGGGGGCACATTGAGGAGTGGGAAGATGATACTTTGTGACCTGACTTGGTTTTGTGGGGTTTTAAGCTTTAAAAAGTTCAATATCAGAGTATAGCTTATGTAAAGGGAGACTTGGTCACAAAAGATGTTCCATTTGATTTAAAGAGGTTAGTTCCTATCCTGGGCTATGATTAACCTTAAGAGAATAAAAACGGATTTGTTGTTTTACACACAGCATAGAAAGATGATTGATTTCAAAGATCCTTAGAACAGATTTGAAATAGTCACATACCAGTGCCATAACCTTTGCAATACGTATTGCATACAAATATCTGCAAACCATGACAGAGCCGAGTTTGCACGTCTCCCCTGGATTCCCAGGCAGAAGAGCTTTTCTCCTATCCTCTTCTGCCTTACCACGGCCACGTGACTGCTCCACACCATGCAGGCCACTATCTACATGGGTCTGTTCTCATATTTTGAACGCTACAGTGGGGTCTCATCCTTCTTCAGGAGAGAGAACTCTCCCAGCTCTCTCTGTAGGGAGAGTCTCCTCCTGCCTAGAGCCTGTGACACAATCCATAAAAGACAATGTGGGCTCACAGTGCAATGAGGAAGTCCTCTTTGCCAAGGAGTACATAACTAAGTGTTGGAACTAAGCATCTAGTGAAATATCAAGGCAAAAGAAGCAAAACATTGAAAACAGAAGAAGCAAAATATTGAAAACAGAAGTTTTTAAACCTACATTTAGCTAAGGCTAATTATTAAAGAACAAAAGGTATTTTTTTTGCATGTATAAGTGTGTGTGTGTGTGTGTGTGTGTGTGTGTATGTGTGTGCGCGCACACACACGCACACGCCTGTGGAGACATCAGTAATCATGGATTGTTCTCCCCCCTCATTGCTTTGCTCTGGAATTTCCCAGGCTCCACTTTCCAGAGCCAGAAGTACAAGTATCTGCCATTTTTAAGTGGAATCGGGCATTCAAACTCAGAACCTTTTGCTTGAGAGGCAAAAGCTTAACCCCAGACCCATCTCTCCAGCCCATGAAAGGTATTTCAAGGCATTTAGTGGAGCCTAGACACTGCATTTATAACCAGAGAAGTGTGTAGTTACATTGATTCCTTCCAGTCTATCTGTACCCACTGCCGCCCCAGGGCCAGTAAACCACAGGGATCCTCCTGGGTCTATCTTCTTGGTTCTGGGATTACAGGTGTATACCATTGCACCTCCTTTGTTTTTCATATGGCATCTGGCAAGGCAAGCACTCCACTGAAGAGCCTTTTCTCCAGCTCACCCTGTCTATGCTAAGATACACAGATTATTACCATTGTGTTACAGTCACCCACAGTATTCGGACAGTGACGTGACTCTGTTGATTCATCTAGCTTAGATGCAATATGCTCTACCCTCTAGGTGCATATACTCCCTGGCATCTGTACAGTGACGACATCACTTAGCAGTACACATTTTTCCGTGCGTCCTGACACATGTCTGTATGTTCACCTTCCTCGTTATATCACTGACTCTTAAAGCATAAGTACTATACATGGGTGTGCTATATGTATGTTTACTTTCAGTAGCATATGCAAATAAGGGTGGGCAGGGTCCATCCTGAGCAGAAAAAGCATCAGAAAATTTAATGTCCGGGACATTCTCCTGCAAAGTTCTCACTCAGTAGAATTGATGCTATATGATATGATGTGATATGATGTGATGTGATGTAATGTGATGTGATGTGTGTGTGTGTGTGTGTGTGTGTGTGTGTCTGTGTGTAAGGGCTTTTTCCCACTCTTCATAGACAGGTATATTAAAAACTTTTAATATCTGTAACAATAATGTATTTTGTCATGAAATCCTTTATATTTTAAAGCAAAGATAACTACTTTCTTACTGTGCCCTCACTCAAAGCTCAACTCTTTTTTATAAGGTCAGTCATCGCATTCTGTGAGACCTTCTCTCAGGACCCCCATGTAACCTTAATCACCTCCCAAAGATCTCGCCTCTCCAAAAATACTGTGATGTTGGATTTTTGGGCTTCAACAAATAAATTGAATGGTGGACACAAATATTCACCTATATGTACTCTAATAAAAATTTCTGTATCAAAGAGAGTGAAAACACAATTTCCAACATTCAACTCTCGCCCATTAAGGAAAGGCAAATTCTTGGGAAGCAAGTAGGTCACTGGTAGCTTCTTGGGGTGGTACTTAGCCTTGGCCCAACTCTTCCCATTCTGGACTCCAGCTCTTAGGCAGTGTAAGGATGGCAGAGCCTCAGGAGAGGACTGCGAGCTGGGCTCAGTGTCAGCTCCTCCGACAGAATTCATGGCGTAATGCTGGGGATCCAGCGACCAGCAAGCATCCTGCAGACAAAACAGCAGCTCCCTCCTTTGCTTCCCTTCTTTGCTGAATTAGCAATGATCCCATCATGTGAGCCCCACGTGAGTTTCCTAGGAATTCCCAGGCTGTGGTGTCTTCTGACTTTGCTGCTCTGGTTTCCAGATCAATAGCATCTGCCTTTCCAGCTGTCCGGTCCAGGTGGGCCTGCCCAGAAAGAGGCTAGGACAAGTCAAGGATCATGAATGTTTCAAGCTGACCAAGTAGACTGTACAACCAGCTGAGTGGTTAGCAATTTAAAGGAGCATTACATAGTGCTTTCCTGCTGAAGAAGCAAAGATTACTGGGTCTCACCTCGAGTCCAGCTTGTCACGTCTTCAGGCCTGAGTTCTCACTGTCCTATAAATAGTCTGTCAGCCCAAACCTAAATAGCAAAATAAGAACAGTTCAAGTGCTCTCATTTTGAAAGAAGGCTTTAGTGGTGTACTCTTTTGCACCCACCCTAGATGGGAGAAGACATGACAGAGCTGATCATCCTTATGTAGAAAAAGAAAATTTCAAGACAGGCAAGAATGTGGTGAGCAATTCTCAGAGCCCCGTCACCTCACCCCAACCCAAGGGTTCCAGGAAAAAGGTCTAGTACGTGTGGTGAGGCCAGACACCAGAAAAATACCCCCACCCTCAGGGCTCTGGGAAATGCTCCCCCTTTCAAGGTCGGGGGGGGGGGAAAGGGGGTGTAGTACTTGCAAACTATGCCAGATACTGCTGCTTGCAACCAATCAATTTAAAGTTAAGTGTTTTAGCCAATTATTTTGTAACATTACATAGCCTCCCTACAAAAAAGTATAAAAGGTGTATGCTTCTTGAGCTTGGGGTCGTCTCTCTCCCTCGTGTGTGTAGCAACCCCAGCGCACTGGAATAAAATCCTCTTCCTTTGCATCGAACTCGTGTCTGTGAGTGCTCTGTGGAGGTCTGCTCCCTGGCGTAAGGCTGGGCTTTGGCCATTTGAGTCTTACACTTACTGTGCAGGAGAGTGGGAGCTGGCCCAGACTTTTAACTCCACTCTGCTGCACCTGCACCTGCACCTGCAATTGCAGTGGGTGGTTGGTTCCTCCTGTCCTATTTCTACCCAGAAGTAATAGGCAGAGAGAATGCCTAGATGTACACGGGAAATGTGGCCCCACATTGCCCAGCACAGACCTCTGTTCTTAGCACAGTTCACAGCACAGAGGTCATTGGTAAGACAGCAGAGTAGGGTGGGAGCCTCTGAGTTCTCAGACCTGCCAGTGCTCTGGAGATGTCTGGGCCCTGCACCTAAGCAGCTTCTTCACTGATATCACTGTCCCAAGAGACAGTGTTTGCACATGTGTCTTTGTCCCTTTTTTAATTTAATATTTTCTACTTTTGGGGCTGGAGAGGTGGCTCAGGGGTTAAGCCTCTGACTTGCAGACGGAAGGTCCTGAGTTCAGATCCTAGACCCCATGTATAGATGCCAGGCAGAAGTGGGGTGGCCTGCGTTTCTAGTCTTGGTAGGGCGGAGCCTGTGAATCCCTGGGCAGAGTAAACAAGGAGGAGGTGGAGGTGGTCCATGGTGGTTCCCGAATTCGTCTGTGGTTCTACACACACACATACATACACACATGCACACACACGTACATGCACAATTGAATAAGTAATAAATAATTTTAAAAAATTAAAAAAATATTTTCTACTTTTTACAAGCATATTGAGTATTCATCCTAGCTTCCCTCCCTGCCCCTTCTCTCCCATTCCCTCCCTCACTTTCACTATTCTCTTCCACTCTTTCCCATCCTTCTGCCTGCATGCCTCAATGGACCTCAGAATTCACTCTGCCTTGTCTACTCCTGTGGTGGTTCAGGCCTCTGTGGTATGACAAGTTTCCTTTCTTCAGGCCACTCTACTGATGTGTGCATCTCATTTCACTCATCCAGCTTTAAAACCAAAAGTTTCCACTGTGAGTTCCCACTCTATGGATGTAATAACAGCTGCCTACAGAGCAGATGTACTGTCTTCCTACCTATAGGCTTATTGGCTGTCTTCCCCATTGATTTATTTCCTTCCTTTTTCTAGGTTCTTGACCTAGTTTATAGTAACAGGGATGGATACCATTCTGACAAGTGGGTCTTGAGTACAATCAGAAGGCTGTTGGTTGTCTCCTTAGTATTCATGCCACTATAACACTGGTGGTCACCTGTTTCCATGGTGATCTATATTGCAACTTACAGATCTTATGCTGTTGATGGGGCTCGTGATTATTTCTCTCCCCCAGCAGCTTCAACACTATTCCTTGGGACCATGTAAGCTATTCAGCAAGGAGAAAGTCCTCGGGCCATTTCCAGCTGACACACTTTGCCCATGTTCAGTTTGTGTTGCATCTTCAGTAATGGGTCTTACGTTTTTGGAGAGCAACCAAGAGCCATGGCAAAAGCACATAATGTTTGGGGGCCTTTAAGATCTCTCTGACCAACATTTTATCAAGAAGTGCCACATTCCTGTTATTTCTAGTTTAATCGTGTCCGTGGATTCTAAGTGGATCAGCTCAAGGTTTTAATTTTATTTTATTGTTCCCTGTTTTCCTCATTCTATGCTCCTCTGCACAGAGGCTGCTTG
Source organism: Typhlomys cinereus (assembly GCA_023101885.1). Classification (NCBI taxonomy): domain Eukaryota; kingdom Metazoa; phylum Chordata; class Mammalia; order Rodentia; family Platacanthomyidae; genus Typhlomys; species Typhlomys cinereus. The sequence goes on along the minus strand of JALPQD010000377.1, from coordinate 1,931,579 downwards.
TTCTTGTTCCTTTCTTTAAAAGACTTTTTTTTGACATATTATTAGCATAGGGTGCTCCTTTGGGGTTGTTTCCCACCATTTTTGGTTTTTCTGTAAGTCCCTCTGTCTCTCCTATCTCCTATGTCCCTCCTGTCTCCCGTCCCCTCATTTCATGCTATGTGTTTTTCTCAATTGTTCCCTCCCTCACCCTTGTCTTGAGATACTAAAATCCTTCCCATTCTTTCGCATTTTTTGAGTTTTCTGGCTCTTACAGCACTTCCAATCCAAATACATGGAGAAGGATATCAGTTCAGTCATCCACATATCAGAGAGAACGTGTGGTGCTTAACTTTCTGTGTCTGAGATGCCTCACTCAATATTAAAGTTTCCAGTTCCATCCATTTACCAGAAAATTCCATAATCTCATCCTTTCTGATGGCTGAGTAATATTCCACGGTGTAGATGCACCACATTTTCATTATCCATTCCTCTGTTGATGGGCATGTTGGCCAATTCCATTTTTTCACTGTTGTGAATACAGTGAACATAGATGAACAAGTCAAGTGTCTTTGCAATAAGATGTAGACTCTTTTGGGAATATTTCAAGGAGTGGGATAGGTGGGCCATATGGCGGTTACATTTTTAGCTTTCTGAGGAACCTCCACACTGATCTCCACAGAGGCTGTATGAGTTTACGCTCCCACCAGCAGCAAATAAGTGTCTCTTTTTCTCCACAGCTTCTCCAGCAATCTCCGTTGTTTATGTTCTTGATCCTAGCCATTCTGACTGGGGTAAGATGGTATTGCAGAGTTATTTTGATTTGCATTTTTCTGATAATCAGGGAAATTGAACATCTTTTAAGGTATTTGTTTGACGTTCAATTTCTTTTTGGGTGAAATCCCTGTTTAGCTCCAGGGTCCATTTTTTAATTGGAATCTTTGCTGTCTTGGTGTTTAATTTTCTGAGCTCTTTGTATACTCTGGAGATGAATACTTTGTCAGATTCATAGCTAGCAAGGATCTTCTCCCATTCTGTGGGTTGTCTTTTTGCACAATTGACAGTTTCTTTTTTAGAGCAGAAGTTTTTTTATTTCATGAAGTCCCATTTGTTGATTATTGGTCTTGGTTCCTGGGCATTTGTTATTCTGCTTAGAAAATATTTACCTAGGCCTATCAATTCAAGTGTACTTCTTACTCTTTCTTCTAATAATTTTAGAGTTTCAGGTCTAATGTCAAGGTCTTTGATCCATTTGGAGTTGACTTTTGTGTAAGGAGAGAGGCAATAGTCAATATTTATTCTTCTACATGTAGATGTCTAATTTTTCCAATACCACTTGTTGAAAATGCTGTCTTTTCCCCAGTGTACATGTTTGGCACCTTTGTCAAAAATTAAGTAAAAAATTAAATTGTGTCTGGATCCTCTGTTCTGATCCATTGGTCGATGTATCTGTCTGGTGCCAGTACCAAGCTGTTTTTATTACTATAGCTCTGTAATATAGTTCCACCTTGTCCCTTTTGATGAGGAGGGTACAAGCCTCTTGGGACTGGTCCTGTGGTTAGGGGATTGTAGGGTTCACTCAGGAAAAGCCAGTGTGCACTACTCCACACCCCAAAGCTGCTGTTTCCCTTATCCAGCCTGCCTCCCCTCTTTAGCTGCTGATGGCTTATTTTTAACTTTCCTCAACCGTGAAATTGGCACTATTTTCCTGTCTCAGATGAAAGTTTGTACCAACAGCGATCCTGAAGCATGATCAATTATTTTACCTGAGATTCAACAGAAACAGAGCGGGGAAGGGGACAGGACTCATGTGGCTTTTACAGGACACAGCTGGGCACCCCCAGGTGGCAAGCGACATGGAGGCTTGCGTAGACATGGAGGTATGCGTAGAGACCATAGCCCACGCTGCCTCCCTGGCCTTGGAGGGCTCTATCTGTGGAGCATGAAGAGAATGATGACTGGAGGCAGTTGTCTGCACACCAGTGCCTCAACTGCTGGCTGGATCAGTGACAACGTGCACAAGTTATCAAACACTGTTTCTCCAGAGCTCATGGCAGTGTCAGGTTTGGATACAGAAAACACAGGTCCATTTTGAGATTTCCGTGCCTCTTCTATGTGCTTGTTTTGCTAGAAAGGGAGGGAAACAGATAGAGAGAGAGAGCAGAGAGCAGGGAAGGGATGGAGAGCTTCAAGGTTTGGCTGGAGTAGAGGAACCTAGGACTGTTAAGCGAGAAAAACCACAAAAACAGCAAGCAGCCTTTGCTCCAGGTCTGCGATGCGGCATCTCCTTCCGTTTGTCAGCTTTTATATCTGCCAAATGGAGATACTCGCTTCTAAATTTTTCCTAACACCCAAGGGTTTTGGGAGAATCAATGAGCTTGCACTTCTGCACGGGGCTTATGTGATGGAGGTGCTATGTCAATAGCTGGAAGATAAAAATAGTGAGAACTGCAGACTCAGGATGCCTGGGGTGTCCCTTGATGGTGGCGTGTTGACTCGAAATAAACCCTGCTCTAGCAGATGAGTGCTTTGAAACACACTGGGCTGCTGTGTAGCCACCTTTCTACCAGGCACAGGTGCCGATCACACCTTGGAGAAACCTTTTCTGAAGTGGGGCATGGTGACATTGGTTGTAATTCTAATGCTCAGGAGGTAGAGATCAGAGGCCTCCTTAGCAAGAACCTGACTCAAAAACAAATAAGACAAGACAAGACAAGACAAAACAAGACAAAATATAGACAAAAAGCAAAGGATTGTTCTGGTTTCTGTGGCTGTCACAGAGGCAAGAGTCCTGAGAACAAACCATGGACTACACTGTGGATATAATGAGGCAGAGAAAACTCTCTGATGAATACGTCCTAAAGAAGGTCATTATCTAGATTAATCTGATGCTGGTCCCACTTTTAAGCATAACCCTAGTTCTTCTGCCCTAACACAATGGCAGGACATGGAGAACTGCTCACTGGTTTTGTCTTTACACATTTCTCAAGTCTTTCTGTTCCAGTCACACTGACAAAGCCCTTTCAGCCACGCTTTGTCTAGTCACAGAGAGAGTTTGTAGTGTAGGGCAGAGGTCTGGGGACTTGGAAATCCTGAGGGCCTCCATGCCTGGTGGGCTTCATGTGGTTCCCAAAGGCCATCTCTCTTGCTCCCTGTCATTCATTACAGTTCTGTAGTCATACAACCACTGTTCTCTCCAAAACCACCTACTCAGGTCCAGACTCCCTAGTCAACCATCTCCTGAGGCTAGATGTTCCAGTTCTGTTAGCTTTCTTTCTCATCTTTCTCCGTTTCCCTGTGTGGCTAGCCTCTCAGCTCCGTCCCTTCTGGCGAGTGGCGGAGGAGGCTGTTTTTGACTTTGCCTCAGCTTTGAGATCTTGTAATTGGGGCACAGTATGATGAGTCTTGGTGGTTTCCATCTCATACTATCCTGCCATCATTTCTGCCCCGTGTCATAACTCTGCTGCATCTGTGGGATTTTTTTCCTAACTTATGTTTGTGCATGCTCTTCTCAGGACCTAGACCTCTGGAACTGCTCAGCCTGTTGTCAGGGAGCTGGCAGCGATGTAGGCTTACTCGCTCTGTAGTGGCCAGTGAATGCTGACAGATTGGGACAAGAAAGTCCAGCTATATCTCTGCAAGGAAGGATGGACTCAGAGACCTTTTTCATGCTCCATAGACCTGGGAGTTGGAGGTTTATGCGTGGGCCTTTTCCTATGATTGTTCCTCAACTGACTTTGTCTCATATCTTTTGTTCTCTTGCTGGCTTCCCTCGAGATTTCTTCCATTGTCTGTCACTTGCCTGTGGAGCCTCATCTCAAGAGTGATTCTAGAAAAAGCTGCCTGAGACATGTGGATTTTGTGACTTGCTTAGGTACCTGAGGCAAAATACATTCTCGTGACCTCGGACATACTGTTCACCATCTCTGATGCTAAATTTTTCTGTTGGAAAGAGCTTGACTTCTTAAATCTCTGCCGCTAAGATGTATGAAGTCAGGTGTTCTAAGGGACTGTAGTGCACGCATCGCGTTTAGAGCTTAGATTGTCTCGGGCAAAAGGCTGTTTTGCCACTTGGTAATTTCTTGTATGCATGTAGGTGCATGTGTGTGTGTGTGTGTGTGTGTGTGTGTGTGTGTGTGTGTGTGAAAGAGAGAAAGAAAGAGAGAGAGAGAGAGAGAGAAGAGAGAGAGAGAGGGGGGGGGAAAGAGAGAGAAGAAAGAGAGAGGAAGCCAGCAGATAGCTACTTTCAGAAAGTTGTGTATGTCATGTGGGGTCCAGGGATTGAACTCAGGTCACCAGGTTTGTACTCAGATGCCCTCCCCACACTGATCCATCTCTCCAACCCCAATTACTTATCGAAACCTGTCAGTTAGGACAGCAGCGGCATCTTTCCACAATGGATCAATGAATAGGAGGAAGTGACATCTTTCATGCATTGTGTTTGCTCTAGAGCCTGATATATGTATTGGCATGACCCAAACACTGCCCTTGCTATTCTTCAAAACTTTGGTCCTGAAGTCATCTAGGAAGTTTCCATGCGGGAATTCCATCCCCTATCTTGGATCTAAGCAGCCTCTTTTCTGTTGTCTGGGGCTGGGGACAGATGGACAGGTGGACACCCTCACATAGCAAGAAATACTGTCCTTGACATCTGGCAAGGGGAAGCCAGAGAGGGGTACAACATATTCCTGAGGCAAAGGGAAGCAATTTGCAGCCCGTGGGGTGCAGGACTGTGAGAGCAAGCATCAGCACTGGGTTTTGCCAGAGGTCTGTGGAGGAAGGTTTCGGCCCTAGGGGGGACAAGCAGGTGTTCCTCTCTGTTCTCAAGGGTCAGAAGGAAAGTGAAATAATTTGCTTTTCCTTTTGGCTCATGCAGCAAGCAATGTTTTATAATTAGAGGATTTTCCCAGGGAGGGAATGTCAGAAATTTATGGCATGAGAGCCTGCTTATTGGATGCCCACACATAAGCAAAGAAAGGACAAAACACTTAGGGAAATTAGAAGCCATTTAGAAAATAAATCCCCAGGGAATCTTTAGCATTTCAATGGGCTGCTATTTTTCCCATTCTATTTTTCTGTCTCTTTTCTTTGCATCCCTCAGGCAAGCCACACTTTCTGCTTAGTGGTAGAGTCCCTGGCTGATTATGAACAGGAACACAGGCACAGTCATGAAACCGAAGCATCCTAGAGCAGGGGGCTTGGGAAGCCATGACAGACATCCTACTTTCAGATGAGGAGGCAGGTAAGAGGCTCAGCTCACTCCACAAACACCTGGTGGATGAAATGAGGATTATCACACAATTTCCATCGTGAAGAATTTCAACCAGGAGTGGGGAAGAGATGAAGAGAACCACAATCCAACAAAGAGAGAAATGGCTGGAGAGGAGACGCAGAGCTGGGGAAGTCTGTGTGTCACAAAAAACAAAACTGTATGGCCATCCAACAAGCAGGCTCTCAACCAGAGAGAGGTACAACGTATTCCTGAGGCAAAGGGAAGCAATTTGCAGCCTGTGGGGTGCAGGGTCATGAGAGCAAGGATCAGCACTGGGTTTTGCCAAAGGTCTGTTATAGGTGTCAACTTGACAAGTGAGACTGAATATGTAAGCACACCTGTGGAGAATTAGTAATTAAGACCAACCCTGCACAGACCTTGATGATGGAAGACTCGGCCATAGTGGACAGTTCTATTCCCCCAGTAGGTAGTTATGTTGGAGAGACCTGGTTCATTGGTTTTGCTGACTTTGGCATACTTTGTCAGACTCTCAGCTGGCAGGTAAGAATGTTTGTGCCTCTTTCAACAATTCCTATAGCTATGGTGTGAACTCTCTTGCGGAGCTGGACTATGAACTGTAACTGGTAAACAAGAATGAAACCCTGCGTTCCCTTAAGTTGCCTGGCTGTATATCTATCAACAACAGGAAAGCAAACTGGAACATTGTTTTATGTACAGCCCCATCCTGTGGAACCAAAACTAAGCAATTGCTGACCCTAGGCAAAGGCAGTACCAATGCTTTGTTACTAAATATTCGATTTAAAAAAAAATCTTAAATAACTGTGTAGTTGTCTAGGGTTCAACTCAGTGGTAGAGCATTGCCCAATAGATGCAAGACTGTGTTTGATCTATAGTTCTGTAGAAACTCAAAATACCATGCAAACCTGAAGATAATGTGCTTTTATTATGTTTTCACAAACTTATGTAATCAACTAGACTTTTTGTACAAAACGTCTTCTAGTTTATTGCATCATGAATGAAGACTGCAAGGAATCTAATCAAGGTGATTGGATATGGTGTTCACACTCAGGGAAGTGATTGGCTAGTTGTTGCTGGGGCTGGGTTTGGAGAAGATGGTTGCCAACATTTTCCCTGTGGGACTGGGAAGTAGGATGTGTCAGGTGGGGCCTTGTGGGAGCAGTGCAGGGTGCTGCTGGTGCACTTTTCCCCAAGTTCCCCTCTGCACTTGTGGTTCCCATGCAAAGCGTTGGCATTGATAAGTTGCCAGGTTCCATCCTGGTCCCATTTCACAGTTAACAAAAATCAGCATTTTTAACGAGTGTTGGTAATCAGTTTCCTGATCTTAATTTCTAATTGGATGCAGCATCACTATGTTGCATTATTTAGAATAAATCATTTGATTTGCTCATTCATATTCGTAATGCGTCTCACTCTTTGTGAAAATATTAGCTTGATTCATTAAACTGTGCCTAATAGGTTGAGTTACAGCATTAATCATGCAATGATTCCATATTAAAATAAAAGTGAGCCGTGCGTTCTGAAGGACCTGCAAGCTTTCGGACTCTACTTCCCTGGTAATAGACTGCAAAGCACTGTATGGCTTCTGCTTTGCCCAACTCTTGATCCTGCGGATTTCCATTTGTTCTGTCTGGATATACCTTGGAGACAAGGTCTTGTTATGCTGTTTAGGCTAATCTTAAGCTTGCCATCATCTTGCCCCAATGTCCCTACTACAGCTACCACACCTGGATCCGAATGTAAATATTTTTGCATGGATTCAAACCTGCCCTAAACCTGCCTTTTTATCAACACTGAGAGATGAGGCCAACATACTTTTTCTGCCTCTTAAATAACAAAACAGACAACCTAACCACCACCTGACTGGGTGCTCCAGAAAAATCTTCCCTACTGGAAACTAAGACCCAGGTAAACAATCTGTCCATCAAAGGTCACTCCATTGCACAACTATTTTGCATAGATTCTGACCAGTGCCAGCTGGCTCATTGTTTAAAGAGCTTACTTTTTAAAAGCTGCCTTAATGAGGCTGATCCTGGCTAATTCCTGAATACAGCTAATTCCACTTGGTCTGCTCTGCTTTTCTGGGTGAATGTGAGGAGTTAACGCCATCAGCATGCAGAACACTGGTTTTCTCAGCTAGGGACATTAATTTGAGGTAGATTTGTATTCTTTGTTTCTATCTCTCTCTTTCCTTCTCTCTTTCTCTCTCTCTTTCCCTCCCTCCTGGAGATTGAACTCAAAGCCTCACGCATGTTAGACTCTACCATTGAGCTACAGACATAGCCATTTTTTTTAAACTTTTTTGTTTCGAGGCAGCAATTTATGAAGTTTCCTAGGCTGGCCTTGATTTTGTTCTGCAATCTAGGCAGACTTTGAATTGGAAATCCTCCTTCCTCAGACTTCCCAGTAACTAGGATGATAGTTCTGTTGTGCCAGGCCCAACTTCAATTTGACTTTCAACTTTGGGTATAGGTTTAATTCAAATTAATAGTTTTAATAAACACTAATAGCTAGACGTTTCCCAGAACAAATAAATCAGGAATTCTGGGTATGAAAGCTTAGAATTCATAGTCTTTCAAACTCATACTTGATACTTATAAGCCTTCAAAGTACAAGGAAAGAAACAATAGCAGAGAAGGTTGGTATTTGTTGCTCAATCAATCGTTCATTTTAAACAACCATTTATTGACTCCCTTATATGTATGAGGTGCATCTGAGCATAGGAAATGAAATGTCCACAGAGACTGGTTTGGTTCCTGTACTCAAGAACTTCCAGTGAGAAGAGAGAGAGCAATTCAAATATTAAAAGTGTATGCTGGGAGGAAGAGGAAGACGATGTTTCGTGCAGGCTGAGTTTGGAGATGTGTCCTGCATTACAGTGGTGGTCAGAGATGACCCAGGAGGGAGTGACCTGAGGCCTGACACTGAGCTATGAGAAGCAACCAGTGTCTTCCAGTTGGAAAGAAACTATTTGTTTCCAACTAAAAATTCCCTACTGGAGGGAGTCTGGTTAAAACTCTGGAGGTAAGGAAGCGCACAAGATTGAGGAAGTTTCTGAAACTTAAAAGATTCATAAGGCCCCTTCCAAGGTTACATAAGTAGTAGAAATTGCTGGAGAGAAGGAGATACCCTAACTGGACAGGTTGCCTGCAGGTCCTGTAAGAAGCTCCTGGGATGCAGTTTCTATGAGTCGTCATCCTTCTGGGTTAAGCTTATCTGTGATGAAGCTGCTTTTGGGCGGTCCATACTCTTGTAAGTAATCTCAATATAATTCTCTGGTTTACAAAGCTAGACTTAGATGGAATCATTTCTTTAGTCTTGATCACATCTCTCCAGGATAGACAGACAGTCAGGATGCAGATCCCACATGCAGCAAGAACTGGGATTATTCAGCTACACTGTATGGGAGAAAAGTGGACCATGTGTAGTTCAACTAAATGTCTGTCTCATGGAACATAGCGAGGACTCAGGAAAGTACTCTGAATACTGGGAAGCCTTGGCTGGAAGTGAAACCAGGGAGTATTCCCAACAGAGCATGTGCTAAACCTGACTTCTCTAGTAAAGCCACTTCAGGGGTTGGGTTGCTATGCTGAGGTTCACTGTATGAGACAAGGAGGGCAGTGGGGGAAAGTAAGGGGACAATTATAGTCTCTGAGAAGACCAGGAGTGAGAGGATAGAACTATTAGGATAGAAAGAACTGGATGTGCCCAGTCATTCCAGGAAGAGCCAAGAGAACGTTCTGGTGGGAGAAGGAAGATGTGGAAATGGGTCAGAAAAGAGTCCTTCTGGAAGTCACACATTCTGTGTGCAGCCATGACTACAACATTTAAGGATGCGACATATGAAGGTCGAAGAACTAAGGGGTCTGAACAGATGAGCTCCACATCCAGGCAAGTGGCCAGGGAGCTGGTGTGCTTAGGAGCAGGTAGACAGGGTGCAGAGCTCAGCAGGACTTGAGGGGGAATGCCTACCATGAACTTGTACTTACAACCAAGTAACTGAGGACATCAGAGCAATCAGGAATGAAGACAGACATCTGAAGGGCTTGGAGTGTGAACATATCTACCTGTTCCTAGTACACAGTCAAGCAGCTTCATAATGGGTATGAATAGTAAGTAGGCCTGGAAGAAGATGGGGTATGTTGTCCTGACAACCAAGGGGTGGGGCAGACACACAGAGAACCCACACACAGAGAAGACCTTTTGTGTGACAGAGGAAACCATTGTTTTGGCCAAAAGTTTTTTCACAGTGCCAGAGGGGTTAGGAGAGCATCGTAGGATATGCGTGTGGCTTGAACAGAAGAGAGTTAGGGCGTCTGTGCCAGGTGGGGCCGGAGGAGGGATACATCTCCAGAAGGAAATGAGGACACCTCCCAAGAGCAGCCAGAGGCCTGCCCTACATAAAGGCAATTACTCTACCTGCTCTGCCCTGGGGAAGTGGGTTAGAGGTTGGGATCTTTTCAAGATATGTCAGGAGGGAAACTTAACAGAGGATTTGGAATGTAGACAAGGCAGAAGCAAAGAGACAAGCCACGAGCTAGTCATGATGAAGAGGGACCTTTAATGAGGAACATAAAAAGTGTGGGAGCAGTGTGTGTGTGTGTGTGTGTGTGTGTGTGTGTGTGTGTGTGTATGTTTGTGTGTGTGTGAGACAGAGAAACAGAGAGATCATGGGGATGGTGACAATGTGTAAGCAGATGCAAGCGACTTGAGAGGATGTATCATTGCCTGTAAGTACATGTGAGCTCATGTGTATATGTGTTGGGTTGCACAATTATGTGGATTCCAGTCTGTGTGCCTCTCTCTCTTTCTGTGTATGCGTGTGTGTGTGTGAATATGTGTGTGTTTGTGCATGTGTTTGTATATGTGAGTATGTGTGTTAGCAGAGAGTGAGTGTGGAGATGACCTCAAAAGTTGGTAAACTGGCAAGAAGACCCCATCTTCAGGGGAATCTCGGTTCTTGCTCTGTCCAGGGCACCATTCTTTTTCCTTAGCCAACAATTGGTGGGAGATAAACTTGGCATATTTGGATACAATCTCGAATTTCGAACCGAGAAGGACAGACATGCATTGTTTCTTCTTCTAGAAATTTAGAAAAATGTCCTTGAAAAGCTATCAGGCTGGTCCCAAATTAAGAAGAATAGATTTAACCGAAGAAGCTTGGCTGGCTCACACCGAAAGGGATGCTGACATACTGGAGACAGAGAAGATAGGACCTGGGAAGCACACACATATATATGGACAGTGGGGCTACCTACAGATGTGATCCAGGCTGTTTAGCACACAGAGAGGCCGAGGGAGAGCGGGCAGGTGTGCACATGCGCACTGCAGTCCTGCTTGCATCCGCTGCGCATGTCAGGATTGCTGAGCAGCAAGATGGCAGCTGGGAAAGCTCGGGAAATGCCCACGTGGTGCAGAGGCTGCTGTCTGGGGGACCTCAGTGCCTGGCTGCAGGCAGTTCCTTTTCCCTCAGTACTTTGCTTCACATTCCATACTACGTCCTTCTGCACATGCGTGTGGCCTGCCATGGTTCACGCTTATAAATAAATCTTTTTATAGAAATGTTTAAGCCCATTGTACAAAAAAATAAAAAAATGCCCCATGTTGTTTTGCCACAGGGGGAGCTATGTGGTCTTGGAACAGCATCAATAGCTCAAGGTTGACATTTCCCAGCAGTCAACTGACTGGAATGTTCCACTGTCAGACACGTAAGTTTCAAGACACTTCAGTTCATATTTGTGCCCGTGCAGTTCCAATTTAAAGCATCACGAACCATAAAGAAAACATGAAACTTTTGCCTTGGAACTTTTTTTGTTGGTATCACGCAGTACATGAGATTGGGGAACTTGTAAAGAATAGTTTGTTCAATTTTGGGTTCTGAAGGCTGGGAAGCTTGTTGGCTCTGGTGGCTGGTAAAGACCTTTTGTATGCAGTATAATGTGGCAAGACACAGCAGGTGTTTTGTATTTCACTGTCAGAGCACTTACAGAATATCTATGAAGCACTGAGTCAAAACCTAGTACTGAGAGAGAGAAACGAGAGAGAAAGGAAGGAAGGGAGGGAGGAAAGGGGGAGGAATGGAGGGAGGGGGGAAGGAGGGAGAGAGGGAGGGGGAGGGAGGGAAGGAAGGAAGGAAAGAAAGGAGAGAGGGAGAGAGGGAGGGAAGGGAAGGGAAAAAAACTACCCTGAATTCAGGCTCCTGTCTTGAGGAAGGTAGTGCTCTGAATACTAATGATTTATAGCTCCTCACACTTGCTCAGAAGAGGAAGACAGGCCAGTTTTCAGTGCAATGAGGTGTGCTCAGAGGGACAAAACTAAGGAGCCATGTTTTCAAGGCAACTCTTAAAAAGTGAGCAACTCATTGACACTGGTCAGAGTTTATGACAAAGTAGTTTCACACTGGTCCTTTGAGTGAACTTCAATGGACAAATTTTTTAGTTCTTTGCTTCCCAGGGGAGCTCTTCCTGTCTCATCACGTCACTCCAGTGTGGAACCTTGTTACCGGCATCAGAAAACAGACTAATGCAGATGGCGAGCACTGGTAGATAGCAAGAGATAAGAGAATGCATTGGAATGATACATAATGTGACTGTACAAAAGAGAGAGGTGAGCATGGGGGTGTCTGGAACAGCAGGGTGGAAACAGAATAGAAGGTTGGCTAGTACCACTCCATCTTGCCCTGGTAGAAGTCATTAGAAATATGGCTGTGCAATCTGCTCACTAAGATGTGAAGGATTGACCCCCCAGAAGGTCTTTCATAGTGTTAGGTATAAGGATTCATTGCCTATTTTAATATACATTCTTGCGAATCCTTCTAGATAAAGTAAAATAAAAAATCAAAGGCGATCAATACACATGGCAGGCTTATATCTATTGAGAGTTACAAGGTATGAGAATCCACATGAAAAATGCAACACTGAACGGCAATCGTCACTCCCAGGATTTAATCATTTTAAGACAACTTAGTTCAATTCTCTCCAGGCATTTCTTTCTCATTGCAATCGAAAGCATAAACTTGGCAATCTGGTATGACTCCAAGGGCAGCTCGTATTTGCTTTTAAGTGCGCTGGCTTCCTCCTCCTCCTCCTTGCAATCTGAAGCTTGCTTATACATCGTTTTTCCTTGCACCACAGAGTATAGCGGCTGATTAATAGCACTCATGGTGTGCTGTAAGGTAGGACTCTCCGAGCCTGATGGCTGCTCAGGGACAGAGGAGAAAATGTGGGAAAGAATAGCTGATCGTTGGTAGAGAGTGAGCCGAGACTGGGATTCTGAACAGCTAGGAGCTTCTCTCCCCTCCTGTGTTAGCTAGCTATTTTTTTTTTTTACAGTAATCATAAAACTGCAAAATATTTATTTTTATGCAACTTAAAGCTCAGGATACCACCACTTTCTATAAGCAACAATATTCTTTTTAAATTTATTTTTTAGTTTTACAAACATATTAAGTACTAATCCCTCTTTCCCTCCCTCCCACCTCCCTCCCATTATCCTCCCTTCTCTTTATCAATTTACTCCTCTCTCTCCCACTATCCTATTTGGCTGCTTTTATGGACCCCAGGGTTCCCTCTGGCTTGTCTACTCTTGTGGAAGTCCAGGCCTCTGTGGCATATCAAGTTGCCCCTCCTTGGGACATCCCATTGATAGGGGTGTTTCCCCTTCACTCATCTAGCTCTGGTCCCTAAGGTTTCCACTGTGTGTTCTTCTCTCTCTTGAGTTCCTCAGTAGTCTATGGGGGCATGCTGGTATGTCAGTCATTACATAGGTTTGGTAAGGACAAGTCTCATCGCAGTGAGTACCTGGATGCAGCATCATTGCCTTGAATGGTATGTCTTGTCCAACAGTGGACCTTCCCATCTTCAGGTTCTTACAATCTTACCACTCCCTTTTCCATGAGGTTCCCCAAGCCTTAAGATGGGGAGAGATTAGGATGGCCTGATTCTGGGTGAGCATTGCTGGGTTGCCAGTAGTCTGCATTATGGCTGGCCATTGTTGTTCACTTCATTGTTCTTCTACTGGCCTAGACTCCAGCCTGTCAGGATGTTGAGATTCTCTACCTCTCTTGTAGAAGAAGATTTCTAGGCCGAGTGCTAAATTTACAGAGCAGTTTGGTGCACTGTCTTCCTACCTATATGTTTATTGGCTATTTTTCCCCTATTGATCTATTTCCTTCCATTTTTTAGATTCTTATTGTAGTTAGCAACAGGAATATGTTCCATTCTGACAAGTAGGTCTTGAGTTCAGTCAGAAAGGTGTTGGTTGTCTTTTTGAAACTCATGCCATTATTACACTAGTGCTCAACCTGTTGCCATAGTGATTTTCATTGCAACGTGCAGATCTCATGAGTTGATGAGGCCTATGATTATTTCCTCCAGTAGCGTCTACATTATTCCCTGGTACTGTGTAAGCTCTCCAGCAAGGATGAAGTTATCAGACCAGGTCCATTTGATGTATTTTGCCTATGTTCTGTGATCCATTTGTGCTGCCTCTTCAGCAACAGGGTCTTACTAATGGTTTATTTTGAAGAGGAACAAAGAGCAATGGCAAAAGCCTGTATTGTTTGGGGGCCTTTGAGACCTCTCTGACCAACATTTTATCAGAAAATGACACACTCCTGTTACTTCTAGTATATCTCTAATTGTTACTGTACTAAGTGGATCAGCTCTGGGCTTTGGTTTTCTTTTGCCCTGTTTTCCTCACTCTGTGTTCCTCTGCATAGGGGCTGCCCATTCTTGATCCTTTATAAGACTTTTTTGACATATTGTTAGCATATGAGATTCCTGTGGGGTTACCTCCCACAATTTTAGGATTTTTCTATAAGTCCCTCTGTCCCTCCTATATTCCACCTCATCATTCCCCCCTAGGTATTTTTCCCAATTATTTTCTCCATCATGACACATATCATGGTCTGTTTTTAGTTCTTGTAGGGCATAAGGGCTGTGAGTACGACTAAGATGATTGTTATAGTGAAAGGTCCAAGCATATGTGGCAATGAGTTGGAGGTATCAGGAGTAGTAAGAACCCCACCCCAAAGCCAGGGGAGTGGAGGCTACTGTTCAAATCTCAGAAGATGATTTGTCCTTGGTAAAGCAAAAATGCCAGTTTGGGGACTGGAGGGATGCAGCACCATTAGTAGAATGGTTGTCTTTGATGCACAAAGCACTGGACTGCATCCCCGACAACGCATAAAATTGGATGTGGTGGTGCACCTTGCAATTCCAGTTGTCCAGAAGTGGACATGGGGGAGGATTAAAAGTTCAAAGTATTCTCAGCTACATAGCATGTTCGAGGCCAATCTGGGAGAAAAAAAAATGAGACTGTCCTTCTGACATCCACTTTGCCACCTTTTAATGAATTGCTTCTGGTGTATTTCCCCCAATAGGCACCACAGTTCATCAGCAGGTATGGAGACACAGAAGGGCTGTGACATCTTGTTTATCTCAGAAATAGCATTGTCCTTGTCTTAGTGCAATGGTTGCAAGGTTGATTGTTGCGTATCTTTGTGGCTACTTTGCAGTGGTGATCCAGAGTCTTTGAGGAGGACAGGATCAGAATGACATAGTCATCAATTTCTTTGTAATGTTAAAGTTGCCCATGGGTAGATAGAAATGTGCTTCTTGGTGCAGAAAGAACACTGCTGAGTCTGGGGAACTATGCCATCATTCGCTGACTCTCATTACAGACATGGGCATCATAGAAGATGCAGACTATGGTTCTGTGGTTTCTGCCATTCAGATGAGCTCTGACTTTTTAAAGATGGGGTCAGCATCAGAGGATACCTCTACACCCAGGGCACACCAGCAGGGTCTCACTGAAGGAAGACAAAGATGAGTTGTGTTGAACCCAGACTTCCTGTCTTCAGCTTGGAGGAGCTCTTCAGAGTACAAGGCAGGACTATTAGACCATGTACCACGGTCAGTGCAGGGGTCATGGATCATTGTACTGTTTTATTGGAAGCAGCCCTAGCCATTGATTGGTTCTCTGAGTACCACACCTATGGTGGAGAAAGCTCTAAAATTCCTACTGGTCTTCTAGAAAGCAGAAGGGAAGGTAGGTCTTTTCTCTGTGTCTGGTAATGGCAGCTTAACATCAGGACTCCTCTCCTTTCTCACTACTCAGGCAGAAAACTCCACATCTGGCTTCCTTCTCACAAGGGGATGGAAGAAGACAAAGGTCACAAGCAACGGGAACAAAACATGAGTTAGTATTTCAATAACATTTGGCTCACAGAGTGTTCATCAAATATTATGAGTAGGCAGAATTATTACTAATGACCTTAGTCATTAGTCCTTAGCCTCTGGTCCTCTTAGACAGCTGAGCGAGGCTCAGCTGCAGACCACATCCGAGCTGTGGGTGGTAGATGTGAACACACTAACTTGCCCACACAAATATGAACTGATGCGGGGAGAGAAATGGAAACTTAGACTCAAGCTGCCTGATGTTTTAGCCTGATAGGTTCCTTCTGAATGCAGGAGACCTCGTGTGGCTTGGAGGTCTGCATGAGTTGCCTGCCAGGCCTGTCATGGTCTCTCAGTCACTTGTGTCCCTCTTGGCTTCATGGTGTGCCGTGAACTAGGCCATCTCTCTGAACCAAGCTCAGCCAATGTCTGCTGACAGAGAAAATGCAGTGTCTGTTGATGACTCTGTGATCCCACCTTCAGTTAACTCACAAATTACCTCCGTAGAGATAAAGCACATTGCCATGCCTGCATATAATCGCTGCTTATTAACAAGATCGAAAACTCAGCTGTTGTGGCTTCCTCCTGTAGAGGAAGCAATAATTTCCACCATTCTCTTCCCAATTCATGGGAAGGCACGGATCGGGGAGGGGGGTCCTGGAGCAGAAATTTCACAGTGATGCTGCTTTTTGGTGTTCCTTCGCCTTTGTAAATTCCCTGAGTATCAAGGTTGGTCCTAATCAGTTCAGAAGAAGCTTCAAAAGGAAACTGCCTTAAAGTCACCCAAAGAGAGATCTGGTAGAAGAAACATGCTTCTCCCACTATCCCAGACTATATAGGCCAGACTTCCCAGGCTAAGGAATTAACAGTTATAGCTAGGGAGAGGGGGAGACTCCTTGGTTTTGAGGAAGTTAATCCAGGCTGGGTGAAATTGTTAATCTTGTTTCTGTGAAGACATATGTGGCTATTTCAATGTCTTCTGGATAAAAATGTGACTTGATACTTTTCAGACCCTTCATCAACACTTATTGAATAGATTCTGTGTGTCTCTGTAGCAGAATTCTAAGATGGTCTGAGCCATTTCTCTGGTGTTCACCTTCTCCCAGCCACTTGTAGGAGTGGATTGAGGTTATGCTGGTGGGGACTCTGTAGAAGCAGTTGAGGCCTTGCATCTGTTGGCTTGGGAGAAGGAGACTTCCCAGCAGGCCTGACTTAACCAGAAGGGGTCTTTCCATCTGTATACAGCTCTCAGTCAGAGAAGTCAGGAAAGCACATCTTGAGACGATCAACAGGCGCTCCTCTAAAGATGGAAGATGCATGCTGGGAAGATGGATATGAGTTTTAGAAGCTAAGGCAGGCTCCTGGGACCAGCCAGAAGGCAGGCCTCCATAGATCTTCAAGAATCAAGTAAGCCTGGAACATGAACAAGCCTGGAATCACATTCCTCCTCTGGACTGAGTCTTCACCCTGCTGACATCCTAAGCAGAGAACCCAGCTGGCTCTAGTCTAGAAGCATGGAGATGAATAACTGAATGGTGTTTTCACATACAGCTGGACATTTGTTACATCAGGCAAAACCAGGGCAAGAGAGTACAATGATCTGACACTCAGGTAGCAAAGATCAATTCTACCTGGAAGGGCTATAATCCTGGGGAGGGATGTCACCTTTCAAGTTTGAAAATTTCTGTAACAGACAGGACAGCAGCAAATCTGGCGCTCAGAAAACAAGAGTCAAGAGGGTATCTGTGAAATAATTCCTTGTAAATCTGGTGGGGAGATTGCTACAGCACTCAGTTGCCCACTTCCATACTTAATGTTGCTTGTAGAATTGCTCATCATACACCTGTAGCCTTCGGTATGCGGAGAAAACATACTGAAACAGATGGAACTTTCTAGGAAGTTCTGCCACATCCAGGCCTGCCTCTAGGAAAATGTTCTCGATGGAGCACATACTGCTTCGCTCTACCAAGGGGAAAAGGCAGCTTGCCTGCCTTGTATCTCTCAGGATGGCCCGCACACAAACATTACTGGTATTTATTTACATCATCCCTGTAATTAGAACTCATTTGCTAAAGCATCCTTGGCTTTCCAAAGCACGTCCACGGCTCCATTAACTCAAAGTCGTCTGAAGGCACTTCCTGTCTAGAGATGCAGGCCTAGGTAAGGATTTGAAATGCCAAGAGATCAAGTCACTTACCCAGGTAGGACAACGGCTCTAATGGGGAAATGAGTTCAAGTTTCAGGACTCTGGCCTCACTTCCTGATGTTCTCTTGTCTTTATCAGTCAGTATTTCCTATATACAGCACCTCCAATAAGCAGTGAGCAAATGTGCGCCTGGAAGTATCTCTCCCACTCCGTGCCTCTCACTGTCTTATTAGATAAGACAGGACGGGCCATTGCTTCATTAACATGCCTTCGACACACAGCATATGGACAGAGAGGAAGCCCGGGTGGTGGCTGTGCACCCAGTTGGTGAGTTCCTTAGCTCCAAACAGATGGAAGAGGACCTGCCTTCCCACGCTGAGCCAGACAAATCCTAGACATGGTCCTGGGCACGATGATTGCATAGCGTTTCTGCTGGGCTCTCTGTAGTCCATGTCTGATTACAGCCTCTCTCCAGAGCTCTTTGCTTGGCAAAGTCAGCTCGGGGACTTGCTGAAGATTGGCACGAGAAAGAGATGAGGAAGATGCTGCTCTGAATCATAGATGTGACTCTTTAACCTGGCATACATGAGTGGGTGGTGGGCAACAGGCCACCTATGAGATGTGAAAGAAGAAAAGATGTTTTAAGACTTGGTTGTTTTTTCACCCTCACTGATGGCAATATTGTTTCAGAGTGCTCGTGATTAGCTAGCTAAAGGCAGGCCTGCTGTCAACTGAATTCTTGTTCTTGCTTTCAAGCCATACACTGGTAAGCATGTTTCTACATTTTCATAGAAAGCAGCTTCAAATGATTCCAAGTTAGGAATACTGCTGATCTTGCAGGGGTGATAGAGTTCTCTGTTTTCACTCTGTCAGGTGGGAGGAAGTAGGCGGAGCCATGATTCTTCTTTCAGGCTGGAAGCCCCAGGTGTTCTAGTTAGGGCTCTTGTGCAGTCCTGGGAGAGGAACTCCCACAAACAGGTGCACTGGGAAAGTGTTCAGTAGGCCCCGCTCAGAGCGCACAATTAAATCCATCTCTGGAACTCCATGTACCATAAGAGGCGTCCAAACCTTCCCTGAGTGTCTTAGAATAGAGATAGTGTGGGGAAAGAGCCATTTAAATAGTTCCTTGGGGACGAGTGTCATGCTGGACAGATGGCTTAGCCATGTTTTGCGACCTGGAACCTTTCCTAAGGAAGAGCTCTGCATCTTCCTTCTAGAGCTGTTCTTTCTGGTCGCCAGCTGACTCACTGAACAGATCATGTGCTCCTCAACATCCAATAGAACAGCAGCAGAGGCTGCTTCGTGCACGACCCTAGGCACAGCCAGGCTTCCCCTGCCTCAGTGCTGTCAGTGACCCTCCATGCATGATGCTATAAAAACAATCAGAGTGGCCCTTGTGACTGGAGTCACGTGATAGCACATGACACATAGCTTATTGATTCAACAGTACAGCAGATGATAGAATAAGCATTTCTACTTTCGGGTTTATGGCCACACTGTCCTTTTTCTTTTGGAAATTAGGAACAAATCACATTGATCGGTCTTAATTGCAAGTGACATTGCATTCAATGGATCAGTGGAGAGAGAGAGGCCTTTGATTCTCTGGGGCTAGGGTCAGTCAGAGGATCATACTAATTACAAGGGGATGGATTCCTTTGGGATGGTTAGACTACCAGGATATGACATTTCCAGCTTCTAACATCTACATACATCCTGGGCATGACCTTCTCCTGAGACTGTGGCAAACCAATGGCTTTAATTCCAGGTAGTGGAGGCAGGGGCAGACAGATAAGGCACACTGAGAGGAGGAGTCTCAAAAGCATGGCCTATCTGGCTGGTGAAGTACTGAGGATAGTTGCTGCATTTGGTGCAGACTGGTATCTCAGCAGACGTTCCCAAAGGCCCTTTTAACTTGCTAATCTGTGGAGGCCAAAGACAAATATGAGAACAATTTAGATGCTCACTTTCCAGCATCTTTGGCAGTTAAGAGGGTTTATGTGATTCTGTTTTGGTCAATGATAGGTAACCTGGAAATGTGCAAAATATTCTGTATAGAAAAATCCCTCCATACATTGCAGAAAACAAAAAGATTGTAAGAAGTTGAAGTGGGACAGAGGCACAGTCAGACACTATTTTCCGGACATGAGAGGGCTGGTGTATTTGTGAATTCACTGCGGCTATGTATATCCCCACAAGACCTGCACAGGAATTATCCTAGCAACTCTTCATCATGATAGGAGAAACACCTCAGGAGATACCACACCTCCCTGAGAGAAAGATGAAGGCTAATACTGACAAGAGGAAATGCAAGGTGCTTTCCTAGTGGTATACCCACAGATATGAGATTCATGCTCCACCGAATACTCAGACACATGATATCAAAGGCAAGCCAGATGAAACCTAGTGGGCTACAAATTTGAAAAGACTTGAAAATATGGGGGGTTTAGTAGGGGAGAAGCAGAGCTGTAATGAGAAGAGGAGGGAATGGGATTGGGGATTAAAGCGTGAAAATGTTATGTTAACTATATTCATATATGATACGCAAAAGCATAATAATAAAAAAAGAAAACAATGCCTCCCTATGTGACGTGAAAGGAGAAGAAAGAGACCCTGCTTCCTTTGGCTTCCCTTGTCTCTACCCCACCCCACTCGCTGCTTCTGGTTGGTATAAGTCATGAGTCAATAAGATATTTTGAGTAAAAATCCCAAACCCCTAAGATGATCTAGAAGGAAGATGAAGAGAATTAGGATCCTGAGTAAGCTGAGTTAGCCCTCTCCTCTGGATATCTGAAGAGAGGTTGAGACAGGTTAAGGTGATCAGAACCGAGGTTAGCTATGAGTTCCACTCCTTGCAGCCAAACAAATCCTACTAGATAGGGTATCCTTACCTGAAAATTTCCCTTTTAGGATTATGTTGAAAGAATCTGGGCCTTAAATATAAAATACATGGAAATTGAGCGTCTTAGCATCTGTGCAGAAGCTCTTTTCTATAGAAGATTAGGGGTCATTTAGATGAAGCGATTAGGGTACAAAGAAGGGCCTTATTCACAAATGTGCACAAGTAATTAGGACCAATATTTCCTTTCTTATCTCTCTGGCGGAAGCCATCATACAGTTCCAGAGAATTTTCCTTAAAGAGCAAGAAGGCAAATATCTGAAATTTTGTGGCCAAGATTCAGCTCAGTCACTGCTTAGCACAAAATGGCCACAGACAATCCATAAACAAATGAGTCTGGGTGTGTCTGCTAACATTTTAGGTGCAAAAACCAAATGATGGACCAATGTTCTGACTCCAGGTTTTAGGCAGATATTAGAAGTGAGAAGTGTTAGGCATCATCTAAAGTGCTGTATATATTCACTCTTGTCTTTCTCGCATACTCATAAAACAGATACCCAAGGTCCAGAGAATGAACCACCCAGAATCATGTGGCTGGGAAACCACAGAGCTCTCTGTCTCAACATAACACCCAACAGGATGGTTAGAGTAGCAACCTATTCAATCATAACCATACCAATGAACACTTAAACATGTCTAATCTCTTATTTCCTGTTGTGAGTACCAGTGTAGCAACATCTTGGCAGCAGTAGTGAAGAGTCCAGTCTCCCTCTAAGATGTTGTGTCTGTTATCCTGCCATGGAGTGCCATTCTAGGAATTGCTAAAGTTAAAAGGGGATGGGATGCTGAGGATACGGGTCCACGCTAGAGTACCGAGCACATGACAAGACCCTGTACCGGGACAGTAGGGACTATTCCAATCTTGAAATGTTTATCTTGTTGGTGAAATGCTGTAGCTCCATTGCCATTTCCCAAGTTCCATTCCTTCCTGCTCTGAGAATTGCTTGGTTTTGTGCCATACCAGTCCTCTCTATCTTGCTATTATGGCCTTTCTTGTTCTAGTATTTGATTTATTGGGTAATGCTGTTATCACTTTGCAAATTAGAAGTGCAAGAAATAGTCATCCTCAGTCTATTTTTGTTTCTATTTTTTTGTCCTTCAGAAGATTTTATTGCTTTGAAATCAAATCCGTCCCTATTTTTAGCCTTATTGCTTCTGGATTTTATGTGTTGCTTGCAGGGCAACAAATATACGTACTTTACTAAAACTTTTTCTATGCCTATACCATCTTATAAATGGTGCATGTATGAGCATGTGTGCATGAATGTGTGCATACATGTGTATGTTGTTGTCTGAGAGACCCACAGAGGCTAAATCAGGTTTGTTTGAGAACAGCATTCCAAAGGCAGCAGAAAGACATGCTAAGAACACAAATGTCCTCATGGACTATGAGTGTATTCAGAGAGATTTGGCAAGGAGAAGTTTTTGAGGCAAAATGAGAAGGATTACACAAGAAACTTTGAAACAATAATCTTTTGTGTCAGTAATTCATGACAAATATCCTTCTGAGGTTGACCAGACAGTTGCTGGACCGATTTTGTTATAAAAGTTCTTGTTATAAGTGTATAAGGCTGTAGTAGCTCTTGATTAAGCTCCAAAAGTCTCACAGTTATCTGTGATGTTACTTTTGAGCAATCCTGTGCCAGAATCCTTATTTTCTATCCTTGGTTATATTAATTTTTTTTTACTAGAGTTGATGGAAATGAATCTTGATTCTGACTAACCAATTTTTCGATTGTGTTTGACTCATTCATTATTCTGGAATTTATTTTTTTATACAATATGAAGTGTAATCTTTTCTTTTCTTCGGTTTCATTGGTTTTGTTTTGCTGCTGTAACAAACCATCAAGCCATTCATGGCTGAAATTAACACAATGTTACCAGAGGACAGTTCTGCAGATTCCAAAAATCCAAAATGGCTCCTATAGACTAAACCAAGGACTGACAAGATTGTCTTCCTTCCTACAGTCTCATAGGCTGGCTTTCTTGGCTCCTAACTCCTGGAGGTGGCCCACGTTTCCTGCCTCATGCCACTGTACTTAAGCCAGCAGCATCCTCCCTTCTTCTGCAGCCTTGAGTCCAGCCAGGAAACCTACACTCTTAAGGCCTCATGTGATTAGTTCACTATCTAGAGATCCCCAACAATAGTCAGATCCCTTTGCCATAGAAGTGTGGACATCAAGGATTGTACTGGTTACCATTTTCTGTTGCTGTGAGAGAACACCTAAAGTCAAACAACTTAAGGGAGAAAGGGAGTTTTATTCAGCTTATGGTTCTAGAGGGGAGATACAGTTTTCATGGTGGATGTGGCATGGCTGGCTGGCAGAAGCTGGAGACAGAATATGTCACTGCAGACATTTTGGAGGCTTGATCTATTAAAGCTCTCTAGGAGGTAGGGTGGGACTAGTCCACCTCAAGGCCCACCGCTTGTGAGAGCCTTCCTTCGGCGAGGCTCCACCTCTCAAAGGTGCCATGATCTTTCCAAACACCTGAGACTGTGGGGAATACATTTCAAACCAAGACAGGGATTGTTATACTGCATACCACAAAATGAAACAGAATTTTCTAGTTGGAATCCATCTTTTCCTTACTGTTTTGAAACACCTGTATGTACATCACATGAGGTGCTCCTGAGCAATCTGATTTCCCCACTCTATTTATCTTTGCATCAGTGCCACACAGATTTGATAGCTATAGTTTTGGAGTCTGTTTACATATTTAATAGGGCAAGTAGCTCACTAATGTTCATATTTATAAAAATTTCTTGTTTTTTTAATGTTTACCTTTCCATACTAGTTTTCAAGGCTTACCAGATATTATGAAGGAGGTTATTTGTAAGTATTTGTCTAGCTTAAGAGTATTTACATTTTTATGACACTCATACTTCCCTCTCTGTGGGAAGTTATGCCATCTGTCTTTTCCACTTTGCGGAGTGAAAGTAGACATGGAAGTAGGAGGAAGGTGTAGATTGTTCAGCCTACGTTCTGATTCTGTGCGTTTCATAACCTGTCTATTCTGGGGTACGCTTTTGATTCTTTTGACTGTGACTCTCTTCTGGTCATGTGTAGAACTGTTGGTTCTCCTGGAATGTGTCACTTCTATCAACTCAGTTTGTTAAGCTTTTCCTATCAGTTCCAACACTTGGTCAGTTTCTGTTGGGGGGGGGTCGAAGCACTTGGAGTTAGAATTTCAAAAGTGCATAGTTAGGTTGTTAATCAATTTCTTTCCATTAAACAGTTCTTACTCCTTACGGCTTTTCACAACAGGAGAAAAAGCCGAAGTAAATAATCACTTTAAAAGGGAGTGTTCCCCCGGATTCTAAATATCATTAGAAAAAAAAAATGAGTGTGAAGAGAAGGCAGGAAAGGGAGAGATATAGTGGGAGGATCCTCCAATACAGGCACAAGATCCCCTTAAGGGGGCCCAAGGGGAACACTGTAAGAAGAAGCTTCTTGGAGGGGGCAGCTTTTTTCAGATTCCCCAGTTCCCTTGTTGGGAGCCTAGAGCATCCACTCTAGCCTAGAGCTTTGAGCAGGTTCTTTGCTTCTTAGGGACCTGGACTTCCCTTCAGATAATGTGTGCTCAGCACACTTCCTGAGAATAAGTATGGTAAACACAGGCAGCATCACCTTTATGGGGGACTGAGAAGTGACTCCCACGGTGCTGTATTACCAGTATCTCATCTTCCTAGTGCTGCCTGGCAGTCCACTGCACTTGGACCCATGAGGACTGCCATAATATTAAGTGCTTGTGGAAAGGGCTGCAAGAACTTGCTCTCAGCAAGTCCACGGGGAGGAAAAGCCAACCAAGACATGTAAAGAGGAAAGAAAGACTGACATCCTCAGAAGCCACCTGGACGTAGAGGACTGGACTCTTGCTCAGGCCTCTGCTGACTGGGTAAGATATAGTATTGCCTCCTTTCTGTGTCTATCTAGAAAAGTCTTCCGATCATGTTGGGGGTCTATGTCAAACACTGTCTGGTTGGACACATGTTTGACTATGTGTAATGTTAAGGAGTAAGTTATAAACATAGATGTTGCACAAATATTTCACATCCTGAAAACTTTTCATTGTTTCAAACTATTGTGCTATTGACATTGCCATTATTACGGACCCTATGGAGAAGTGTTTAATTGATCTGTTTCTGCTTTAACATCTTTGCAAGGGGCTATTTGATTTAGCCTTATCCCTCTCAGAATAGCTATGTCTTCCATCTCACAAGTTCTCTCAAGTGTCAGATAGATCACATTTATTTATATATATTTATGAATGATGTAAGATGCTATAGTTACATGAATAATCTATGCTTATGGTTATAAATAGACAAGTGTACATCGTTGTGGTACTGGAGATTTCATTGAGAGTTTCCACATGTTAGATAAGTGCTCATCCACTGAGCTACATCCCCAGCTCTGAAAGTATAAATACCTTAAGTTTGTGAAGACTTCATACCTATATATAATTTTCTATCACAGCCAATTTTACTAATGAATTTATGTCATTATTGGTTCTGCACTTTTTGTCTCTCTTTTTTCTCCTTTTATAGTCATATTTCTTTGAGGTGATCACATTATAAATATTTAATTTTATTTTCCTATTATTACTTATCTATTCATTGGTTATTCCATAAATGTCAATATTCATTTTACTTTGTTATAATGTGAATACAATTGACACTATCACTTTCCATAAAATGAGCAAATATAAAGCATAATTTCTACTTCATATAGTTCACATATGTATTTACATGTATTTCTGCAAATACATCATGACCTGCAGAATCAGATTATTATAGGTTATTATATATTTTTATATATTTTTAAACATTCATGTTTTCAAAGAAAGATATATAAGAAAAAGTACAATATTTTATACTTGCCCATATATTTAACATTGGTCCAGTCATTTTCTTCTGTATTTATTATCATGAAGACCAGTGATTGACAGCTGTTCTAGGCTCTTATTATCTGTAACATTTATTTTTTTATTTTGCACATGCACACGTGTGTGTGTGTGTGTGTGTGTGTGTGTGTGAGAGAGAGAGAAGAGAGAGAGAGAGAGAGAGAGAGAGAGAATACTGGGTGCTCCTGTGGAGGCCCAATTCTGACTTTGGAGTTCATCCTGGATTGCTTCTACCTCTTCTTTGCTTTGCTCTGGAGTTTCTCAGACTCTGCCTACTAGGGTCAAAAGTTCAGGCCCAGCCATTGCCATCGGGATCTGAATTCATGTCCTGCTGCTTACAAGGCAGAACTTTAACCCCTGAGCCATCTCTCCAGCTCTGTAATATTTTTGTGTTGCTTTCCTATTTTAAGAATAGTTTTGCTATGCAATGACTATTAACAGACATGTTTTCTTTTAGTGCTGGAAAACTGCTCCTTCATTGCCTTTGGATCTGTTTATGGATCCCTCTGAGGATTGCTACTCAGTGGATAACATGTCTTCTTTTTCTTCCTGGATGTTTTGAATATGGGTATAAGTCCACCGCTTTCATTGTATTTACTCTGATCTTTGTTTCATATTATTATTTCATCTGCAAGTTAATGGTTTAAGATACTCTTTAAGACTCTATATCAACCACCTGAAACTGGGCCAGCCTAATCTCTCCCCATCCTGAAGCTCAGGGAAATTTGCAGAAGAGGGGGCTGTAAGATTGTAAGAGCACAAGGATGGGAGGAGTCATGATATGCAAGATACTCCACACAAGTTAGGGCCGAAGCAATCATAATAGGACTTTGCATGACCTGCGCTATGTCCAACACATTATTGACCCCATAAAGTCTAGCATGGACTAAAGGCACTAGGATCCTTAGAGGCTAGGGACTGACAGTCACAGTAGTGTTCCTAAGCTTAAGGGGAACACAGGAAAGGGTTCTGGGAAATACCCCTGTGTCCTTACCTCATCGGAGAGGATGACCCAGAGGAGAGTTTGGCATGCACATTAAAAGATGCTCCGGGGATTGGGGCGACACTGGGAGATGGAGAGGGAGGGGGAAGGGGAGGAGTGAGCAGGGGGGTCGGGGAGGTGGAGGAAGGGAGGGGACCGGTGTACCTGTTAAGTTTGTATGAGCGGAAATAAAAAAAAACAACAAACAAACAAACAACAGCAAAAAAAAGATACTCTTTAAAGAATAGTTCAGTCATTATTTTTTCCAAATATTTTTATACCTAACTTTTGTTAGCTTCTCCTGGATTTCGTTACCCAGGTGATAAAGCTGCATAGATGATCTCTGCTACACTTGTATTCTTCAAACGTTTTCAGCTCTAATGTTCAGACTCTTCTGCCAGTTCTAATTTGTTTATAGAGCTACTGCAATTACTCTCTCTGCTACTGTGAGACAACACTTTGACACAAGCAAATTAAGTGAGAAAGGGGGTTTTATTTGAGTTGTGGAGGCAAAGAGCACAATTTCTATGCAATCTCAGAGGAAGCATGGCTGGACCGCCAAACCTCAAGGCCTGCCCTTTGTGATCTACCTTGTTCCAGAAAGGCCCCACCTCTTAAAATTGCTACAACCTTCCCAAACATTAATGTTAGCTAAAGATTCACATATATGAGCCCATGGGAAACAACTCTCATTCAAACCATATCAAATTTGTATGTTTAAATTTGTATGTTATTATTTTGTTTCTCTAATTCCTTTTGATTGTTTTTATAATTTTCATTTTCCCTTTCAACTTTCTTCTTATGTCTTGAAAACATTTGTAAGTGTCATGAAAAAGTTTTTATTGGTAATTCTCATCCATAGATGAGTTTGGATACATTTATAAATGATTTTTTAAAAAGACTTTATTGTTTTACAACAATTATAGGTTCATGGTAAAATTGAGGAGCAAGTGCATATCCAGCTATCTTATATAACCTCTGACACATATAGCTTCCCTTATAATGCCTTCCATTGGAGTGGCGCATTCATTAAATCAGTGAGCCCACATCAACAATCTCCATGCTCCCCCAAAGACTCCAGTTCACATCTGGATGCATTTTAGATGCTACATATCCTATGGGTTTGGATAGCATAATGGCATATGTCTGCTCTTATAGAGTCATATGGGAAATGTTTTCACTACTTTAACAATCATTAGCATCCTATCTAGTCATCCTTTCCCAACCCTTGCCTCTTAGAACTCATGAACTCATAGCTTTGTCTTTTCCATAATGCCATGCATCTGCATCTACACACATTTCATCTTGGCTTTTTCTACTTAGTATTACCCTTTTAAGTTTCTTGGATTTAGACTGTCCCCCAAAGACCCATGTGCTTAAGGGTTGATCTCAGGGGTAATGGTAGAACTTTTAAGAGGTGTTCCTGT
Organism: Typhlomys cinereus; assembly: GCA_023101885.1. NCBI lineage: Eukaryota > Metazoa > Chordata > Mammalia > Rodentia > Platacanthomyidae > Typhlomys > Typhlomys cinereus. The sequence goes on along the minus strand of JALPQD010000377.1, from coordinate 1,903,821 downwards.
TGGAAGGTTTTAGAACATTAGGAATACACACTCAGAAGATTGTGAAGTCATGGTTCCCTCTTCATTCTATTTTGCATCCTGGCCTTAGACAAGGACATCTTACCATGATGTCCTGCTTTGCCCCAGGCCCAGAACTATAGAGACCATCAGTCAACTGTAGCCTGCAACCTCCCGAAGTACAATCCAAATAAACCATTTATTATATGAAAGATGAGATAAGTTGATTATCTCAGGCATTTGCTTAAAGTAACAGAAAGCTGACTAACACAGTCTCTTTCATGTCTTTCATGGTTTGATAATTTCTTTCTTTTTAGCATCAGATATCATTGTCTGGATATATCACAGCTCATTTATTTATTCACCTACTGAAAGGGATGTTGATTGCTTCCAAGTTTTAGCAATTATGAATAAAGTGGCTCTAATCATCTATGTGGAGGGTTTTGTGTATATATAAGTTTTCGATGTCTTTGTTTAGCTACCAAAGTGCAAACTTGCTGAGTCATAATATAAGAGTAGGGTTAGTTTTGCCGAAAATCACATACTGCTGCATCCATTTGAATCTCCACTAGAAGTAGCAGTTCCTTCCAACCTGTCTTTGCTTTGCCAATACTCTGTAGTCTGTCTGTTATCCTAAGTGCACAGTGGGAGTCAACTGTGTTTAACTTGCCTTTCTCTGACAGCATGTGATGTGCAGTACTTTTTCATGTGCTCATGTGCCCTCTGTAAGTCTCTGGAGAGGTATATGGCAGGTCTTTGGAACATTATTTAGTACAGCTGCTTGTTTATTGGTTGGGTTGCAAGAGTTCTGTATATATTTTACATAACATTTATCATAAATGTCTTCACAAATAGGTCTTCCTGGTTTGCAGCATATCTTTTCATTCTCTCCACATTGTCTTTCACAGAAAAGAATTTTAAATTTTAATTAAACCCAGCTTACCCATTAATTTTTCATGGCTTGTGTTTTGGTGTCATACTAAAATGTCATTTCCAGACTTAAAATGATCTAGAGTTTCTCCTGTGTTATACAGCCTACGAGTTTTATAATTCTTTTCTGTACAGTAGGGCGGTAAGCTATTTTAAGTTAATTGTGGGGAAAGGCATAAAATCTGTGTTTAGATTCTTTTGTTTGCACCATTTGTTGCAAATATTGTTGTGCCATCTTAGTTTCATTGTAAAAAAATCAGTTGCATGCATGTGAATGGATTTGTCTCTTCCTTTTTGTATTCCCATTATGTATATGTTAAATGTGGTAGGGTCACCCTGTCATTCTTAGATATTTTATTCTCTCTTATTAGCTTTGCCTGTCAGCTTTGGAGGTTTCTGTTGAGGTGTCATCCAGTTTAGAGTCTGACTACAAATGAACTCTTGAAGAGAGTTTGCATGTCTATTACATGTCTTTTACAGTGCTCTTGCTCCCCAGTATCTCTTCATGGTTTTTCCTTAGATTTACATCTCTCGATGATAGGTAGAGACTTTAATCTCTAATTTCATCACAGCTGCTCTTAATTCTTTGACTATTTCAACAGTCACAACTTCTCTGATGCTAATGTTTGCTGTTTCTTAAAATTATTTTTTATTTTCTAATGTGACTTGTGGTTTTGTTGTTGCTGAAGGATAGATACAGTGTACTGGCTAAAGGAATTCTGAAGTAGACTATTACCACTTGCAGAGGTAAGCTGGGGAAATGTTCTATTGTCCCATAACTGGATATAATTCTCTTAGTGAACTTTGCTTACCTTCATGGGTGTTGCTTCTTCCCCTCTTTTTTTTTCTAAACAAGAGATAGCCTTCTGGGTTTTCTTTTGTTGTTATGTCTAATATTTTCAATTGTATGGTAGTTACTGTGAGCAGTGTTTTATAGAAACTTAGATTACATATTCTTAAAAGCATTACGTTTCATTGTAGCAAGCAGTTAGATAGCTACTAAATAGTGGCTGTTACTGATATAAATACCAAACACACTCCTTACTTGCAGTGCTTTGGGGTCTGAGTAACATTTCCATCTTTGCTTCCAAACATGCTCACAGCTCAGTCCCTGTGAATAGGGCATAAAATGGGTTTCAAGAACCTGAAGTTTCTGAGTCAGCAAGATGGCTCAGCAGACAAAAGCGTATGCATGCAAACCTGGGACCTGAGTTTTATTCCCAGAGCCGGCAGGAGGTGGAAAGAGAGAACCAAGTTAATAAAATCATCTTCTAACTATTTTGTGCATTATGGCATCTCTCTCTCTCTCAAATAAATACATAGAACATTACACTAAAACAGATCATAGGATATGCAGATCTGCCATCTCAGGAACCCAGGGGAACCACCAGTTCATTGTCTACCTGAACTACAGGGAGATCTCCAGGCCCTGTCTTTAGTTAATAATTTTGACTTACTACCTATGCCACCTCCTGACTCTGATGGTTGCTTTTTTTAAACTGGTCTTCTACCGTGGCTTGCAATTTTGCTGTTGTTGTTGAAAGACAAGACCCTGTCTCAAAATACAAAAGTGGGATAACAAGTAATAACATGTTTGCTTAACTTGTATAAAAAAAGCCCTGCCTGAGTTCAAACCCCGGCACTGAAATAAACCAACCAAATAACAAGATAGAGCCTAAGATTTCTTTACTCATTTGCTTGAATGAAAATTCTTGTCTCATTTTTCTTTATATGTAATTTTCTAACAAGCAGAAGAGACTCAGTTATTTTTCATGCTAATTAATTGATCCCTGACACATAGAAGGGAGAAATAGCTAAGAAGGTAACATCAGTATGAACAAAAGGAAACATATCACTTTGAAAATTGAAATGGTCTATTTCCATGACACTGATCTGTTCTTTGACATTCACTTGACATACACTGTAGAAAAAAACACCAGCATCTTCTCCAATTAAGATACAAAGGATAAGGGTGATTTGTATCCTTCTCTACAAAGCAGGGTACTAAGAAACGTGGGAGGAAATGGTTAGCTGATGCAAAGAGGGAAAGAGCGATAGTTTCGGCTCATCCTTTAGTGCCATGCCTGCGGACAGAGCAGCGGCAGAAGTAACCTAGAGAGCAACGGTGACATATGAAAATGCCATCAATAGAGAAGAAGGAGCCTCACATGACCAACTCACGTGACCAGCTCAGGGTGGAGGGGATGTTGACAGCCAGAGAGATGAATATGGGAAACAAACCACAGCCCAAGAAAGAATCCCATAGAATACCATCAGTGGATGGCTTGGGTTTCATTTAGTGTGCTATGTGCACACCATATTAGACAAATCACCTTGGTATCTACTCCATAATCTAATTTCTAGCAAGACTACATGTGTTCAGGAGAGCTTCTGTGGCCCCACCAGGTTTCACAGCTATTATCATGAATAGTTGTCATCACAGAATCGAAAACACAGGATAATTTTGGAGGAGGTTTCTTTACCCATGCCAAGATATTAAATGAAACTTAAGTAAAGATGGAGAACAAAAATTTTTAATTTGAGATCCAAGCTTCCCACTGATCAATAGTGCTTATTTATAGGATATATTTCATGCTTTGAGCTTTACTATCTCAAATATTTATGAGGAGCTAAGCCAATGACCTCAAGGCCCAGAGTATTTTCTAGAGTAGAGTATTTGCTCAAGTGGCCTGGTGTGTATATTGATTGAGGTCTAATGCTGCCTTATAGCTACATCTCTCTCTCTCTCTGTCTCTTTCTGGGCTCAGAGGACAACTTTGCATTCCTGCCTCCTCCAGCTATACTGGAATCACTCTCTAGCTTCTGCTCAATGGATCATGAACAGACGAGATGTGAGCGCTTCTAGAACATCTTCGCCTCTTCCTCCTGGGTTGCTCTGTGCTATGGGCCTGGGACTCAGCCACTGGTGCTGATGACCAGTGACTTCCCACACTGCATCTGATAGCAACACTGACTGCAGTGTGGCCTTGCTCCTTCTCACCTCACATAACGATCCTCTATGTGGTTCTCAAAATTAAAAGAGACAATGCATTTGAAAGCCGTTGGAAAAGTGTCCAGCACTATTAAAAGACAAAGTGATGAAGTCGATATGTTTAAATTGAGTTGTATTCCCACAGAGGGCATTTGCTTTGATTTGGGAACTCTAAATTAACACAGCGCACATAAAAGATGCCCTGTGGGAACAGGGCATTGAAAACACAGTTGATGGTTGCTACTCAAAGATTTCATTTCTTTTTTTTTTTCTTTCATTACTGGGGATTGAATTCAAAACTCTGTAAACGCTAGACAAGTATTCTATGATTAGCCTAAACTCTGCCCATATCTTCAAAGTACAACCAGGAATTAATTCATTATAAGAATTATGATTTTTCCCATGACATCACAGTTACACTGTGGGATAATAATTTTCAGAGGTTTTGTATATAAGGCTTTGGACCCAGGGAAGAATGTGCCATTTTTGTGTGAGGGTGGAGAACGTGGCAAATGTTCAGCAACGAGGAATGAATTTAAGAACCATCTTATGCAACAAGGTGACTAGAGTTATAATACATTTTTGAAAATTTCTGAGGTTAGTTTTTATGTCTTTGCACCACAAAAAAAGATAAGCATGGGAGATTACTCATGTTAGTAATCATTCAGAACATTCAGAACATTCAGCCATTCAGAACATTCATTCTACGCTCCACCTCAAAACATAGTGTTATACATATAAATATATGAGTTTTATGGATTTAAAATAAATTTGAAACAGACTAGTGCAGAATAACTGTAAGAGGAAAAAGAATGACCTTTTTATCTCATTAAACCAGGGTAAGCAGACTGGAGATACAGCTCAGGAGTAGAATGCTTGACTATCTAACATTTGTGACTGAGTTTGACCCTCAATGTGCCTGTACACACACACACACACACACACACACACACACACACACACACACAAGTGAAGACAAAGAAGAAGAGAATGAGAAGGAGGAAGAGCCAAACAAAACTTTTCTCCTTGAGTTGCTAAATTGAAACAATGATTCTTTTCAAAAAATTATATCTCCGTACACATTTCTTAGTAGAATTAGCAGTATTGTCTTTCAGCTTTGACCTGAGCTCGACTATGGAAAGGAATCTATTTTCTTGCTATTTGCAAGCTCTTTAATTGTGCTTTCCCTCTTTCCCTCTCTAGTTCTTTTGGGCCCCTTTTCACTCTTTCAAATAAATACTATTGGCTAAAATCAAGCGATCCATTTTCTCCCTCTCTATTTGGCTCCTTGTTCTGAAATTTTCTCACATTTCTGATAGAAATAAATTTAGACTATCACAGCCTTTTCAGAGCATACTTCCTGATTTTTTTTCCTTTACTAGTTTTGCTTTTGTGGGAATTTTTGGCCAACTTCGAATTATAAAACGACAAACTTCATGGCTATCGTAAATAACATTGGTTTGTCTATTTGCCATTAATTTTCTACAGGCAATAAAAATCAGAGAAAGGAAACAGTGAACTTGATAATTACCTTTCACAGATTGTTTTCCTCTGCTCTGGCAGGTTTGCATGTTCAACCAGGAACAATGAAATCAATCAAGAGGGTGGTCTTAGGAATTTAACCCAGGCTGGCTGTGGTCCTCCTGCCTGGGCCTCCTGCATGCTTGAAATTTCAGGTGTGCATCACCTCATCCAACAAGAGGATCTTTTGTGATTCATTTTCATCCACTTTGATATACAGTTCAGACTTTGGGGATACTGGATATTCATGCCTAATGGGAGTGTGTCCCACCAAAGACCTTGCCAATTTTAAACTCGTGGGCATTGGGTAGAATGTCTTTAGCTCTAGAGAGCCCTATGTACACTTCTTCTGTGACCAACCATTGTAGCCCACTGCTCTTTACATCAAATGATTCCACATGAAATTTTAATCCCCAGAATTTACATTATTTCAAACCTCACACAAATGAGTGATTGCAATATTATTTAAGGGTTGCATGATTAAAATTTCTATAACATATGAGCACTAAAACACTGCAACAAGAGAAAAAAGAGAATGGGAGAAGCAACCAGGAGCACAGGCAGGGAAAGCATGGCCCTGTGTGAGGGTTTTACTAATCCCTAACCCTCCTTCCTGGGTCAGCATGCTGAGCCTGCCACAGCCTCAAAGATGAACAGTGTGTATTTGTGGGAACTCAGTGACAGCTCCTGCCTCTAGCGGCCTGGGAGCTCCCTCTAGTTACAGCTTATTTCCTAGAGAGTGATTTTCCACAGCTCCCTAGGGATGAACCTGCTCCTGTGTGTGTGTGTGGGAGGGGGTTGTTTGCACAATTTATTTAACGTCTTGGAAGACAACTTACCATGATGGAGTCTTAGTCTCTGGGGCTCATCAGAAATCTCTGCTCCCTAATGATCTCTTGGCTCAGATTCCAACTAGAGAGAGAGATAGATGATGGTGCAGGGCCATTGCTTCACATCTGTTTCACACAGATCCAGTGGAGCCACGTTACATGAGTTCCTCTGTCCCTCCTGCTCTGAAGTGAGTGGCGGACGGAGCCTCTGTTAGTACAGTAGTAGAGTCACATGGGACCTGTTTCAATGCTGGTACTTATTTGTCTACACTTTCTCAGTGGCTCCAAATGGCCCACTGGGACCTGGTTCCATCACATGCCTGTCCTTGAAGCACAGGTTGTAGCTCATTATCTGAGTGGTTTTCTCTCATTTCTGCTGTGAGACCTTTGCATCACTGCCCTTGCCCTCCATTTTGATCCAAAACACAAAGGACTTTCTACTGTAGATTCTGTAGAAAGTTATCTTCATTCCTGTCCATGTTGACCTCCAACCTTGTCAGGGCAATATGTCAGAGAAAGATACTTTTCTGCATGACACTTACCACAGTTTACCTGTACTGTGTGGCTTCTGAGTTAGACTCGAGTTTGCCAGCCCCCTGGATTGTAGAGTTTGAGAGGGCAGGCCATTGTCCTCCCCTTTGTGATGGTCAATCTCTATTGTCGACTTGCTACAATCTAGAATTATCTAGGAAAAGGATTATCTTGTGTCTTCACTGATGTGAGAAAACCTGTCTTTAGAGAGAAGGTCCAGTCCCTGGACCTTATAAAGTGGAGAGAGCAAGCTGAGAATGTATGAATTCATTCTCTCTTGATTTCTTGAATATGGATGCAAAGTGACCAGCTACTTCAAGCTCTTACTGCCTTGATTTCCCTACCACGATACATTGTACCTTGAACTGTGGACCAAATAAACCCTTTCCATCTTAGTTACTTGAAGCTAAGACACCCTTTTACTCTAGTACCTATTTGAGTCATGGCACATGGACAAGGTTAAAAAATTGAAAAAACAAAAAATTGGACTAGCAAGATGGATCAGCAGGTAAAGACTCCTCTATATAAATCTATCTGTTAGAGTTTAATCCCTGGAACACAGATATGGGAGGAGAGAACGGACTTCTGAAAGCTGCCTTTGGACTTTCATGTGCATACCCAGTGTGGAACATTTTCACTTGCTCTCCCTCTTATCTTTCTTGCTCTCAAATAAAACGTTCAAAAATATACAAAAAGTGCATAATGAGGTTCTAAGAATGAAATGTAAGATACTAGAGTGATCAGCCTTCTATTCTATTGCTTGTGTGCAAGTGCATGTGTGTGTGTGTGTGTGTGTGTGTGTGTGTGTGTGTGTGTGTGCATGCACATTAGAGAGCACTGTGTGTGCCTATGGAGGCCCAAGGTTGATTTCAGGAATCAATCTGGATTGTTCTACCTCCTTTTTGCTTTGCTTTGGGGTTTCCCAGGCTTCACCTTCTAAGACCAGAAGTGTAAGCTGCCACCATTTCTGCCCAGCGTTTTTTACATGGGATCTAGGATAAGAACAATCCTTTGGCCTGTGAGCAGAAACTTAATCCCTGAGCCATCTCTCCAACCCCAGCTTTCGATTCTTTAATGGCTACACACATCCGGCCTCAAGGGCTCTGAGCCTGCATCTGGAACTTCATTGAGCATCAGCTCCTGTTGTCATATCACTCTGACAATGTGTCTGCTCCTCCTAGTCGCTGCGATCCCTTTATGAGAACAGCTAGGATAAGTGAAGACAAGAGAATTGAGATAGAACTTGCTAGATGAGAATCTAGCTTAGGAGACCAAAGAAAAAGTCAGTGTCAAGAATCCACTTGCTTGGTAAGCTCGGAAGATCAACCCCTTGGCAGAGATTTATTTTCCTCAAAGTGAAGGGTTGCAGAGCTTAGAAAGAACATGTTTTCTTTGGTTTGAGGCTTCCCTGCTGGACTGTGTGATACTCATGTGATTAATGGTTAAAGAAGCCCAGAGAGCCAAGGAGCTTCCTCAGATAATACCGAGGAGTTAGTGTGAGCCTAAACCCCCCCTCTTTGCACAGCGTCCATTGTCTTTTGGACCACGTTCAAGTCATAGCTTGTGCTGCATACTGGAGAGGAGACAGTTCATCTCTTGAAGTCTAAATTTCACAGCTCCTCTCTCTGCAACAAGCACCTTTTCAATCTTATTTTAAACATGGATTAACTCCCTATTTTTTTTTTAACATAGTGTTGTTTTAATTTAGGGTGGACAAGTAACACCAGGAAGTATGAGCAGAAATGCGGCTTGCTAGCCTCCCTATCCAAGAAACTGGCTGCAGGAGGACCCACATGCCGACAGGACATTTATTACAAATGGAGTTTCTGTCAGGAACTGCAGGACGTGGCCCTCCTCTGGCACATGAATCAACATAGAAATACCCAAAGCAACCACTCTTGGTCCTGAAGATGAATGTGCTTGGGACTCCAGTGCCTGGGATCAAAAACAAGTCTAAAGTCCTTAGAATCCCTGGCTTCTGTTAATTTCCAGAATGTACCAAAGACTTCAGCATTTTGTCCATGTGGAAAATCCCACAGCCCACGCATCAAAGCCCACATGTGCAGTTTTGCTTGCTAAATGATTTCCTCCGTACTTCTAGCTTTTAGGAATGGCGGGAAGTTCATCTTGTCATTGCACTCTTGGCACCTTGGCATCTATATATACTTTTTTTTTGGAGATTAACTGTTTTAAGAGTTCATATGTGGCACATGTGGTCCAGGTTTTTTTGTATTGCTGTTAATGTAGTAAGGTGCCATAATTAGATACGGGTGTTAATTTGATGGTTGAAGGTTTGAACTCTAGGCACATTTGTAGAGAATTAGTAATTGAGTTAAGCCTAGAGTAAACCTGCAGGAGATTGTCTAGTTGATGGGGAAGACTCAGCCCATGGTGGCAGTCCCCAGACAGGTGAACAAAATGGAGGGAACTGTTTGAGAAAGGTGCTATCCTTCCAAATACTTGGCCAGACATGCTGTTCTAGCAAGTAAGAATTGTCCCTCTCTCAGCTGTTATGACGATATGATATGGCCAGTTCCCTTGTCTCCTGGTATTAGAGGAACTATAATCAGACTATCATAAGAGAATAAAATCCCTTGTTCCCTCAAGATGTTTTGTTCTGATTTTATTGGCAAATGTGTAGAGTAACTGCTACACAAGGGATTGAAAAAATGGATGATTTAGACAATGATCCATTCTGATCTATTCCAATGCACACCAAGTTCATCCTGTAGAAGCAATGCTTAAAACAAGGAGACAACAAATCATATAGTGAGCAGGACTCAAGATCTAGGACTGATACTTAGCTGAAGATAACAGGAAGATTGCTTAATCTATGACAATATAACGATGGTAAAAAATAAATGCTGTATGGAGACATATGCAAGCATCTCACTGCAGTGATGAGGTTTCACAGCAGGAAACATCACCTCAGACAAGATCCTTGGAAAAAGAGTCTGAGCATGTGACCTGTTGAAGAGGAACTCTCATTTTTTAAAAAAATAACTTCTATTATTATTTGGGACATAGGGCAGAAAAAGAGGGGAGGAGAAAGGAGAAGAGGAGAGGAGAAGAGAGGAGAGGAGGGGAGAGGAGGGGAGAAGAGAGGGGAAAGGGGAGGGTGAGGGGGACAAAGGGAAGCAGAAAGGGAGAGGGACAGAGGGGAGAGGAAGGAAGGGAGAGGGGGAGGGGAGAGGGGAAGGGAAGGGAGGGGAGGATGGCATATGGCTGGAAGTCAGAGGACAACTTTGGAAAGTCAATTCTCTACTTCCATCATGTGGGCTTCTGAAAATTGAACTCAGGACTCCAGGTGTGTGAGCAGGCACCTTACCCATTGGGACACCCACTCTCATTATTTTTGGAAATGCTAGGAAATTTCCCTCCAGAAAGCTGATTTGAGACGTGATGTCTTATTCCCTTGCTCCTCAATAAACTCAATAAACATATATACTCCACAGTTGAGGCACCCTGTGGAGCCATGCTCCAGTTCCTTCCCTGAAAGTTCCAGTGCCAGAAGTTGAGATCCATTTGGTTAGGTGGAAATATAGAGCCTTTAAGAGCTAGAAGATGTGGGCTGGAGAGGTGGCTCAGGGGTTAAGCCTCCGCCTTGCAGGTGGAAGGTCTTGAGTTCGGATCCCAGATCCCACGTATAGATGCCACGCAAAAGCGGGGGCGGCCTGCGCTTCTGGTTCTGGTAGGGTGGAGCCTGTGAATCCCGGGGCAGAAGGAGGTGGAGGCGTCCATGGTGGTTCCCGAATTTGTCCCTGGTTCTACACGCACATGCTCACAGTTGAATGAATAAATAATAATAATTATAAAAAAAAAAAAGAGCTAAGAGACAGACCTGGAAAGGAAGGAGAGAATCAGATTATGTTTGTTCTTTTATAACAGCTCACACTTTTTCTTTTTATTGATATATTTTTGCTCCTTGATAATTTTTGACATGTATATAGTACATCTGATTATCCTTACTCTCTTAGCAGCCTCTCCTACCTCTGTCAGACTGTGTTCTCCTCTACAAATTTCTCTCTATATTCATGTCTTTATGTTTTGCTTCTTTGTTCCACTGGGTTTAACTAAGACTGTTTATGTGATCATGGGCTTGGGACCATTCACTGGACCACTTATAGCAGCTACAATTAGATTCTTTGCTATTCTTCATACCTGAATCTGTTGGCTGCCCTTTTGTTCATCGGCAATTGGGAACTCACGGGTTCCTCCTACCATCCATTGCTGTCTGTTATGGGTACTTCTGTGTAGGTCTTGTGCCAGTAACCACAGTTGTCGTGAATTTATGATTTCCATAGCTGTGTTGTAATTACTTAAATTTTTCAGTGCCATATTTAGAAGGAGACATTTCAAGGCCCCTTTCCCTATCTTCTTTTTTTTTTTTTTTTTTTTGCTGCTTGGTCAGTAAGTTTATTGTCTTTATGAAAAAGAATCTTCATAGAAAATTGCTTTAACTCTCACCAGCCTTTTCCTGAGATCTGAAGAAGCTTGCCTTTTTTTGAGCTTCTTGATCTTTCTTCTGGGCAAGGGACATTTTGGGACAGTTCCATCTCTTTTTCTTTACCTCTTTCTTGGGCTTCTTCTCATAGACTGGGTTCTCTCCTATAGCAGTATGAGTTTTCTTGTACATCTCCTCCATCATATCTGGAGTTACATTGTTCTTGATGTACTGAGAAAATTGTTTCTTATAAGCATCTTTATCTTCTTCAATCAAGTAATACATATAATCTGAAACGTTTTGACCATGATGTGTTTTTGATGCACTTCTGCATTGAACTTGCTTTCAGAATCGTAACCAGGGATAGACAAGCCACCATCCAGAGCTCCTTTCAGGGCCCCCAAAACTTTATTGCCAGTTGTAGTCCTGGCAAGACCTGCATCCAAATAGCAAGTAAAGGCACCAGGCTGACCATCGATGCTTTCCACATTGTATTCATCCCCAGTCACCTCCACTTGGCCCTCATAGGTCTTGTCCATGCCAAATCTATTGAGAAGCCTGCGGGCCAGAAGCAGGCCAGTAAAATAGGCAGCAGCATAATTTGTGAGGCCAACTTTCACACCATACTTTGGTAGTTCATGTGTGGAAGCAGCACAGACTATCATATCTCCTATACGAGCATAAGCAATCTGACAAATGGTATCTCTGTTGGTTACACAAACTATCATCCTATATTTGGGTGTGTTGTACTTGTTTTTGTCCTGAATCACCAAACGTTTGCGAGCATAGTAGTCAGTTTTGCCCTCTCATCATCTTCTGAACTTCACTTGGTATCTCTTAAAGTAGGCCTTATTCTTTACAACTTTAACAAACCCCATCGTAGGAAATAGAGACCCGCAGTCATAGCTCCGCACAAACCTGCAGGTTCCGTGGCACTGGGGGGGGGGAATCCTTTCCCTATCTTCTTGCTCTTGCATTCTTTCTGCTTCCTGTTTCATCATAGTTCCTAAACCTTGAGGATATAGTATACATGCTATACTGGGGACTGAACCCTCAACTATCACTTATTCTTTTGTATCTTGTGCAGCCATGGATCTCTGAATTCACACCTGTACTCATTGCAAAGAGAGGCTTCTTGAATAAAGACTCCGAGTGACCTTTATGTGGAGAAACAACATAGATGTTTAGAAGGTGTCTTGATGCTATGTTATTTTAGCTAAGGAGTAAGCTTCTCTTGGGGTCTAGGATATTCTCAGGAGTGGGTTTTCAACTGTATTAACAGTACCAAAGGTGAATTCTCTCTTGCAGAGTAGGCCTTAAACATAATGTGAGAGTGGTTGGTTACCCCCACAGCAGTGGTTTCACCATTGAACCAATTGGGATATCTTACTTGGCAAGTTGATATTATAGTTCATTAGTTCATTACTGGATAAAACCACATAGCCACTCACTCCTGTAAGAATTAATTCACTCCATAAGACAAGCATTAATCCAATAGAGGCAGTGCCCACAGTAACCCAATAGTTACTAGGATCTCTGTATTCACCTATAGTCACTGCAAAGAGAGGAAATATAATTTCTTAAAGATTCAATGTCTCCCTCACAATAATGGATCCTAAGCCTCCAGCACTTAAAACTTTGTGAGATTTAATCAAACTATACCAGCATGGTCCCACATGCTACTCTGGATTGTAAATTATGTGTGCCACAATTGTTGCCCATCCAAAAGCAAGTTTCTATACTGCAAATCATCAGATTCATCAGATCAATACTTGGCTGAAGGTCCCTTTGGGTGTAGGGAATGCTCAATCCATTTCTTGAAGACAGATACCAAGGGCATCCCTTGTAGTCTCAGTTGCAGTGTGCCCCTATTCCAGCATAGTTCTGTGCCTATGCCAGCATAGATGCCAGCCTATGCCAGTATAGTCATAGGCGGACTCCTGTTGACTTTCCCACAATGGGCAGGGATGGATCTTGTGGGTCTGGAATTGGGATCAAAGGCAGAGGTGTTTTTTACATATTCTTTCCTGTTCTTTGGAAGCTATCTAGACATTGATTAGCATATCGAAAGGACAGACACAGAGCTTTATCATTGTAATTGTATTACCTGGTTCCTGACCTATCAGCAGCCTGTTCTTTCCCCACCAAGTGTGGGGCCATTAGGGTCCATTAACATATCTAAGGATTGGTAGGGCTGTGTTGTTGATGGGTGGTCCCACCGATTGCAGTTTCTCTGTCACTATTGACATCATTGCTCTGTGCAGTATACAGATGTCACTCCCTGTTTTGTGGTATATATGGGATTAGGTTCCATAATGACTTGGTTTTCAACTTTTCCAAGACCCCCTCTTGACGCAGCCTGATTTAATTCTTGTTGATCCTCCCTCTGGTACCTATCAGGATAGCGATGTAAGCATGCTGGTCATAGGACCCCACATTTGAGGAGGGTAACTTTCTAGTATTTCTAGTTGAAGGGGTTCCCAGTAACTAAAGCAACCAACACTACAGAGTTTGTCTCCTTATCAGCTGAGCCAGGGAATTGCAGTCCAACAAGTCTTCAACATCTGCCTACCTAGTCAATGGTAGGTTCGGTGCTTAATGACTGTAGCTTAAGAATGAGAGCAACCATGGTTTTTGACCAGGTTGCTGAGGCCCTCTAGTTACAGTAATATTAATAAATTGGCCTTTCTATCAGAAAAAAAAGAATAAGAGCAACAGAAAGCATTGTGGAAAAGGAGGCATAAAGAATGTAAGAGATTACTCAGTGGTCTGAACACTGATGGACTATTTATGCCCCAGCGGGTGCCTGGGAACTTGCCAATGTAGGCAAACTGGATGGAGCTTAATTGGTCATACATGTATGAGAATATGGGAGCAGGAGAGAGAATGACTGAAAAGGAGAGTGTGTGGGGAACAAAGGAGGGGGTGGAACATGGGGACAGTAGGATGAAAATATAAATTCATTGCATTTGTACATAAAAACTTCAAAGAATAAAAAATTAATTGCCAACAAGAAGAATGTAACAGTTGGAAGACAGGGAAGAGTGATCTGATGACTATGTTCTGAAGGTGACACAGATGTCACACTCATGAACTTACAAGACTGAGCCTGTCACCATTTCATCATGGATGGGGAGGGGGCTGTGAGGCTCATATGTAGCAGAGGAGCTAGTGGCAGTTGCTGGCTGCTGGGAGAGGAGAAATCATTCATTTGCAGTGGTGTAGTCACTGGTAAGTTGCCCATGCTACAGTAAATAACATCACACCGTGTTCATGCAAGCAATCTTAATTACACTCAGTAGGTCATACCAAAACATGACACAAAAATAGGAGGGGACTTGTTGAGAAGGAAGAAAAAAAGTCTAGAGGGATAATGGGAAGGGGATAAGAGAGAGCAATGGAGAGAGAGAGAGAGAGAGAGAGCATACATGTGCATGCATGTACATGTACATGAAATTGTAAAAGAATAAGCAAAATATATTTTAAATAGAAAGAGCAAGAGCCACAGAAGAATTATTGACCTTAGGATGTTGAGGTAGTCACAGGTTGTAGATAGTTAACTGGAAGTATTATGAAGAAATATATTAGCAAATTTTTCCAAATGTACATCTATTTGAGTTACCTGCTGCTGAATACAAATAGGTCGGGTTGTCTGGAAGTAAATCAAAATCACGCTGCTGTGCGTTTGGATCATGCTTTAAAGTTTATTTAGTACTTTCATAGCTCATTTACTGAGAAAGCAAACGCAATGCATCATACATCTTATTCTAAGAAACAGAGCTCAAGAAGGCTGAAGGGAAAGAGCTCAGGCTCTGAAGACGAATGGGTTGTAATCTATGCTTCCCTGTTCCTGGCTTTTTCTCCAGGCGGAATATTCCTATCTTCACAATTTGATGCTTGTCAACTCATAACGCCCTCCCCAGCTGCTTAGCTAGACTTGTCCATTCTGCAGGACCACTTATCTCTTATCGATGAAGGTAATGATACCCTTTTCAAGATGGAAAGCAAAAGCTTTCTGCACTGAATGGACAACCACCCTTCTGAGAAATCAGAGCAGCTAGCAACTCATTTCTGACACTGGGTTTAGAGTCTTTGCTATGAGAGTTCCCAGAACCCAAGAGCCAGAATAACACAAGGTCAGTGTCAGTAGAAACACATAGCCTACTCTAGAAGCCATGCCACTCTGGACCAGATGCAACTCCAGCCAGTCTTTCCTTCTGATCAACCCTTACATTTATTTAAAGGTTGTCAAGATTCTCCAATTCCTTAAGATTTCCTGGATAACCTCGAGACTTTTTTCTTCTAGCGAGTTCCTAAATATGTCCTCCTTTAATAGGACCTTGTTGTAGTTTGCCTGCATGGCTGCTGATAAATCACCACCAAATGGCTTAAGGGAACAAGGGGTTTATTTTCTTACAATAGTCCAGTTAATGTTCATAATTCAGCTTAATGGGAGAGCATGTACCACACAGAGCTGAGGAAACTGGACACACCATCTCTACATAATGGCTGAGAGAAGGATGATCCTTACTACTTGCCAGACCAGCATGACTGGCCAAGTATAAACAAGGATGCCAACTTCCTCAATTAATTCTCTGTATTTTATTCCCGGGCATAGGCCCACCCACCATGGGCTGGGCCTTCCCCATCAGCTAGACAATCTCCTGCAGGTTTGCCCTGGCCTCAACTCAACCACTAATTCTCTACAAATGTGCCCAGAGCTCAAACCCTCAACTGTCAAGTTGACACCTGTGCCTAATTATGACAGACCTCAACAATTGATTTGCTTATTTTTATCATGGTGACAGAATGTTTAACATAAATACCATAAGTAGAAAAGGATTCATTTGACTCTTGGAGGGTTCAGTTCATAGTTGCTTGGCTGCGTGCACTTGGGAAAAGCATTATGGTTTTGGAAGCATGTAGTAAGGAAGTTCTCGCCTTTTGGCAGAGGAAACAGAGAGAAAGGAGATCTTCAAAGGCACATCTCCTGTGTTCTACTTCCTCTAGTTAGACCCTGCCCTCTAAAGTTTATGCGACTTTCCAAAATAGCATCATTGGTTGGGTCCCAGTAATTCGAAAGATGAAGCTGTGGGATTATTTCACATTCAAATTACAATACTAGAGATAGACTCTGAGGTCATGATATTTCTTTTTTTTTAAATTTTATTATTATTATTATTATTTATTCAACTGTGTGCATATGCATGTGTATGTGCGCACGCGCACGTGTGTCTGTGTGTGTGTGTGTGTGTGTGTGTGTGTGTGTGTGTCTGTGTATGTGTAGAACCACGGACAAATTTGAGAACCACCATGGACGCCTCCACTTCCTTCTGGCCCGGGATTCACAGGCTCCGCCCTACCAGGACCAGAAGCACAGGCCGCCCCCGCTTGCGCCTGGCGTCTATACGTGGGATCTGGGATCCGAACTCAGGACCTTCCGCCTGCAAGGTGGAGGCTTAACCCCTGAGCCACCTCTCCAGCCCCAGGTCATGATATTTCTTGATAGAAACTCGTTTATGCTTTCTTCATTGTGGAGATCCTCAATAGTATCCTTTGTGTTTGAGAACTTGACTTTATCTCCCTTGAATACTCAGACCACCTGAGAGCTGCCCTCCAATCCCCAGCATCCATAATGGCATATAGACAAAGACCTCATGGGGATCCGCTTCTTCAGTCTCTAGAACTGACTTTGTTCTGAGACCAGGCTTGTCTGGAATGGGGTGGATGTCATGTAAGAAACAGAAGAACCCTGGACATGATAGTGACACCTGTGCTCCCAGTTCCTCTGGAGATAGAGACAGGAAGCTCCCTTGAGTCTGGGGGTTCAAAGCTTTGGTGTGCTATGATGATCAGAGACCCACATTAAGCCCAACATTAATAAGAAGGCCTCTGGGAGGAGGAGACCACCAGGATATATCTGCTGGTCAGTCAGGGCATCGTACCTATGACTAGCTGCAGCAGTATAGCCTAGGGTTACATAGCTAGAACTATGTCTTAAACAGCCTTAGCAAAATATCGAACTGAGCATATGTAAGACATAGTAGAATCAGATGAGTCCTTCACCCCCGCTTCCCTAGCAGGTAGTTCTGTATCACAGAGAATGTGCTCTGTGAGGAATATAATTACCCTTCAGGTGTGTCTGGCACTCTGCCATTGACATTGCAGGTTGCTTTCACTTCATTCTCACAGTTGCACAGTGAAATAAATACTATTGTTTTCTCTACTCACCAGTGAACATCCTATAGCTTGGAGAGGACGGATCCCTTGTCCAGTGTGTGCTACAGACCTTCAGATAGGTCCCACTCCAAGCCCAGATATCCAGCATCTTCTACATATTTTAAATGCTTTAGATCTAAATTCATACAAAGACAATATTCATTATTCAAAAGCAGTTTAAAATACTTTTTTACTTATTTGAGAGAGACAGAGAAAGAGAGAGACAGACACAGAGAGGGAGGTAAGAGAGAATGTATATGCATGTCATGACACATGAGCACAACTTTCAAAAGTGGTAGAAAGCCCAAGTATATGCAGCATTTGTCCTTGCATCCATCTGTTTTTTATATTTATTTTCCCCAATCATACAAGCTCAATAGGTACCCCAATCTTCTCCCTCCTCCCCCTCTCCCAATGCCTCCCCCTTCTCCCTTCTCATCTCCTGGAGCATCTCCCTGTGTGAATGTCAAACTTCCCTCTGATTCCTCCACTCCAGTGAAGTGTAAGGACTCAGAGGCATAGTCCAGAACCCCCCCCCCCAGATTCCCCCTTAGTATGGGAACACTATTATAACTATTAATCCTTTGCCTCTAAGGATCCTATTGCTTGTGATCCATGCTAGACCCTGGGAGGTTGTCAACACATCAATCATTGTGCAAGTCATGCAAAGTTCCACTATGGTTACTGCAGCCCTAACTTGTGTGGAGCATCTTGGTTCTCCCCATCTTTAGGCTCTTAAAATCTTGACCCCCCTCTTCTGCAAGTTTCCCTGAACTTTAGGATGGTGAGAGGTTTGGCTGGTCTGGTTGCAGGTGATCAATGCAGGGTCTTTGGTGTTCTGAACTATGGTTTGTTGTTCTTGCATCCATCTTGAAGTAGGGATTCCCACTTGTTGCTAGGTGGACTACTGATAAGCTTTTGTCTTGTTCTTGGCCAGACAATGGCAGAGCATGAGGCTGATGTACAATTCAAACTGGTTGGAAATGCTTAAGCAGAGAGACATAAAATAGGGTAGAGAGCTCTGTTTGCAGGAATGACATTGGAAGCTGTCAAGCAAGGGAGATACATGGTTGATATAAATCCTGGTCCAGCCTGGAGGTTGAGAACCCAGCCTGATCATCCTGAATACTGTTTTAGTACTGGACATACTAGGATAAGTCCTTGATGTGGGAGCAGAAACATGGCTGCAGTTTTCAGTGAGGTTCAGGTCTGGCCTGCCTCCCCAGTTGCCTCCCATCTGCTAGGGCTATGCATGCTCCAAGAATCTCTGGAGATGACTCACCCCAGCCCTCATATTAGCTTCTCTTTATCTTCTAGCTACACTCTCTTCTGATGTCCAGGCAGCAGGGAAACTGGCCAGGGACTCTTGCATGTCTGATTGTGATCCATTCACTCATCACACACATGAGCACAGCACAATCCATCATTTCTGTCTTTGTTCAATCAAGTGGAGAAGTGGGTCTCAATGGAAGAAGCCAGACTTTCTTGGGCAGGAGTTTATTTTCCTAAATATATTGCTAACGTTTCAATTTCAAAGAATTAGCAAAACGGCTAAGTAGAGCTGCTAAACAACATGAATATTCTAGCTTTAAGACTAGTGGGAAAATCCCATATGGCATGCACTGAAAAGTGTTCAAATTATTTTTTGGCATTAAAAATTATTTTCAGCTCGGAGAGTGCAGCTTAGGGCAGAATCACATTCCATTGCCGGTGACATGGAGGTGTGAGGAAGACTGTTGCTTTCTGGCACCCTTGCAAGCTCAGATGTTCCTCTGGGTGTGGTGTTTAATGTTGGTAACTGGGATGAGGAGCAGACGTGGGTGCTGTCTGGGGTGCAGATGCTTTCTGAACAAATATATATGCAACGAGTAAAGGCTTGGGGGACAGTATGCCAACTTTCTTTATTTGTTCCAGAGCAATTTGGTTCATTCAGTGGGATGTGTGAGTGTGAGGCATCTTCTGCACCATATGGCTCCAGAAGCTTCAATGGGCGTTTTCTACTCCAAACTGTGCACCAGGTACAGATGTTAGCTTCACTGTGCTCAGGTAGGACCCCCAACTCCAATCTCTCCTAGCTCTCATCTCTGAGATCACTTACAGTGGCTCCAAGTTCTCTGTCTTCCAGAAAAAAAAAAAAAAACAATTATGAGGGCCTTGTAGTGACTGGTCAGTAGGTTGGACTTTAGTTACCTTCACCATGATGTGCACTAACTCATCTCGTTGGCTTCAAGTCTCCCTTCTGCTTCACTTCTCCCTTCTGACTTCCTAGGCTTTCTCCAAATAAACTATACACTCTGTCGGAGAACTCCTAGACCAAGATAAAACTACCTTGGAGTCAAGTGGTTACTGTTTGCTCAGTGATCTCTTAGGGCCACTCGGAAAGCTCTGGGTTCCAAGACGTAAGTCCAGAGCAGCTTCCATAATTCCACTATTCTATGGTTGAAGCGTAAAACTGGCTAGATGGCATTTCTCTCTAACAGGAAGCCTGGAGGAAGGAAGGAAGAACTATGCTATTTCTGGGGTTAGAAGATAATTAGCAGGATTTTCAGAAACCACTCAATCTAAGTTGGCCAAAAGGCAAAAAATAACTGCTTAGGCATTTCTAGAAAGGGCTGGTAGGACAATGTCCTTCTCTAAAGTATTTATTGTCCCACAAGATATGTTAAGAGCAGAAATGTAAGGTTCCCATCTGTTCCTAAAAAAATGTTCGCAGACAACACAATCTACTCGGTGATTTTTTTTTCCTCAAAACCTTCCAATCTATGTTTTTGATAGCTGGAATCTGGGTGGAAGCTATCCAGCCTTTAATTTTTCAAGAATTCCCTTCTAAGAGTTCACCTAATCCTTTCAGGCTGTCATCTTTCCTCTAAACTTCAGTATTAAATTTGTGACTAAATATAAATGACTACCTGTGACAGATTCATGTTCTTCCCATAAACTTCCTTGCTTCTGGAAAGTGGTCCACTCTCCTGACTTTGACAATACAGATTAGTTTTTAGATGAGGTCATCATCAATGTCTATCTCTATTATTTTTCGCATTATTTTGGGGAGACAGAATCTGTCACTGAATCTCACTTGAGCTCATCATTTGGCTTGGTTGACTGGTCAGATAGGCACTGAGATCTTCTTGTCTCTGTCTCCCAGAGTTGGGATTAGAGGCTCATACTGCCATGCTAGACTTTTTATGTGAGCACTGGGGATTCAGGCTTTCATCTTCCGGATTGTACAACAAGCTCTTCGCCTGCTGAGCCGTCTTCTCAACCCCTAACATTTACAATTTTGATTCATAAAATGCGTTGACCCTTCCCAGATTCTACTGATTCTCAAAAAATGCCAAACTCTCCCTTCCATACCCTAGAACCAGAAGGTAAAGAAAAATAAACCTTGGGCTATTTCTGAGTGAGCAATGTTGGAGACTATGATTTAGAGGTGACTTCTCTGCAACTCATCTCTTCAACATGCCAGTGAGAATCATCAGGCACAAACTTAACTCCCGCTGGATATCTGGTCCAAGATCACGTGACCATCAGGATACTTATGGTGAAATTGGGACCTGTTTGTCATAGATCATTGACAGAAATAACAGTCAGAAGTTATCAAAAACAGTCAAAATAAGTTGGTCACAAGGTGAGGTGTTATGAAGAATCTTCCACCACTTGCTTTTTTTAGTTCTTATTAAATTCTTGTGAAAACTCTGTGTGTGGAATAGTTCATTTTACATAAAATCTATTATGATCACCAAGGAAATCTGGCATGTTGTCTTTTCAGTGCATAATCTCCAAAGTTGCTGTAATAAATTGTAAAAGTAGATGTTTTTGTTGGCTATTTGTCCCATTAGTAAGTAGGAACCTTTTCTCTGACCCTGGAGTCTGAGTTTGCATGGGTCAGTGGAGAGTGTGGAGGAAATGATCCTAGTTCTCGGGAGACCTTGGGGTTGCAGTTCTCACTTTTGAAGTCCTACCACTGCCCCGTGGAAGGACTCAGATTCACCTGCTGATGTCTAGTGATATGATCACAAGTCATTTCTGTCAGTTCAGCAGGCAGGGATATGAAAAACACACTTGTGACAGCATTCTGGGCCATTTGACTTTGGACTAGATTAGGGGACCTGACTGTGGGAAAAAAATGAATGGTGAGGAAGTTTGTATTCCATCAAATACTAATAAATACAGTTATGACAAGAAGAGCAAGTGAAGACATCTCTCAAAGGGAGATTGACAGCCAGAGTTAGAGTAGCACTTATGACTGCTCAAAAATCAACCTGGTACCAAGGTAACAACAAGAGAAATGGGAAAATGACACCAAACTGGTCTGGTGTCAAATCACAGCATTGTCTACTTATGCCCATGCGTGAATAAATTGAGATGAAGAAGTCAAAGAACTCATCTCATCCATGGTCCTGTTGTGTCTAAATCTAAATTTAAGCCCCTGTTCACATTGCAGCTATATCCCACTTCCCAGCCTTTTCTCCTTTAGGATCCCAGTTGCTGGGCAAATTCATTGCGCAGCTGATTGGCTGCAAAGGAGATTAGGACATGGTAAAGCCCATGGGCTGTCTGAGCGACCTCCACAACCTCATCAGAACCATGATGACAGTCTTTATGCTCATTACATTCCTGTGTATTACAGCTCAGGAAGAACTTTACAAGTCTCACCTCCTTTAAACTTAGTAATATAGTTCTGTGAGGTTGTCTTTTCACCAAACCAAAGGGGAAGCTGACACTCGTATCCCCATAGTAAGAGATTCAGGCAGGATTGACATATTTTTCTTGCCTTTCAAATTAAAGTTTAGACCTCTTTTCATTAAGCAAAAGTGAATTACTATAAAACAGGAGCTGCGAGATGATCCAGGAAGTTGTCCAAATGCTCAGTGTAGAGAACACAGTGGATTATTTGGCTCTTTATAAGGGTCTATAGACAGGTATCTGTGAACCAGAAGGATTTGCTCTAATGTAAAATCTTTCAGAAAAACTTTTCTAGTCTGAAATATAAATTTAAGTAAAGAAATGTCAGATGTCAGAAAAACAAGCTTCAGAGGCGAGCTGAGAAAACATGTGTCCAGAGAAATGGCAGAGCAAGCAGCAAGGCACCGAGGGAGACGCTGGAGCTTTAGCAAGGGTCCCAGAGACTGCAGAGATGGAGAGGGTGGAGACAGGTCTTTGCTTAGGAGTGCGGCCAAGTCTGGTGAATGGCAAGAAAGTGGGTCAGTATGGAGATGGAGAGACTATGACATGGTCATACGCACGAACTTCTATCTTCTCCTCTCTTCTCTCAACTTTCTTCTCTTGCGTTATTCTTTTCCCTTCTTCCTTCTTTCCCTCTGCTGTCCTTAGACAGGACCTCATATATTCCAGGCTGGTTTTGAGCTCTCTATGTGTCTAAGCATGACCTCGGACTTGTTCTCTGCTTCTATCTTTTGAGTGCTGGGATGACACACATGTGCCACCATATCCTGTTTATTTTAAGATTTCAGATTAACTTGCTAGGGATGTAACAGTCTTAGCCTTTCTCTCCTTCTCCCTCTCTCCCTACTTTGCTTCATCTATAGCCTTCTGGTTTTTTTTCTTTCTGACTTTCTCTTCCCCATTCAATCAAACTTAGATCCTCAGCTGGTCTGCAGAGAGAAAGAATGAGGAGGAGAAGAAAAACTCGTCCTATTGCATATTATTTTCATGGTATAAACCAGCACAATAAGAGGGTATTCAGATCAACTACTGGACAGAGCTATTATGGAAAATAAGCTAATAAGGCTCATAAATGTGATGGATTAATAATTGATGCACTTAATAAACTTCTAGCTGCCTCTTGTGTAAAACTTCAAATATTCCATAAAATGAGCAAGTTTTTTTTAACCACCAAAGCTTGGTTATTGAACTACACCGATACTGTTTCCACATATCAGTGGGCCTATCTTACAAAAGAAAAAGAATCAAACAGCACATACAGAAGGGATACAAAGAGGAGGCACTATCCCTCACCCTTAGAAGGACATTAGGAGGCATCAGAAACTTGCCAATCTGTCCTAATAAAGACTAGTTGGTTTAGTAAAAATTTAGGGGAAAGCAATCATGTAGTCCATGAATCATGGCTTATTAACCTCATTCCGATCTTGATTTAAAATTTCACAACCAATTTATAATAGAAAACTTATCACACGACTTTCTTCTTAGAGCATTTAATCTATATGATAACTGAGTTGGGCTGATAGGGATTCAGTCCCCTATATCCCATACTTAGGTAAAGGAGTTTGAAATGTGTGCCATGTTGTCACTTTGAGGTAAAATTAGCAAAATATTTTGTAGGAGAACTCTAATGAGATAGAAGGAGAGGAGAGAGAGAGAGAGAGAGAGAGAGAGAGAGAATGAGAATTAAAAATTTCAACCTTTTTAGGGCTGAAAAAAAACGTGATTGCAAAAGTCTGAGTGCTACGGAGGGACACGACACAGGATAACGTGGCCAGGATTTTAGAAACCGAAGGAAGAAGAAAGTTCCAAGAGCTTTGGGCCTGGTTGAATCAAGAAAGACAAAAATGAATGAGGATCTGGTTAACTTCAGGTATTTATGATACTCCTGGGAAGAAAGCAACAGTAGAAAAATATATATTCAAATGATAACTAAATGATACCTTTGGTGGACAAAGAAAGACTTTAATTCTGAAATTCTTAGCCAGTGAAGTATTTTTCCTAATGTGATTGTTAAATAGCTTCAGAAAATTCAAGGTATTGACCTTTCAAATGAGTAGTCTAAAAGACTTCTTTTAAAAATTATTTCTTTAAGAAAAATGACCAAAAATTAAAAAAATTCTTTTAAAAAATCACAAAATCATTGAAGAATATATTCCCAAGAGAGAAAAATTACATTAAAAATCCAAAACCAGGACATGATACCAGAAGAAATGCATAGATAAGGTGTTTTGTCATGATCAAAATAAATTTTATTATGAAAAGACAAGAATGACAATAATTATTAGTAAGACTAATAGACACAACACAGTATTGTTTGTCTCAATTCCATGGAAGAGAGCTATGAAAAACCTACCATTGACATATTTCACAGTGTGATTGTCTTCTAAGATCAAGAACAAAATGGAAAATATATTCTCAACTCTCTTTTCAATATTATCTTGGAGATTCTAGGTGGTGTATTTGGGAAAACAGGCAAAGCTATAAATATAGAAAGAGAAACAAAAGCCACGCATAACTAAAAAAAAAGAAAAGGAAAAGCATCTTTATGCTCATCCTGTGATTCTCCATCTCCACAGTTCTAAGGAATCCAGTCAGCTATGAAAATGTACTGGAACTGGTACATGACTTTAGCAAGCTTGCAGTATATAGGATCCACATTAAAAAAAAAAAAAACAGTTCTACTGCATTTCTAATCATGAGCAATCCAAAATGAAATCATATAAACAATTCAATTCATAACAGCAACAAGAAAGATACAATATATAGGAATAGAACCAAGGAAAATATAAGGTTTGTACACTAGAACCCTAAATACTACTAAACGAGTGGGGATAGCTTCCATGTCCATGGCTAGGATGGTTCTGGAATTAAGATGGATTCTGAGAATTCATCAGCCTGACCCTGACTAGTCAGTGGTTTTGCCACCTGCTCTGCACTAAGTCCCAGAAGACAACACAGATGACCACATCCTCAAGATTTCACTCCTCAGGTGGCCACTGAAGGGACAGCAGTGGCTGACTGTGGCCTTCAGTAGAATGGGGCTTGACTGAAAGTGGTTGTGAGGGGTGTTTTCATAGAGATGGAGTTGTGTTAAAAAGTGGATGGTGGAGGTGATGGCACATCTTGAAAGATCTATTAAAAATGGTCTATTAAAAATGGTTGAGCTAATTCTTTCCAAGGATAATTGTTTGACATACCAGTGATGTAACAGTTACTCTTGACTATTGCTGTGAGAGAGCACCTAAAGTCAAAGAGCTTATGGGAGAAGGAGATTTATTTAACTTGCAGTTCCAGAGGGGGAAAGCAGACTTTCATGGTGGAAGTGGCATGGCTGGCTGGCTGAACCTGGAGACAGACTATGTCACACACATCAGAGGGGCTGAGGCTGGATTCCTGGAGAATCCCTCTCCTTCTGTTCTGTGGTTCCTTTTATCTGGCCGACTACTGGGAGGTTCCAGTGAGATCTAGGGAGGTTCTGATCAGATCTATGGCTGATCTTTGTATTATCCAGATAATCTATTCAGGTGGTCTCAGCTGATTTTGCCCATGTGGTGTCAGCTGATCTTAGTTAATACCAGGTGTGTCAAGTAGAAACCTAGGATTAACTATCACAAATGATAACTTGATAAATTATTCAGAATGAAGACAAGGTGCTGTCTGTAAAGAAAAATATAGGTACATTGCATACAACAAATAATTATTCCCAGTAAATAAAGGATAAACAATTGCAACAATGACACAATAGCAAATCAACAGGCAATGCATAAATGAAGAAATACTAAATGGACAAGAAGCAAGAAAAATAGCCTCAATTTCACCATAATCAGAAAATTAACTAAGTATGGAACATCTAAGATCAACAAGGCACAAGAGAAGTGAGGACCGATGTTGGGGCTACCTCTGGGAATTGGACACCCTTTCTCATTGCTAGTGGGGTTTTCCATGTGTGTTTATGAACACAAACACACACAGGAATTACATAATTGCATTTCAGCTATTAAAAAGGGAAGGATAGAGGCATGTAGAAGTGCTATGGATTGGTGTTTCAGTTGTTTCTTTTTGTTGTGAAGCAGTACTCAAACTAAAGCAACTTAAGGGAGAAAAGGAATGTTTATTTGGCTTATGGTTCCAGAGAGGATACAGTCCATTATATTGAGAATCACGTGGCACAAAACATTACTGTATGCAGAAGCAGAAAGTTAGCTCGGGTCACCACAGTCATTACCAGATAGCAAGAGAGAGCTAGAGTGAAAGGAATCAGAGCCAAGGGGCCAAACCTCCCTCTTTCCCTCCTCCATGACATGCCTTTCTCCAGCAAGTTCCACCTCTTTGAGGTGTTACAACCTTCTCAAGCATTAGCGTCAACTAAAGATTAAAACACATGAGTCTATTGGGGGGAAACTCGCCTTCAAGCTATGACAAGTGGATATGATTTGTCCTCCGAAATTTCATGTGCTGGAAGCATGGTCCACAGGTGATAGTATTGAAAAGTGGGGGACTTTTGAGATAGAGTCTAGTAGATGATTTGCCCACTGCTACCTCATGACGAGATTGATGACAGCCCCTTGTAGTGGGTTAGATCTTGTCAGGGCTGAGGAGTTTTTTGAAGAACAGAATGAATCTGGGTCTTCCCATGTTGCACTTTCTTTGTTTTATTGTGAACTCTCTCTCCCATGTATTCATGACATGGCACTATCCACTGTGTTATGAGGCTAGCAAGTAGCCATCACTCAATGCCAATGCTATGCTGTTTTGCCTTTCTAGTTACTAGAATTCTGAGCCAAATTAACTTTGATTCTTCTTTTCTCCCATATCCATATGCTTGTATACAGGAGATGTGTGCATTTTGTGTGCAGATTTGCATGTGGTGGGTGCATATGAATGCATGTGCATGTGGAGGCCAGAGAGTGACACTGGGAATCATCCCTGATTCTTCCAGTATCTTACTGTTTTTAGATTGGGTCTCTAAACACAGAGCTCACAGATATGGTAAGTCTAGTTAGACAGCTTGCTCTGGGGATTCCCAGGCTACCTTCCCAGACTAGAATTATAAGTGGGCTTTCTCAACCACCTGGTGCTTCACACGGAAACTAGGGAGCTGAACTCTTGTCCTTTGGTTTTAACCACTGAGCCATCTTTCTGCTATTCATTCTTTATAAAGCACAAGTCCCAGGTATTTTGTTGTAGCCACGCAAATGGAGTAAGCCAGGAGGAAAGTGGCCACCAGCAGATGGTTGGATGCAATGCTGACCTATGGTGTCCCTTCTTTATCTTCTCTATCATGAAGTTCCAAAAGAAGTCACATCCTGTGGTAAACAGCCAACTTGGCAATTGAAGGCTTTGGGTCTGGACACAGTTGTAGAGAGTTAGTAGTTAAGCCCTAACCAAGTCTGCAGGAGATTGTCTAACTGATGGGGGAGACACGCCTCATGATGGGTAGAACCACCTTTGGGGCAGGTAGATAAAATGCAGGGAACTGATTAAGTAAGTCAGCATTCTTGCACATATTTAAACAGATGTGCTATCTGGCAAGGGAAGTTTACACCTCTCTCAGCACTCCTGTGTATATGTGTGTGTAACAGTTACTTAATTATTGTTGTGAGAGAGTAATCCAAGTCAAAACTTAAGGGAGAAAGGGAGATTTATTCATCTTACAATTCCAGAGGGGAGAAATGATCTTTCATGACTGATGGCTGAAGCTGCAAACATCTAATAGGCCAGTGGGTGACAGCTGAAGCCTGTAGAATTCCTGGAGAGTCTCTCTCCTTCCCAGTCTTCTGATCTATGGTTCCTTTTATCTGGTCCCCTACTGGGAGATTTCAATCAGATCTTGAGAGGTTCCAATAAGATCTAAAGCTGGTCTTTGTATTGTAAATGTATTGATCCACATAATCTCTTTAAGTGGTCTCACAGCTGATTTTAGTTAATGCCAATTTTATTATTATTATTATTTCCCCTCATATAAACTTAACAGGTACACCCGTAACCTCCCTCCCTCCACCCCCGCCTCGATCCCCCTGCTCCCCCTTCCCCTCTGCCCTCCCTCCCCATCCCCCAGTGCCTCCCCCCCACAATCCCCAGAGCATCCTTTACTGTGCATACCAAACTCTCCTCTGGGTCCTCTTCTCCGATGAGGTGCAAGGACACAGGGGCCTATCCCAGAACCCTTTCCTGTGTTCTCTTTAAGCTTAGGAACACTACTGTGACTGTCAGTCCCTAGCCTCCAAGGATCCTAGTGCCTTTAGTCCATGCTAGACTTTGTGGGGTCAGTAATGTGTTGGACATAGCGCAGGTCATGCAAAGTCCTATTATGATTGCTTCGGCCCTAACTTGTGTGGAGTATCTTGCATATCATTGCTCTTCCCATCCTTGTGCTCTTATAATCTTACAGCCCCCTCTTCTGCAAATTTCCCTGAGCTTCAGGATGGGGAGAGATTAGGCTGACCCAGTTCCATGTGGTTGATATAGAGTCACTGATATCCTGAATTATGGTTTCTTGTTTTTTTTTTTTTTTTTTTTCGGTTTTGATGCTCCTGCAATGCCCTTGGCTCCATCCTGATGGGTTGTAGATGTCACCCCCTGGCCAGAGATAAAACCTGTTAAATTAGAGTCTTGTTATAAGAGCATATTCAAAGGTAGATGGAATGAAAGTAGGAGATGGACGTGAGAGAGGGGTCAATCACCCATTTACAAAATGGTTACTTTTTTTTATTAATACATTTTTATTATTATTTCAGCTCATACAAACTTAAGTAGGTACACCAGTTGCCTCCCTCCCTCCTCCTCCCACCCGTACCCCCTGTTCCCCCTCCCCACGCTCCTCCCTTCCCATCCCCCAGTGCCTCCCGCCCCAATTCCCAGAGAGTCCTTTCTTGTGCATGCCTGATTTTCCTCTGGGCCCTCCTCTCCGATGACGTACAAGGACCCAGTGGCCTTTCCCTGAACACTTTCCCATGTTCCCCTTAGGTATAGGAACACTGCTGTGGCTGCCAATCCTTTACCACTTGCTTAATCCACATAGGGTGTGATTGGTGCTCTACTGCTTATGTCTGTGATCAACAATGGTACCACTTCCCCTTCATGAGGCTAACCTGCTTCTACAGTGGTTGGCAGATGTTAGAAACATAAAATACCTATAAGTCTGAAATTGAGTTGAGTCTGTCCAAGAACAATGTATTAGTCAGTGTTCTCTGAAGAAACAGAATCTATAGAATGTAATATATATAGATATATATAAGTTTATTAAAATAACTCACAATAAAAATAGTGTCCTTCAAAGAAGCCACCCGCAGTTGCCTTGTTTCTTGATTGGAATGTTCCACAAAGTCAAAAGATCCCGAGAAGGTTTCAAGACTTTTACTTCTCTGAAGACACTGGGTTCCAAAGTGGGGTGAAGAACAGCTGGGCTCCAACATCAGCGATGAACACCAAACAGCAGCAAGGTCTAGAGACCAGGCTCCAAAGGCACTGGGAACAGCAACGACGTGGTGGAAAAGGTGAAGCTCCAAGTCAGCCAAGGACGGAGGCAGCAGCAGCAACAAAGAAAGCCACAATGCTCTAAAATCAAATGACCCACGCAGAGTGGACTCCACAGCAAGCAGACATAGGATAAGGAAAGAGCAAGTTCCTCCTCTTTGAACCTCCTACTATCTGGTCCACTACTGGAAAGTACCAACCACTATGGGCTGGGTTCTCCACAGCAATCAATCAAGTACGTGCAGACTTGTGCAGGGGCCATTCCAACCACTTTCTTTTCTTTTCTTTTTCTTTTTTTTATAGATTCTTTTCTATTATTATTATTATTATTATTATTATTATTATTATTATTATTTCCGCTCATACAAACTTAATAGGTACACCAGTTCTCTCCCTCCCTCCTCCTCCCCCCAGCCCCCCTGCTCCCCCTCCCCTCACCTCTACCTCCCCATCCCCCAGTGCCTCCCGCCCCCCAATTCCCAAAGAATCCTTTAATGTGCATGCCAGATTCTCCTCTGGGCCCTCCTCTCCGATGACGTACAAGGACCCAGTGGCATTTCCCTGAACCCTTTCCTGTGTTCACATTAAGCATGGGAACATTACCGTGGTTGTCAATCCTTGCCTCCAAGGATCTTGGTGCCTTTAGCCGATGCTAGACTTTGTGAGGTCAATAGTGTGTTGGACAATGCGCAGGGCATGTAAAGTCCAATTATGATTGCTTCAGCCCTAACTTGTATGGAGTATCTTACATATCATTGCTCCTCCCATCCTTTTGCTCTTATACTCTTACCGCCCCCTCTTCCGCAAATTTCCCTGAGCTTCAGGATGGGGAGAGATTAGTCTGGCCTAGTTCTAGGTGGTTGATATAGAGTCTCTGAAGTTCTGGATTGTGGTTTGTTGATTTTCTTTTGCAGTTTTGCTGCTCCTGCAATGCCCTTCACTCCATCCTGGTGGGCATTGTATGTTACCCCTGGCCAGAGACAAAAAGCTCTTAAACTAGAGTCTTGTGATAAAAGCACATTCAAAGGTAGATGTAATAAAAGTGGGACACCACAGTGAGGGAGGGGTCTATCACCAATTTGCACAATGGTTACTTTTTATCTGCCAGACTATATGCCCTCCTCTTCTGGTGAGATCACACCCCCTCAGTAGTAAATGATCAGGAACAAAAGTCTGTGAACTTAATCAGATGTCTCATGACTTATTTGAGTCCTTGATGGAGGCCTATTTTCTCTACTGTAAAATGGTCCTTTCTCTCCTTGTTTCTGGTGTGGCCCTCCAACCCCATCCCTCCTGTTCATAATCCTTGCAATTACTGTCTCTAGGTGGGCTGGGTGGATTTGGTACTAGGAGCCACCTATTAGGGGGTACATACGGTGTTTAATTTTCTGGGTGTGGGATACTTCACTCAATATAATTGTTTCTAATGACATCCATTTCCCGGCAAATTCCAGTAATTCATCATTTTTGATGGCTGAGTAGTACTCCATTGTATAGATGTACCACAGTTTCCTTATCCACTCGTCAACTGTTGGACATTTGAGTTGATTCCATGACTTTGCTATTGTAAACAGTGCTGCTATGAACATGGTCGTGCTTGTGCTATTGAGGTGAACCTCTGCTGCATGGGGGGTTATTCCCAAAAGTGGAACAGCAGGGTCATATGGCATTTTAATCTTTAATTTCTTTAACAATCTCCAGACGGCTCTCCAGAGTGGCTGTATGAACCTCCCACCAGCAATGTAGAAGAGTTCCCCTCTCTACACATCCTCTCCAGCATTTGGTGTTGTTTGTATTGTGGATTTTTGCCATCCTGACCGGGGTGAGATGATATCTCAGGGAAGTTTTGATTTGCATTTCCCTGATGGCTAAAGAAGTGGAGCATTTTTTAAGATATTTGTTAGACATTTTAATTTCATCCCTAGTAAAGTTTCTTTTAAGTTCCAGGGCCCATTTTTTAATTGGGCCATTGGTTTCCTTGGTGTTTAGTTATCTAAGTTCTTCGTGCACTCTGGACAGCAGAGTTCTATCAGATGTGTGGTTAGTGAAGATTTTCTCCCATTCTGTGGGTTGCCTTTAAGCTCGTGTTACAATCTCTTTATCTGAACAGAAGCTCTTTAATTTCACAAGATCCCAACTGTTGAGAGTTGGTAGCAATGACTTGCCATTGGATGTATGTTTAGGAAATGTTGGCCTAGCCCAATCAGCTCGAGGGAGTTCCCTATCCTTTCAACTATGGTTTTTATAGTCTCTGGCCTGATATCAAGGTCCTTGATCCATTTGGAATTAAGTCTTGTACATGGTGACAAGTACGGGTCCAGCTTTAAACTTCTGCATGTGGAGATCCAGTTTTGCCAGCACCATTTGTTGAAGATACTGTTCTTTTTCCACTGGATTCTTTGGCCCCTTTGTCAAAGACCAAATGGCTGTAACTTTGTGGGCTTATATCTAGATCTTCAATCCTTATCCATTGATCTGTGTGTCTATTTTGGAGCCAGTACCAGGCTGTCTTTATAACTATGGATTTGTAGTATAGACTTAGGTTTGGTATGGTAATACCTCCAGCCGTGTTTTTGTTACTCAGAATTGTCTTTGCTATCCTGGGTCTTTTGTGCCTCCATATGAACTTTGAGATTGTTTGGTCAACTTCTTTAAAGAATTGCTTTGGGATTTTGATTGGTATAGCATTGAATCTGTATATGGCCTTTGGTAGGATGGTCGTTTTTACGATGTTGATTCTGCCAATCCAGGAACAAGGGAGGTCTTTCTACCTTCTGGTGTCTTCTGCAATTTCTTTCTTTAGGGTTTTAAAGTTTTCATTGTAAAGGTCTTTTACCTCCTTGGTTAGGTTTATACCAAGGTATTTCATTTTTTTAGGGGCTCTAGTAAATGGGATTGTTTCTCTCAAGGCTTTTTCACTTCTTTCATTCTGGGCATATAGGAAGGCCTCTGATTTTTGTACATTTATTTTGTATCCTGCCACCCTGCTGAACTTCTCAATTAGTTCCAGAAGCTTCCTGGTGGAGTTTTTGGGATCACTCAGATATAAGATCATGTCATCTGCAAATAGGGATAGCTTGTCTTCTTCCTTGCCGATTTGAATCCCTCTTATGTCCCTTTCTTGTCTTATGGCTTCAGCTAAGACTTCAAGTACAATATTGAATAGAAGTGGTGAGAGTGGACAGCCTTGTCTAGTTCCTGATCGAAGTGGGAATGCTTCCAATTGTTCCCCATTGAGCATAATCCTTGCTGTGGGCTTGTTGTATACAGCTTTTATTATATTGATAAAGGTTCCTTCCATTCCTACTGTCTCTAGCGTTTTGATCATAAAAGGCTGTTGGCTCTTGTCAAAAACTTTTTCTGCATCTATCGAGAGTATCATGTGGTCTTGGACTTTGGACTGGTTTACATGATGAATTACATTTATTGATTTGCGTATGTTGAACCAACCTTGTGTGCCGGGGATGAAGTCTACTTGGTCCCCGTGAATGATCTTTTTAATATGTTTTTGAATCTGATTTGCTAAGACTTTGTTGAGAATCTTTGCGTCTGTGTTCATCAGAGAGATCGGCCTATAGTTTTCTTTTTTAAGTGAATCTTTATTAGGTTTTGGGATTAAAACGATATTCGCTTCATAGGAGGAATTTGGTAGTGTTCCTTCCTTTGCTATTTGATGGAACAGTTTAAGGAGTATTGGTGTTATTAACTCCTTAAATGTCTGGTAGAACTCTGTGCTGAATCCATCTGGTCCAGGACATTTTTTGGTGGGAAGATTCGAGATTACTTCCTCAATTTCCTCATATGTTATAGGACTATTTAAGTAATTCACAACTTCCTGATTCAATTTAGGTAAATTGTGTTTACTTAGAAATTCATCCATCTCTTTTGTGTTGTCAAACTTCACAGAGTATAAGTTTTTGAAATATGATGTTATAATTCTCTGGATTTCTTGGGTATCAGTAGTGATAACTCCATGTTCATTTCTGATTTCGTTAATTTGGGTTTTCTCTCTCTTGCTTTTGGTTAATTTAGCTAGGGGTGTATCAATCTTATTGATTTTTTCAAAGAACCAGCTTTTTGACTGGTTGATTTTTTCTATCATTTTCTTAATCTCGATTTCAGATATTTCTCCCCTTATTTTGCTAATCTCCTCTCTTCTACTACTTTTGGGATCAGATTGCTCTAGTTTCTCTAAAGCTTTAAGCTGCATTGTTGAGTTGTTTATTTCTGATGTTTCCATTTTTTTGATGTAGGCATTAAGAGCTATGAACTTACCTCTTAGAACATCTTTCATTGTGTCCCAGAGATTTTGGTAAGTTGTATTTTCATTATCATTCACTTTCAGGAAATCTTGAATTTCCTTTTTAATTTCTTCCTGAATCCAGTTCTCATTCAGCATCATATTGTTAAGTTTCCAGGAGTTAGTGTATTTTCTCTTGTTTGTTGTGTTGTGGATGTCCAGCTTTAGGCCATGATGGTCTGACGGGGCACAGGTTAGAATTTCAACTTTTTTGTACATGTGTAGATTCGTTTTGTGGCCCAGTATGTGATCTATTTTGGAGAAAGTTGCATGTGCTGCTGAGAAAAATGTATATTCTTTCGTGCGTGGGTGAAAAGTTCGATAGAGATCTGTAAGGTCCATTTCTTTAAGGGTTTAATTAAGATCCAAAGTGTCTCTGTTAAGCTTTTGACCTGTTGATCTATCCCATGTTGAGAGGGTGGTGTTGAAGTCCCCAAGAATTATCGTTTGGGGGTTGATTTCTTGCTTTAGACGCTGTAGGGTTTTCTTAATGAATGTGGAGGGACCCATATTGGGTGCATATATGTTCAGTATTGTGAAGTCTTCCTGGTGAATTGTACCTGTGACTAAAATGTAGTATCCATCCGTGTCTCTTATAATTTTCTTTGGTTTGAAGTCCACTTTGTCTGATATCATAATGGCTACCCCTGCCTGTTTTCTGCTTCCATTAGCTCGTAGAATTATTGACCAGCCTTTCATTTTTAGGGCATGTCTATCGTTTGTGGTGAGATGGGTTTCCTGCAGGCAGCAGATTGATGGACTGTGATTTTTAATCTAAATTTGTAATCTGTGTCTCTTGATCGGTGAATTAATTCCATTAACATTTAGTGTTATAATGGTGAAACTATTTTTGATTCCAGACATTTATTATGTTTAGTAGTTTTTATAAGTATATTGCTTTGCTTTTAATGGTGTTATACTTGCCTTCTGCTCTCCTGGATATGCCTGTTTTTTTCTTCATGCTTGATTATCATTTCTAGCATTTTTTGAAAGCCTGGTTTGGTGGACATGTATCCCTTCACGTTGTCTTTGTGCTGGAAGATTTTTCTTTCTCCCTCGATCATGACTGATAGTTTTGCAGGGTAAATCAGCCTAGGTTGACATTTTTGCTCATTCAATACTTGAAGTATGTCTCTCCAAGCTCTTCTTGCTTTTAGTGTTTCCATTGAGAAGTCATTTGTTATTTTAATAGGTTTACCTTTAAAAATGACTTGTTTTTTCTCCCTTGAAGCTCTCAGCACCATTTCTTTATCTTGAATGTGGAGTGTTTTGACTATTATTTGCCATGGTGAGCTTCTGTTTTGGTCATATCTGTTTGGGGTGCGGAATGCCTTTTGTGTATGGATGGGCCTCTCTTTTTTTAGATGAGGAAAGTTTTCCTTGATGATCGTTTGAAAAATTTCCTCACGGGTGGTATTTTGAGATTCTTGCTCTGGTATTCCATGAATACGCATGTTGGGCTTCTTCAGGGTGTCCCATATCTCCTGGATATTTCTCTCAAGCATCTTTTTGGCTTTAACAATCTCTTCCATTGAGCTGGTTAATACTCCCCCTTTATCTTCAAGATCTGAAATTCTGTTTTCTGCTTCGTTAGTTCTGCTGATAAGACTCTCTGTGGAGTTCTGGGTTGAAGATAACTTGTCTTTTAGCTCAGTTTTAAACTCTGCTTGAGTCTGCTTTAACTTCTCTATGCCAGTTTTTGATTCTTGCACTGTTTTTCTCAACTCCTCCAAGTGTGTGTTGTGTTCCTCCTCAAAGTGATTGATGCGGTTATTTAATTCCTCCTGGATTTCCTCTTTTATAGTATTGAACATGGTAATGATCATATTTTGAAAGTCGTTATTTTGGGCCAGGCTTTCTTGGCTATTTTCCATGGGTTTGTTCTAGTTGGAGTCTATCATTTTGGGATTAATTCCTTTAGTGGGAGATTTGTTTTCTTGGGTGTTGTTTCTCATGGATTTGTACTTTGACTTGGGCATTGTCCTTTTAACTCTTAAGACCTTTCAATTTCTGTGCTTTTTTCACTGAACTGAATTATTTGGCCTGAGGTTTGGAGGTTTGTGGTTGGGGGGTGTTGGGGGAGCTTACGTAGGTCACCGTGAGTCCTGGCTGGACTTCGTGCGTCCCTGGTGAGTGGGGAAAGGGAGGAGGTGGCGGTGGCGGGGCGCTCTTTAAGCTGGGGAACTGGGGTGTGGCCCAGGGGGTTCTCCACAGCCTGGCGCAGCGCTGGCTCTGGCTCACTGGTGGGAGGAGCTGGGTCCTGGGATTTGGGGTTAGGCGGAGGTGTGGAGAAGGAGCTTACCTAGGTCACTGTGAGTCCCAGCTGTACTGTGTGCGTCCCAGGCAGGTGGGGAAAGGATAGTTAATGCCAAATTTTCACCCAAGATTAACTATCACAGTGTATATATGTGCCCAATTCCCTCAACTCCTAGTGTAAATATAGACTTCTACCAAAATGGTTTAAGAAGAGTAATGGGACAATTGTAAGTCAAAATACCTCTCCCCCTTTTCCTAAACCTTGGGATCATGAATTTATTGGCAATTTATTTGCAATTATTATGCAGAGTAACTGTGACACACCCTTAGTAGTTGCTACCCTGCATGATTTGAATATTGTGTTTTGGTTACATGTTATAGAATGTTAGGTCTTGGAATCCCAAGGGCACAAGTATGTTCTTATTTTAATAATGGAGGTTAAAATAAGACTTATTTGTTAATTATTTGTTAACTTCCAGAGTTAACTAAGGATGGGAATAAATAGCTAGAATGCAAAATTGCTGGTTTATTGACATGCTAAATCCCTATTTCTAAAACTCAAGCTGTGCATGAACCGCAGACCTTGCAGGAGGCACATTGCCCACACTGGGCCTGCAAGAAGGTGTTCAGAGGACCTAAGACAAAAGTGGTGTACGTCTTTGTACTGCTCTATTCATTATAAGAACTGCATTTTCCCACCACTGTGAATTACTTTTTTAATCAAACATAATCTAATAGAAAGAAGTGAAAGGACATCATGACAAAAGATTGTATTCATAAGAGCAACAAAATTATAGAACATTGGTACTAGGGCTCCAGACTAATGCACAAATCTTCTATGTGCAGAGTTACTAAATGCTGAATAATATTTACAAAGGCCTGAGCAAAAACAAAATTGTCATCATGTGCTTGATGAAAAACACTTAATAATTTTCACGAGGTAACGTCTCTTAAAAATGGTTTATGAAATAGTTGCAATCTCAATCCAAATCCATAGTAATTATCATGAACTTGACAAGCTATTTCTAAGTTTTCATAGGGGAAAAAGAGCATTTAAGAATGTTTAGAATAATTTGCAAATTGCATTCAATGAAAGTGAACCTGACTTACTAACTTTCAGAGAATAGTCTTGGTGTAATAAACTCCTTCTTCATTACAGTCCTATTTAGAGGCATGAATATGAAAATCAATTCTAGGTTTATTAAAATAAAAATAAATGAAGCAAATCTAACCCTACCCCTAAACCAAAAGCAGAGATTAAAAATCAGTAAATACAAAGCAGGAGAACTTTTACACCATTGGAGTATAGAAAGTTGTTTACAAATTATATTTGACATACAGTTGCAGTAAAAGGATGTACACTATGAAATGTGCATCAAAACTAATAATTTATCTAGATAGCTGCAATCAGCAAAAATAATCCTAACAGATGAGTGTTGGAAAGAGCAAATTTCTGTGACATAAAATATAGTGTAGAATGTAGAAAAATTCCTATAAATGCCTTTGAAGGAACGATCTAGTCTAAACATTCAATGAGAGAGGATACTAAAAGACAGTTAAAATAGAGATAATGAAACTAGATAAGGCTATTAACTGACAGGGACACAAGTCATGGTGTGTAGTTCAAGAAGCTAGGGTGGGGGAAGAAAAGAAGAGGGTACATTGTTGTATTACGTACTCAGCTCTCCAACAATTCTATTTTCTCAAGGAACAAAATACCTGGGAGCAACAGCTTGTAGGTGGGAAGGGAACCACTGACTCTCTTCTGTTCAACCATTGCCAGCTTACCCTCCCTTGGGAAGCAGCTTCAGAGGTGGCAGATCCAGGGACCACGGTAGTGATAGAAGACACACAACACCGGAGACTGAAGGCAGGGCAGGGGGAGAGCAGTGACTGGCCAGGCAGGGCAGCCTGGACAATGTATGGGATCACAGGAAGGATCAAGGACCAGGGAGCGTCCTCTAAGCAGGAGTCAGAATGCCAGGACCTCCAGCCGAAGAAAGGCAGGAAATTCCAGAATGGCGTTTTATGCTTTTAATCTTGGTACACAGAAGACTGGGGCAGAAGGAAGATTGGTGTGAGAACTGTCCAGACTAA
This sequence comes from Typhlomys cinereus, assembly GCA_023101885.1. Taxonomy (NCBI): domain Eukaryota; kingdom Metazoa; phylum Chordata; class Mammalia; order Rodentia; family Platacanthomyidae; genus Typhlomys; species Typhlomys cinereus. Next base: position 1,865,542 of record JALPQD010000377.1, on the reverse strand, counting down.
AGAAATACCTAGTGGGGTGTGTGCGTGTGTGCGTGCGTGCGTGCGTGTGTGTGTGTGTGTGTGTGTGTGTACATGTGCGTGCGTGTGTATGTGTAACAAAGAAGGGCAGTGGAGGCAGACCGTGCTCTCTAAGGAACCACTACTTTCTATCCGTGTCTACTGGGACTATCTTTCCTCCTGTCAGGGTTGCTGGCATGTAGGACATTTTTTTCATTATGTGCTTCACAACATGCATGTATGTTTTCAATTCAATTTTTTGTTTAATCCATTTTAAGATTAAGTTATAAACACAGGGCGAAGTATCTACATCATTTAAAGCTATAACTGACAGCTTCTTTCTACTCATTCTTCTCCTCCCCCTCCTCCTGATGGGATTGGTCTTCCTTTGTTCCTTCCTTCTCTCTCTCTCCTTCTTTCCATGGGGCGATCTCCGACTTCTGCTGCTTGCCAAGGACAAGAAGAGTGTATATGGTTGTAGTTTTGATTCCAGGATGAAAAATAAAGTCATTTCTGTGGTACCCCTGGTCCTGCTACTGCTGTGTCTCTTGGATTAGGTCGCATGTTAGGTCACATGTTGTGACACTGAAGGGGCATGTTGTTCTCATGTGATCAGCCTACATGTGTACCCTCCTCAGCACCTTACTGGGGGCAGTGCTCAGCGTAGACTTGGATCTCTAAAGGGTGCTTTGACCACTGTGACAAGCGCCTCACTTATGGGGGTTTATTCAGCTCCTGAGAAGCCAATGTTTTAGAACAAGACTTGTTGAGAACACTGTGGTTTATTCACTGATATACTCTTTCTCAACATCTGAAAACATCTTCATTTATTGGAGAAGTAAACTGATGAAACAAAGAAACTTCACAAGGGAATAATAAGAGGAACTGCTTCTCCAAGCTAAACAGGACAGACATGGACTCAAATTCCTCTGCTGCTACCTTCCAAAGTGGAACACTGGGTCCGGATTTCAATATGAACTGCTTTTCATCTTTAGAGTCAAGTTAAGCAATTCAAAGCCGATTTAATGCAAATCTTCCCAAATTGCTAGGCCATGCTTTTGCTGAAGTGGAAAGATTTATGACAGAATTAGACATTTTCAGTTACCTGGAAACATCTCCTAGCTAAAAAAAAAAAAAAAAAAAAAAGTAAGGAACAGAAATTAGATTTGAGATTTGACCTTTGATCTGAATTTTCCATCACTAAGATGATATGTATTTCTTGGTTACATAATACATCCTACTGAGATACAATTATTGTTATATCTGTTTTAAATATTATACCTTCAAAAGTCTTCCTTCATTATCATCTTCTTCCTTCCTTCCCTGCCTTCATCTGTCTCTTCCTCCTTTCCATAAAACTGATGTCTCAGTGGGTTATAGGTGATGTAATAATATGTGATAGGCAATTTTCACAAAACTGAAACTTTCATTTCTTCTGAGGAACACAGAAACGGTCAGAGCTGAAAGAAATAAGGAGGTTGGTGAATGAGAAAGGTCAGGACCACCATTCTCCCTAAGGACTTGGGTCTTTAGCTGGTGAATGCTAGAAATTACCATAGAGGCATGGTGGCATGAGGCATTTTAGTTTTTCAAAGATTCCTCTTGCCTAGAGGATGAAGGTTCTATTAGAAGATTAAGCTATATATAGAGAGAAAGTGGGAGAGATATTAGTCAGGATTCCAATAGATAAGTTTCCATTAGCCAAAGCAATTAGATGCCAGAGGGCAAAAGATGATTCATTGAGCACATAGAGAAGGTCTGGCAGATTCCTATAAAGAAGACCACAGATTTCACATCAATAAGAGCTGAAGACCACTTGACTATGAGGACAATAGAGAAGGTGGTGGTGGTGGTGGGAAACACAAGAGTCTGAGTGATAGTTGGGAAGCAGCCTGAGTCACCATGACTGATGTGCATGTGTGTGGTGACTTCAGAGAGCAAAGTGTCAGAAGCACCTGCATTTCCAGCTTGCTGTTTAGATGCATAATGATACTTCTCATTGGGGTTGGAAATACTGTCAGCTACTTCTAAATGCTTTTACTATCACTTCTGGATGGAAAAGATTAGAAAGATTTAGTATTATTTTCTCCATTTCATACATGGGGAAACTGAGATTTAGGGACATTAGCTTACTAAGATCAAACAGATAAAGAAAAGACAAAGACTGGTGGGCTTAAACAATGCTTTCAATCACTTTAACCCCATGGGCATATAAGTGCAGAAAATGCAGTGCAAATATTTTGGTTTGATAAAAAAGAAAAGCACCACAAAATCCCTAAGCTGCAAGGCTGTCTGGGTCTCTTGGGGTTGTGTGCAAGAATGAATAAAGGGAAGGCCTGAGGGTGGGGAGGTCACTCTGGGGCAGCTCCACTGGGTGCAAAAATGACTGAAAAAAACCACTTGCTGCAGCTGGATTCCTCAGGCCCCAGTGGGAGAGTCTGGGACTCAATAATGGAGGCTAGACACCAGGACTTCCTCTGTATTGTGCCAGGGGAACAAAGCATGGTTTTTCTAGACTTTGTGTTTGTTAGTCTAACTGTTTGATTAAGAGTATCCCTCCCCACACACAGACTTAATTGCTCAATGAATAAAGTCAAGTTAATTTAGTAGCTGTCTTCCAGTCTCTTCTCCCCAGGTGAGTCCTCATTATCCCAGTATTTCCACTGTGCACCTACTACACCAGTTATGTTTTTTGTTATTGTTGTTGTTGCATAGAGGGGGACTCACTCGGTGCTTCTCTCGGATACACATCACCTCCCATTGACAGGATTCCACTCTTTTGACCAAACTCCTTTCATTTCCTCTGCTGAATTTTCTTTATTTTTTTAAAAGGAATTCATATGTATTTATTATTTTTCAGTTATATAAGTTATTGAATACTAATCCCTGCTTCCCTTCATCTTCCCCCCTCCCAGTCCCTTCTTTTCCCCTCAAAAGTCCATTCCACTCCCTTCTACCCTCCTAAATGTCTGCTTCTATGGACCCCAGGATTCCTTCTGGCTTATCTACTCTTGTGGGGTTCAGACGTCTCTTCAGCCCCCCACCCACCAATGATAGGGGCGTTTCTCTTCACTCATCCAGGCACATCTAGTCAGATGTGCCTAGTAAACACCTGCTATGCAATCATCCATAGTCCTGTCATAGTTAGGTACAGGTGTTAACTTGACAGTTGAAGGTTTCAACTCTGGACACATTTGTAGAGAATAAGTAGTTGGGTCAAGCCCAGAGCAAACCTGCAGGAGATTGTCTAGTGAATGGGGAAGGCTTAGCCCATGGTGGGTGGGACTAATCCTAGGCAGGTGAATAAAATGGAGTGAACTATATGAGAGTCATCCTACTGTGTAGCTGGCTAGATATGCTGGTCTGGCAAGTAAGGATTGTCCCTCTCTCACTATTATATGGAGATGGTGTGGCCAGTTTCCTCTTGTCCCTGGTATCGGTGTGAGCTCTCCTATCAAGGTGGATGGACAAAGAACTATAATTGTACTATCCTTAGAGAATAAACCCCTTGCTCCCTTGAGCAGTTTTGTCATGATTTTATCAGCTACCATGCAGGTTAACTGCAATAAATCCCTAAGGTTTCCCTGTGTGTTATCTTTTTTCACGAACTTTCTTTTTGACTCACTAAAAATTCCTTGATCAGGGACCAGTGGCTCCCTTGATGATCAGCTCTCCAGAAAGGTTTGGAGAAGGGGAGATAACAAGGCTAGTCTACAGCACTTGGCAGTCTCTGGGGATGCCCTCACTAAAGCTTGGGGCTCCTGGCAATTTACAAGATATTCACCAGAATTCCAGAAATTGTGATGCTTAGCTCTACCCCAGCAATAGCACATGCCTGAGCTGCTCCACAGCATACGCTGGAGTCAGATGTGCCTAGTAAACACCTGCTATGCAATCATCCATGCTGCTCCAAGGGAGATTCCAAGGAACTTGGGTGCAGCGTCCCAGAGCTGGCCATTTTTACAGCTTTACAAATATCTCTTTAGGAGGGTGATTACTGAAATTTTCTTGTGCGATCCTTGATTGTCCCCAGACCTCACTGTCCTGGTGGCTTGTGGCATAAGAAGTGCATGCCTCTATGGGTTTCCAGAATGAAGGCAATGCCACGTGTTGCAGTTCGCCTGCATGGTTGCTGACAAATGACTATTAAATGGCTTAAGGAAACAAGGGGTTTATTTTCTTATTGATAGGCTGGTTACAGTGTATAGTCCAGCTTGAGGAGAGAGCACGCACCAACACCAGGGCTGAGGGAACTGGACACACATCACTACATAATGGCTGAGAGAAGGACGATCCTTACTTGCCAGACCAGCACGTGTAGCCAAGTGTGCACAAGGATGCTGACTCCCTCAACTAACCCTTCATCTTTTTATTCCAAGGCCTAGTCCCACCCACCATAGGCTGGGCCCTCCCCATCAGCTAGACAATGTTCTGCAAGCTTGCTCTGGGCCCAACTCAACCACTAATTCTACAGAAATGTGCCCCAGAACTCAAACCCTCAACTGTCAAGTTGACACCTGTGCCTAACTATGACACCACAGGAGCATTTGTTTTAAAAATGAGCTGTTCTAAATGAACAAGCAATCTGTTTGTGGTCTGTCTGTCTGGGTTCTACAGACAGCTCTACAGAACCAATATCCTCAGCTCCCCAATCCAGCTCAGGAGTTCTCTGTAGAGCCTCCTTCTGTTGGAGCCAATCTTCCCCCACACACATCCCAGCAGGAATGATCAACCCTATACTTGCCTTCATCTGCAGTCATCTACCCAATGAAGGCCCTGGATTCGGACCACTGCCTCCTGTCCTTGCTGTCAGGAAGCACATCCACACTCACTCTGCTGTATCTCACATTCTTTCTCACATATGCCGCCAGCTGCAGCACTGAACCAGAGAGCAGCATGTCCGGGTAAGTTTCCAGATTGTCAGTTCTTAGTCCCTCCCCAGGAGGAGCAAACCTTGCCCACAGGAACCTGAGGACAGTTTCTATCCAAGGGCAACTCATGGAACCAGAATCTGATATCAGATGTGATTGTCAGGAGTTTGGAAGAGTCATAATTGGAGGGTGTCTGTAGCTAAAACTAGGGGTAGATTCTTTCTGTGCACCTGATATGCCAGAAATAGGAAACTGCCCATGTTGTTTATACTCCATTCTCAACTCGTTAATGGGATAGCTTTGTCTCTGAGCAGTGACAACATGTTCATTATTTTATTCTGTTCTGTTTATTAACTGTTATTAACTTTACCACAGTGTGAGAATGTCTTCCTTCCCCATTGTTTCATAAGCTCCTTGGAGTTATTTAAAATTCCAGGTAGAATTAGAGTTTCCACTGGTCAGAATAGACACAACTTGCTCGTGGGATGTGTCTCTGCATTCAAACAGAGAAAAGCCAGAATCTACTGGTCACCTTCCTCATGCAAAGCAACATCTAGGTCATGATTTACCAGTGCAGCAATATTGTGAATTAGACACCATTATCTCCATTTAAGTGAGAGAAAAACCAAGGTTCACAAAATGAGAATGGTAAATGCTTCGGCCAGGTGGGAATCTATAGGAAGGTACCTTGACTTTGGGTCTCTTTCCATCTGTTCTTAACAGAAGATAGTACAGGTGGCTTGGTCAAACACAGAAGCATTTGTAGATTTTCCAAAGTGTGCCTTGTCCTCCAGCCTCTCAGGATATTTGTGTGCTAAACAGCAGATTCCTGAGTTCCTACATGCTGCTCATGCAGCAAGTTAGGGAGCCTCAGGCATCTGTGTTCATAATAAGTAGTTGCCTCAGTTTTACCTGAACATTGTGCTAAAACTACTACTAGCTTAAAGAATTGTGATCAAAATCATGGCCGGGGTTTGCTTAAGTTGATTAACTCTTCAGGAGTTAAGCCAAAGTAGATGCATTGTCCACTTTGAGAAATAATATTTGCTCAAAATTCAATTGAATACAATTTCAAAAATCCAATGAGAAACAACTAGTGCAGTCTCACATTCTCGGCAATAAAATTTGATTTAAAAATCAAAGAAGAAGAGTACTTGCTATTTTCTTGTGGATCCCACAAGTGAGATGGTGGTGGGGTGGCCCCTGGAACCCAGAGTTCCTTTAACTATGACCACAGTGGGAGAGCTAGTTGTTAAGGGATGTTGCTTTTTCAAAGATTTTTGCCCATCTACATTTGTGGATTGAGACACACTCCATAATTTATCAGATGTGGGGGCTACCTGTGAAACCCAGTATTCCTGAGATCAAGAGGTTAAATCTGATATCAGTGGAGTCACAGTCCAAAGGATGCTGTATAAAGAGCAGGTTGAGCAGCTCCACTTCTAAAGACATCTGTGAATTTTTCAGAAGACTCTCTGCTCTCACCCTGAATGCTAGATTAAAAAAGGAAAAGGGAGTCTCAGGAAAGCCCAGCGATGTGTAAGGCACCACATGGAGGCCCATGAATAAAGAGAAACTAACACTAGAGAGAGTTAAGGGCCTAGTGGGAGAGTATTAAAATAGAAGATGCTTAGAGACAAGAATGGCTATGGTTGAAGAAAGGGTCACAGAGAGGTGAAAACTAAGAGCTGGCAGCCAGAAAGAGTAGGTAGGGAGAGAGAGGCAAGTGGGCATTCACACAGGGAGAGAGAGAGAGAGAGAGAGAGAGAGAGAGAGAGAGAGAGAGAGAGAGAGAGAGAGAGAGATACAGTGAGGCAGTGAGAGACAGACAAGAGACAGAGAGAGGAGCAGAAAGAGGAGCTTTAAGTGGGACTTTTATTGTCTCAGACATTGGTAAAAAAGACTTCCTATGTAAGAATTGTCATGTACTAGGGGGCAGTGAGGGTAGAGAGAAGGTTTTGTCTTGGGACTCCATATTCAGTTTTCATTGCCTTCACTTAGCAGCCGTAAAACCTGTTTCTGGTGTGTCTCGACCTACAGTGAACAGTGGTGGACTCATTTGCATGGCACAGAGAGAAGCATCCTGGAACGTAACTGAAAGAAAGAGATTTTATACACAGCTGGCCATTGGCTACCTCAGGAGGGCCAGGGTAGATGGATGTAAAAGTGCCCTGATCACAATTCCTGGATGGTGCTATGGTTCGCATACATTGTTGCTGATAAACTAACAACTAAAGGGCTTATAGGGGAATGGGGGGTTATTTTCTCTTAAAATAGACTTGTTATGGTTCTTTTTTTTTTTAATGATTTTTATTATTCTTAATTCAGCTTGTCAGAATACCAATACCAAGGGCCAAGAGAACTGGCTGCCCCAAATCTACAGGACTGCTGAGAGAGGGACAATCTCTACTTGCCAGACCAACATGTCTGGCTAAGGACATTGTCATAATTAAGCACAGGTGTCAACTTGACTGTTGAGGGTTTGAGCTCTGAGCACAGTTGATGGCTGCGTTAAGCCCAGAGCAAACCTGAAGGAGATTGTCTAGTTAATGGGGAAGACCCAGCCCATGGTGGGTGGGATTAGGCCCTGGATAAATCACAGAGAGCTGGTTGAGGGAGTTGGCATCCTTCTGTCGACTTGGCCAGACATGCTGGTCTGGCAAGTAAGGACTGTCCGTCTCTCAGCCGTTATGTGGTGATGGTGTGGCCAGTTCCCTTGGCCCTGGTATTGGTGTGTGCTCTCCTGTTAAGCTGGACTGAGAACTATAACCAGTAATCATAAGAGAGAATAAACCCTTATTCCCTTAAGTGGTTTGATGGTCATTTATCAGCAACCATGCAGGTGAACTGCAACAGATGCCAACTTCTTTAACCAACTCCCTTTATCTTCTTCACCTGCCCAGGGACTAGGCCCACTCACCATAGGCTCAGCCTTCCCCACCGACTACACAGTGGGGCTTAACTCAACTACAGGTTCTTTACAAATGTGCCCAGAGCTCAAACCTCAACTGTCAAGCTGACACCTCTATCGAAATGAGAGGTGGAGTCAGAGGTCATTTGAGGAAGTTCAGGCTCTCTCTGTAGCTTCCACTAGGGCTGTGGCTGTGGCAGAGGCACTTCAGAGACAAGTCTGGAGCCTTTAGGTCTGAGTGTATCCAGCCTCACTCCCTCTGGTCTCCTGCTGCAGCCTCTGCAATTCTGGGAGGGAGAGGCTCAGATTCTTCCTACACAGTCTCTCACCCAGGAGTGGCAGGAATAGGTCAGGTGAGGCAAATCAATAGAGGAGGACTCCTTTTAGCAATTAAGAAACAACCTTGCAACTGAACTTTATCTAGTATGAGCAGCTCCCTTTCAGGACAAGAGCAAAGATGCCTGCTCAGCTCATGTTCTTACTGTAAAAGGAAGGCCATTATTAGGAGACCAGCAAAGTAGAATAAGTTTCCATCAGGGATTTTTCACGAGCTTGGTCCAGAATTTCCCAGACAGGAAAACTCACCTCTAGTCAAACTGCTAATCAAGAGTGCTGTCACTTGATATCACACAGCTGCGACTCAGACCCTGTGACTTGAGCCTCTACCCAGAATCAACACTGTTCTTATTTACATGGTGGAGAGTGCAGAACGAAAAATTCTGTGCACAGTAGCTCACACTAAACTCCCAGGACTTGTGCACCAGCCAGTCTCGTTTACCTTCATGTATTATGAGAATTATGTCAGAAAGCAGCACAGTAAACAATCCACCTTATCCTAATGAGTTCTGCAAAACAGAGGCCCCATAGCCCACTGCCTTACACCGCAGGAAGAGCTCTTGCTACAGGCCAGCATCTTCTCTCTTACAATGTTTACTGTATAGATAGATTGCTTTCTTTCTACTGTGGTTTCAATGGTGAACTCACCAACTGCCAATTCCTTATCTGTTGTAGTGCTCATGGGCCCTGGGGCAAGTCCTGGTTTTTCCATCCTATTCATGATAGGAAGAAGGCCTGGCACATGATTTCTGTTTCTGAAAAATACTCACTTTCTTCTTCCCTGTGACAAACTGGAGTGGGATGCTCTGAAAAGTGGTTCCTGCAAATTGACCACCTGCAGAGAGAGCGCTGTTGATTGGAGTTATGACATGAAAGAGTATACAGGTCATGCACACACAACACAGTCTACGCTGATATACTCTGGTGTAAAGCACATGTGGCACCTTCATCAGAACCACATGCAGACAAGTAGTGCCCCTTTCCCGTTTTCCCCTGTGCCACTCAAATCTATCTTTAATGTCAGACACTTTTCCAGGTCAGCATATTCTCTTGAGTGTGTTCAGCTTCTCACCTCCTCCCACGCTGTCCTCGGGAGACTCTTGGTTTATGTATCTTTCTGACCTATCCTGAGTGGCCCATCTGGAGCCTTGCTTTTCAGGGCATCATACAAGGTCAGAACTGTTCCCGATACCTCATTTCCTCTGCGATTGTACTCAGAAGGATTCTGTCCATCTGGATGTTCTTCACCAATACTTCTTTTTCCCACTTTTTAAAAATATTTTCTTGTTTCATACATGAATATAGTGAATCTTGATATTTTGATATATTGATATCCCAAACCCCATCCCCTCGTTTTCCCATTAGAACCTTTCTTCTATTCTTCCAGATCCCTCCTCTTTTCAAGTCTGTACATATGTGGCCCATTGAGTTTCATCTGGTTTGCTTTTGATGACATGCTTGAGTGGTCGCTGGAGTATGAATCATATATTGGTGGGTCTACCATTGAGGAAAGTGCTTCCATTTCCTCATTAGCATTAGCCCTCAGCAGTCTCTCTAGGAGGTATGCATCTTCTCCCTTCCATGGTGAAATGTTGATAGGACAATTACCACTCAGGTCTTGTGAAAATATACATAGCTGCATTGAAATCATGGATACCACAGCTCTATTATGTTCAGGAGATAATGTCTGGCCACACCTGTGTCCCATTTCACTGCTCACTTTTACTTGACGTTCCCTGATGTTTAGATGATACCTGCCTTTTGATGTCTCTTGGATCTCAAGTGGACCGGATCCCAGCCCTTGCTATGCACTACTTTCTCGTAGTCTTCCCCAACTCACTCATAGCAAGTCGTCCATCCCATATCTCCATTCTGGAAGTCATCTTTGACTCCTCATTCCTTCTTACAGTGCCTTAATCTGCTCATCTCTAAGCCCCTCCCCTCCATTTCTCTCTTTCGTTTGATAGGAGGATACAAACCACTGTGAACATCACTTGTCTTGATCTCTACAGTAACTCTTATGCTGACTTTCTTGCTTCTAAGGAGAAAGGATTGTGCCTTCCCACGTGTCCCTCAGAATGTCACGGCGAATAGTTCAAAAGTCTAAAGTAGTTTTAAAAAGTCTAAAGCCGTAAGTCATGACTAGTTCAACATTATGAATTCACCAGCGACTTGGAACCACATGGTGTGGTCCCTGCCAACCTCTGCCCCTGGTTCTGTTCCACAATTCTGCTCATCTCCTGCTCCTGGGAGGAGTCTTCCGAGGGAGCTCCAACTGCTACCATTGTTCTCTGTTAGCTGCTTCACAATCTTAATCTGTCATTGTTCCATTGTTTTTTTAAATTAATTAATTAATTTATTTCTCCCCAATCATACAAGCTCAATAGGTACCCTAGTACCTATTGCATGCTCCCCCCTTTTCCCCTTCCTTTCACCCACCTCCTTCTCCTTCTCCCAGTGCCTCCCCCTTCTCCCCTGCCATCCCCTGGAGCATCCTTTTGTGTGAATGCCTTTTGTGTGAGGTGTAAGGACTCAATGGCATAGTCTAGAGCCTTTTGTGTGAGGTGTAAGGACTCAATGACATAGTCTAGAGCCCTTTCTTGGGCTCCCCTTTAGTATGGGAACACTACTATGACTGTTAATCCCTTGCCTCTAAGGATCCTAGTGCTTGTGATCCATGCTAGACTTTGGGGGGTCATTGCCATGTCAGTCATTATGCAGGTCATGCAAAGTCCGATTATGGTTACTGTGGCCCTAACTTGTGTGGAGTATCTTGCATATCATTGCTCCTCCCCATCTTTAGGCTCTTACAATCTTGGTGCCCCCTCTTCTGTAAGTTTCCATGAGCTTTAGGATGGGGAGATATTTGCCTGGTCTGCTTCCAGGTGATTAATGTAGGATCTTTGGTGTTCTGAATTATGGTTTGTTTTTGTTTTCGGTTTTGCTGTTCTGTTACCGCCCTTGGCTCCATTGTGATTGGTATTCGAGGTCACCTCCTAACCAAAGATAAAAGGCTGTTTAATTAAAGATCTTATTATAAGAGGAGGTTCAAAGGCAAATGGAATAGGAATAAGAGACCTCAGTGGGGAGTGGGATCAGTGTCCCATTTGCAGGATGGTTACCATCTATCTGCCAGACTCTATACCTTACCTGAATGGTGAGATCAAACCTTCTCAGTCGCAAGTGACCAGGAAGGAAAGTGAGAGTGAGCTTCACCAGATGTGTCACTACTTACTTACAATATTTGATGGTGACCTATTTTCTCTACTGAAACATGACCCCTCTCTCCTTATTTCTGGGAGGGTCCCTCCTTGTCCTTTCCTCCTGTTTATAATCTTTGTGATTACTGTAGGTATTACAGAGACTTATCTTTGAATATGTCATTAAGTGGGTTTGGTACTAGAATCCACCTATTAGGGAGGACATATGGTATTTAATTTTTTTGTGTCTGGGATACTTCACTCAATATAATTTTTCCTAATTCCATCCATTTCCCAGCAAATTTCATTAATTCATCTTTTTTGATAGCTGAGTAGTATTCCATTGTATAAATGTACCACATTTTCCTTATCTACTCATCAACTGTTGGACATTTGGGTTGATTCTATGACTTTGCTGTTGTAAATAGTGCTGCTATGAACATGGTTGTGCTAGTGTCATTGTAGTGAATTTTTGTTTTATGGAGGATTATTCCCAGAAGTGGAATTGCAAGGTCATATGATTTCAGTCTTTAACTTTTTAAAAAATTGCCAGACTGGTCGCCAGAGTCATTGTATAAGCCTGCATTCCCACCAGCAATGTAGGAGAATTCCCTTTTCTCCACAACCTCTCCAACATTTGGTGTTGTTTGTATTGTGGACTTTTGCCCTCCTGACCGGGTAAGCACATACATATGAGCTCCACATCCCAGGGAGCAAGCCTGTCATTCCTGCCATATGTCTCCAATACCAGGGAGGAGGCCTCTGTATGTGCTGAAGGAAGAGGTGATGCCTATAGTGTGGAAAGAGCCCTGCCCTCATACGTGAAGCTTTGCCTTCCCTCAGCCTCACAAGGTCCTAATCACCTAACCATCAAAATGCAGGTTGGAGCTGACTGCCCTGCATGTTTCCTTCTAGTTCCGATGTTTGTGTAAGACAAGAGACCTTGATAAGTATCTCTAAGTTTATCACCATCTAAGTGTGGTTTCTTTTGCAGAAACTACCTTAACTGTGGTGGTGGTCAATTCATCTGCCACACCATTGACTTGAAGTAAATGTAAGGAGACATGCCAGCTGATCCATGACATTTAGGAGACATTTGGTTTTTTGGCTTGTTTTCATGGTGATATGACAGGAGAATTCTGGTTCAAAAGTGCTATGAGCTTTTCCAGAAGCATCCATGTCATCGGTTCATCTCCCAATGTTGGAACCGAAGTTCCCTTTGGGCCCCTTACCCAGACCCCGAAGGAGACACGAGAACCACTAGGTTGCTGTAAAGACAAGAGGCAAGATTTATTAAACTGGCGCGCCAGGACCGTCTCCCTGCTCAGGCAAAAGAGAACGGCCCCGACTGGATTTGGGGCAAGGTTTTTATAGGAAAGCAACTGCATTGAGCAAATACATTCTGTAAAAATGGGAAGTTGAGTCGGTTCACAGATGTTCCAGCCGATAACCTCGCCCTGGGCGGTTCCCGGCACGCCCAGGGGGAGAAGTCCAAAGGGCGAGGCATGCAGGCAGGCTCTGGTCAGCACGCCCTCAGTGAGTTGGCGCCGGCGGGAGATTTGAATTTTGCGCCGGCGGGAACTTGGGCTTCACAGAGGGAACCTGGGTTCCACATTCCTCCCTTTTCTTTAGGCACACTCCAATCATGGAGTGTCAGTTACAGTTCTTGTGGTAAATTTCTGGGAGGATTGGAGTCAGTTCCTCAGCAGGGGTGTTCCTTCCAGGTGATTCCAGCAGTAGGGGACGTCTCTTCAGAATTCTAAAGACCTTGAGAGACCCATCCCAGCATTGCTGCTCTAATCCTGCCTCAGGCCAGAGCTGCAGCCTCGAGACCAGGGCTCCCCTGGATCAGGTGAGGCAAGGAGTCAGCAGAATGGAGAACAAAAACAACTCTCTTGGCTTAGTGAATCTGGACCCGTTTACTGTAACTTCTGTGACAGCTTTACTTTTCTCTCAGTATTTGCAAATCTAGCCAGTCTATAATGCTGCACCAGATAGCCAAGAGGCTGAGCCCATATACTCGTAACAGAGACTGCATTTTCTGTAATCCATGGTTTTCTCTTCTAATACCTTTGGTGCGTCTAAAACCAGAGCCACGTGGATGACTTTATAACAGTGCTAAACTATTTTATTCTACTAAGCCTAATCCTTGAATATTCGGGCACTCAGGCATGTAAACAAAGGAATGCCTAAAAAGCATCACTATTAAGCATATAAGGAATCTCAGTAGTTACTTTGTGAGTGCAATGAGCCTGTCATTTTCTTGATCTTAAACATTTTAGTAAAATCAAAAGTTGACAAAAGCCTAGGAAGGAAGTTGAGCACTAGAATTTTGTGCTCCCTTGTCTATTAACATAGAAACAAAGAGGCTTCCCATTTGCACATTAAACCCAAGGTTCTCACGAGATGCTCAACCTGGCACTTTTTGGGCTTCCTTTTGCTGGATATCAGTGGCAAACTCCTTTTCCATCGGAGGGAAGCTATAAGCTTCAGGCCATTACATTGATCTCCACCGGGGTGTTCGACCCCTGGGCCCTGGGGTTCAGGGGGCAATCTTTCCTCCAGTGGAAATTCCCATGTTTGGGACATAGGCCATATGAAAGCTTTCTGTGCTCACAACAGTCTCAAAGCGCCCAGTCTGGTCATATTTGAAGCATCTTTTTACACCTTTCCCCTGTCGGGAGGGGTCCTGGGTTGATCTGCTTGGGGTGCCTGTTTAACTTATCCCCTAAGGCAAATGTCAAGTTCTGATTCCTTTGCTTTCTGGTTCTTTCTGGTTCTTTTCTTTTTTTTTTATACTAAGTCCTAGGTCACCTGTCCTATTTTTAAAGTCCTAGGACAAACAGAAACAAAGGATTCTACCTCCAAGACAGAAATGAAAGCTTCCTGATGGTGCCAACCTCTCCCTTACAGATGATGGAGACCTATTTCCCTCAACAGATGAGAGCCCTGTTTTCCTCCACATGAGAGTTTACTTCCTCCTGACAGATGAGGACTTTGGCTGACATGGAAGCTAAATGAAATTCCTGTCTGTTTCACCTTAGTCTTGAGGGCATTGGGAGGCAAAGCTTTTCTTGAGCTACTAGCTGGTATTTTTGGTACAAATGTTTATAGCCTCTTAACTTTCTAGTTGGATGGTATTATAATTTAAAGATCTTTCTGGGGTAATTTCTTGTCTAAGATGTATACAGAACATGTCCAAGAATACAAGTTGACTCTCTCAGCACTCTACCCGATGTCGCTCATGGTCAGGGGAGCCAGAGTCACACCCAACAACACTAAAAGGGGAGAGTCCACAGTCCACACATGTCTGAAGCTTCTTTCATTTCCTATGTTATTTAAACTGTATGGTCATTGTCTCAGACATGAAGCATTTTCCTTACAGGGCAAACATTTTTAGGAATTTCCTTTCATTGATTAACAAGAGCTAAAGTTACATTGATCCCCACTGTACTACGTAGACCAAGAGCTAGAGTCACATTGATCCCCACCACACGACGCAGACAGACAAAGGTTGGGAATCCCTCCAGGAGAGATCATTCAAGTACCAGTCTGGCCACACTCTTTGCAGAGTCATGGGTGATAACTTAGCCATAGTGGGTTCAGCTATTTCGTGACTTGCGATCGGATTCTAATCCGATCCCACCCTAGACCGTATGTTATCACCATGGAAACGCAGAACTGGCCCAATCGAATCCCGTGGCTTTAAGAGATCTTAGGGATCTCGCCGTGGGACTACAAACTCGAGCACAGAGGTGTTACAGGTTTCCCACCTCAGGCCGACATTCATTCACACATTCATACAGAGGTCAAAACATTCCCTCCCTCATTTTGCAGGTGCCCTTTTCCTCCCCCTCCCGGAGAGACCTGTTCCAAAAGGTGAGTAGAGGTTGGTTTAACAGCTGGCCTTGAGTCTGCTACTCTAAGCTGCAGCTGAGGTGGCATCATCGGGTGGGGCCTCGGTTCCTCCTGTTGGTCTGATGCTGAGCAGAACCCTGCTCTCTGGGAACCCACTTCCCAGGGAGCAGATGAGGGCCCGGTTAGGGCTGCTGTCTTATTTAGTCAAAACAAACAATTAAAATACATTTAAATACATGAAGCTTAATTCTTAATTTCTAATTTTTGAGGCTCAATGCCTTTTCTTTTATGACATTTCCTTTCACCATCATCTCTAATTTTTAGTCTTCTCAGAAACCTAACATTCCACAAACCTTCACAACATTCCATAAACCTTCAGCACATACTTTAACATTTTTTTTAGGTAATCAACTCATAAACCTCCTGCACATCTAACTACCATACATATTTTCTTTCATACTTGATGGTTTTCTGTTGTTTATCCTTTAAAAAATGTCCTTTAAAAGAGGCAATAACAGTAGACCTCATCTTAAAAATCATTATATCCCAATTAAGTTAGCAAGATTGTAACAGAACACAGGAGTACACCAGGAAACAGGAAATTAGCATACATACCAGGAGAATGAAGAAATTCCAATGAATTTCTCAGAAATCAGTTTTCCTTTCTAGTTGCTAGATATGTTGGTATTACATATGGGAAAACAAACTTTTAAAGGAATTACAAAAGTGATGTTATTAGATCCTAGGTAAAAACACAATATCATCTTTTGTGAAGCTTCATAGAAATCAAGATAAAACAAAATATTTTAATCAGTACGTACTCAGGCCTTTTATGTTGTTCTTAAGTGTGCACGTGCATTTAAATTGAGCATGCCAAATAATAAAAAGTCAAAAAAAACCAAGATGTAATTATAAGCATGCAATAATTTGAAATGGCCATAGCTGTGTTATTTTGAAACATAAAACACACCTATTATGGAAAACCCAGATAACTAAGCAAATCAAAACACTTAAAGTAACTCTTAAAATGAGATCATCATAAACGCAGCACAAATAAATGACAGACAGTTCTTCTGGCCCCTCCAGTACAGGGGGGGCAGGGGCTCTCTTAAAACAAACATTTGCCGCCCTAGAAAGTGGGCCATTCATCAGAACAGAGGGTGGTAAACTTCATCCCCCAGGAGGCCGGCTCTTCTGGAAGGCCGGCCACTCTGAGCAGCAGAAAACCTGCCAGTTTCCTTTCCTGATTTCCCTAACGTCCGTCAGATGGTTGATAATCAAGTCAAGGGGCGTTGATTGAGTCTGTCCCATTATATATTGAATTTCTTGAACACAGAAATACCCTAGAAACACAGAGAATGACACAAAGACGAACCCAACAATTATCTGCTGCACCGGGTCCCTACGCGCTCGCTCGAGCGGTTTTTCTCCCGGGGGGAAAGTGAAAGTAAAAGAAGCCGGCAACAGAGGAGCTTGGAGGCCCGCTGCAGTTCGGGCGTGTCCCCCTTCTCCAAAAAGTCTCACCATGAGCCCAGTTGGGAAAATCCCATCCAACTGCGGCTTACTCGACAGGGTTGGGTTCAATTGGGAATATACCGTCCAATTGCCCAAGCCTTATGGGGGAGTTCAGCTGGGAATATACCGTCCAACTGAGCCCAGCTGGGAATATACCATCCAACTGCGGCTTACCCCCTGCTGCCCCCGGGGTCAGACCGTCGTCCTTCTACCCCTGCGAGGTCTCGGGCACGTCTACCCACCTCTCGACGGGTACAGCCCCAATTTCGTCCCACCTAGGTGGCCTGGAAATGAAACTGACACGAGAGACCACAGACACAATGCACAAGACACAGGACAATTCAGGAGCTCCACTTACCTCCAACCCTGGTCGTCGGCTCCTCCGAGTTGGGTCAGGGGCATCCCGGATGAGCCCCCATATGTTGGAACCGAAGTTCCCTTTGGGCCCCTTACCCAGACCCCGAAGGAGACACGAGAACCACTAGGTTGCTGTAAAGACAAGAGGCAAGATTTATTAAACTGGCGCGCCAGGACCGTCTCCCTGCTCAGGCAAAAGAGAACAGCCCCGACTGGATTTGGGGCAAGGTTTTTATAGGAAAGCAACTGCATTGAGCAAATACATTCTGTAAAAATTTCCACTACACACAGGGAAGTTGAGTCCTGTTCACAGATGTTCCAGCCGATAACCTCGCCCTGGGCGGTTCCCAGCACGCCCAGGGGGAGAAGTCCAAAGGGCGAGGCATGCAGGCAGGCTCTGGTCAGCACGCCCGCAGTGAGTTGGCGCCGGCGGGAGATTTGAATTTTGCGCCGGCGAGAACTTGGGCTTCACAGAGGGAACCTGGGTTCCACACCAACACCATCCCTCTAGAACACTAGCTAAGAATACAGACGCCCAAAGGAGGCACCACGTATAACCTGTTCTGTGAACTTCATGCTCTCAGATGTTCCCTGAATGATACCTTTGGGTATAACTTTGCTTTGGGTCCTGGAAACACATTGCTTTTGTCTGAAGATCTGAGTTCGCCTGTGAGTAGAAAGGGAGACAGTTGTAAACCCAAGTAATTTAGACATCAGCAAGAGTCTTAAGACACAGAAAGGAACAAGAGAGATTGCTCAGGGGTTAAGACTCTGCCTTGCAAGCAGAAGGACTTGAATTTGGATCCCTGATCCCACATAAAAAACACCAGGCAGAAATGGCAGAGGCCTATATTCTTCTGTCTCTGTAAGGCAGAGCCTGGGAAATCCCAGAGCAAAGCAAAAAAGAGGTAGAAGCAATCCAATTGCATTCCTGAAGTCATCCTTGAGCCTCCACAGGAGCCCTCTCATACACACACACACACACACACACACACCACCACCACCACCACCACAACCACCACCAGCACCACCATCACCACCACCATAAAATTTCAAAGAGATGGGTTGTCAACTGTCCCATGTGGCATCATGTGGCCTCCAGGCCAGGATGTGGACATGTGGCTGTGATACCTGTCTAGATTTGGTTAGTAGAATGGATCCCCTAAAGCTTACCTCACAGAGAGTAACAAATTGGGACCTTTCTCTTCCATGGGGTAGTTTTAAAGGTTACATAATGTACATACTGTCCAGGCCCATGAACCAGCATGAACCCAAACCTAAAACGCAAGAAACTGAAGTGGGAGCAGTAGGAATTAAAAGTCCAGGCTTTGGGTCAGAGGGGGCCTTGGATGTCCTCTTATCCAAGCCGACTTTATTGTAGCATACATAGTATTTATAGGAAAACAGTCAGGAACAAGGCCAAGTTCAGGAAAACATCAGAGAAGAGCAGGACCAAATTCTTTACAGGATTATGTAAAACGTATACATTCTAGTTAACAAAGAAAAGTCAGGAGCAACATCTACTCGCTGTGGGACCAGGCAGGATGTTTCCAGGTAAGCAAACATGATGCTTTGTTGCTAGAAGGGAATGGACAATGCATGCCTCAAAACAGAGTTACTTGTTCTGTGCATAAGCATATCTCAGATAAGTAGGAAGGAACTGTTGGTGAAGGAACAGCCCAGCTGGTTTCTAAGAGAAACACAAGTGATCTAAGAACAGAGCTGGAGGTGATCTCTACTCCCAAGGGAAGGAGGTAGGCTTGCCATTGTCTTGCAGACAAGAGGCAAACTCAACCCTCAGGGGAGGAGTCCCTAGCAACAGCCGGTTTCAGATGCTAATGTATCATCCAGAGAACAGGCTTTGGGCCTAACAACCCCCACAATGTACACTAGTAGCACATACACAATGCTAGGAATGAATTGCCCACTTAAAAACTATTGTCCCTACATAGTGAATCATGTGACAAGTGGGTCTACAACTGCTCTGCTCTGTGTCATCAGGTCTTGTGATAAGCCTCACTGGCTGATGCTACTTGGTGAAAGCGGGCAGAGACAGGAGTGTTATCTCAAAGACGGGAGAAGAAGACACATAGTGGGGCTGGAGGCAGGCGTCTGGTGAAATATACCTGAAGAAACAGAAGCAATATCAATATCTAGGGTGAAGAAGGACAATGCTAATCTCAGCCACTTCTGGATACATGAGGGTCTCTTAGAGACAGTGATGCAACCTCTTATAAATTGTGTTTAAGAGAGGGTCTCTTAAAAGTCAGCCAATTTATCCAGAATAAATTGGAAAACTTGGATTGGCAAGGTAGATAGGCTAGTAGGTAAGCCAGAAATTGCCAAAACATGCTAATCAGTGAACATGAAGGATTGGCCAACACAGAGTCAAGAGTTGTGGGAGCAAACACACTAGAAGAATTTGCCTTCACATTCCCCAGTTGTGGGATCTTCCAGGACTCTAAGTCCTGGAAGAAGACTCTGGCTTGATTCTCTCTGGATGGTCTGACACTATTTTTCTGGTTTCATTCTTTCATAGGATGATTTTACTCATTTTTGCCTGCAAGAATTTGTTGTCGTTGCTATTTGCTAAGGAATACCAGGGAGAGCTGTTAAGTCAACTTGATTAGTATACTTTTCATTATCGTTTTTTCAATAGCACCTGCATTTGTGAATCCAGATCATGCGACCTTAGCAAATGTGCATCTATGCCTCATAGCTTTATATTCCAATAGTTGATGAGAGCAACTATCTAAGCTTATGGAACTGTTGAGCACAAACACAATGGAATATCACTGCCAGACTTTGGCAGCCTGCCTGCTGGGGAATCACGCCAGGCACACATTCATTTAAATTGAAGTTTAAGATAGACGTTCCTCATGAAGGCTCACATCATTCTCTGAAACCATCATGACGCATCCCCAGCAGACAATCCTCTCATTACTTTATCCTGCAGGGTGAGATTCTTCACTCCTGTATATTAGCTAGAGTATCAGAAGCAGTCTGTCTTGTCCCAGCCTCACCCTAATGCCACAGCATCTGTAAGCAAACAACATGATCGTCACAAGGAAGCAGAATAAATATAAAACGCCTGATCTATAAATCACATGGGACCTGGCAGGGAAGAACATGCCCAATCCAAACTGGAAACATAAATTACCCTCTTGAAGGTGGCATGTATCTATTACTGTCTGCAAGCGTCCAATACTATCAGACATAAATTTATGAAAGTGCATATAGCCATGATGTCACTCGGAAGCCCATGCTAGCATGTAGGCCACCCCTGTGATTTTCCACAGGGACTGAAGGTGGGCATGGCTCAATTATCAGAAATGGGCCTTTGGGTTCTGCCTGTGGTGATGGAATGGGCAACCAATGTGGACAGGAAAGGATTGCCAACACAGATAAGCCTGATTATAGTTTAAGAAAACTGCTGGTGGCAGGAGAATGAAAAATTTGCATCTGTAATCCTGGTATTTGGCAGAAGGCAAGAAAACTGAAAGTTTAAGGCTAGCTTGGGCTTTAAAGTGAGACCCATTTTAAGAAATGAAGATTGGAAGGATGGAAGAAAGAAAGGAAAGAAGTTTCTAACAGAAATAACTAGGTTGATAAAAGTCCGTTGATTATTTCAAAATAGCTAAAAGGAAGAATTTTGCATGCTCCCAATACAAACAACAGATGCCCAAGAAATCAGTCACCCTGGTTTGATCACCACATGCTATTTATAGGTATTTAAATGCCACATTTTACCCCATAAATATACGCATATTACTATGTCTCAATTATAAAGAAAGATGTATTCTAGAAAAAGAATTGCCTACATATACTTACAACATGATCTGCATTCAATCATACGCTCTCTCAGAAAGACATAAATTTGAAAATTCAGGCTACCTATAGATGTTGCAACAGGTTAGGGAAAATAGATGATAAGCTTCAGAGAACTTCGAAGTGGAACAGCTAAAGCAAGATTCAGGGATTAATGCAGGCTGTGAAACTCTTTTGTCTAGGATTCTGGACTGGGGTGGTTTGTCTTTCATGAACCCTTGAGAATCTCCTTCCTGAGGGCATCTGATTCCTGTGCAAGCCTTAGTGAGCTCTGGTTCTGTGTCATAGGGGAGGAAGGTGGCAGAGTAGAGAGCCCGTCCAATAGCGTCTTGGCTTGGTGTTCTCAAGTTTGGAACCTTGGGATTTTCACAAGACAGGTAAAAGAGATAGAGACAGGAATTTTGTTGTGATGAGTAAGTGTTTTGGAAGAAATAAGATTAGTCAAAACGTCTGTGGGCAGAGGAAGGAGAAAGAGAGAGAGATAAAAGAGATAGAGACAGGAATTTTGTTGTGATGAGTAAGTGTCTTGGAAGAAATAAGATGTAGTCAGAAACGTCTGTGGGCAGAGGAAGGAGAGAGAGAGAGAAAAGAAAAGAGAGGGGGTTTGGGAAGAGAGAGAGAAAGGAAGAGGAGAAAGAAGGAAAAGGAAGAAGGAAAAAGAAGAGAGAAAGAAAAGGGTCCCATTTTCTAACTCGAGACCCTGAAAGCAACATGTTTAACACTCCAAGGTTAAATCAGATACCCTTTGAGTCAAACAAATGGGAAGGGGTTCAAATGCCAAAATTAAACTGAAAGTTGTGGATCATGGGCTCTCCTTACTGAGTACTTCCAAGAGTTCATTTTCTTAGGTCAAGACGGGAGGATTTCTATTGCAGGTGCGTTTCTTTTTTGCTGCTGTGAGACAATCTCATTCATGACTTAAGGGAGAAAGGGAGATTTACCTGGCTTACAGTTCCAGATTGGTTATAGTCCATTATGACAATAGTATAGCGGAAGATATAACTGAAGGTAGAAACAACAGGCTGGTTCAGATCTCTATAGCTACCACAAAGGCAGAAAGGACAAGGGCAAACTGTGAGGAAGCAGGGCCACGCTACCAAACCTCTGTGACATGCCTTCATCCAGTAAGTTGCCACCTCCCAAAGGTGTCAGATCCTTCTCAAGCATTAACACTAGCTAAGGATTCAAATACTGATAAACTCTTTGGGGTTTGTGTGTTGGGAGGGTGGGTGGCTTGAATGAATCCAAAGGGCTGTAGCCAAGCCTTGGGTGGGCTTCTTTTATGAAAAGTGCTGAAGAAGTCAGCCAGGGGTCTGGGAAGGCAAAAAGAACAATGCCATGTCAGAGCTCCCCCAGCTGATTTAAATAGAGGAACTATTTAGAGGAAGGAGCAGGGTTATGGGAGGAAACCAAATATGGTTAAGGCAACTGGAGCCAGACAAGGCAGGAGACTATGTGATTATTCTTAAGGTCACATGGACTGGCATAAGAAATAGGGTCATTGCAGCTCAATAAAATGTACATGGTGGAAAAAAGTCACTGGGTCTAGAAGAATACTATTGCACAGTGTGGAGGGATGCAGGCAGAAGGAGGAGACAACTTAGAAAGAAGAAATGACAAACCTGAATGTTAGATTCTGGAATATAAGGAACAGACAGGAGAAGAAAGTTGTAGAAGAGAGAGAGAGATATAGAAAAGACAGCCATTATGTTTTTTTCCCATGAAGCAAGTATAGAGCATGGTGTTCTGAAAATGCCTCCTTTTAGAGCAAGTCACACTTATCTTAAGCTAACAGTCCTCTGTTTACCAATGGTGAAAACTGAGTACGAATGCAATTTTTTTAGAGAACTCAAGCAATGAAGAGTTAGATGCTCTAGGAAGTAATTAAGATGGTAATAATAATTTTAAAAAGTCATGCACTAAAGTTGACCCAGAATTAGAACAACAGTGTGGCGTCAGATGGCGCCACAGTTGGATGTGATTCCAGCCTCATCTATTTAGCTGTCTGCCTGTGAGGCAGCTGGTGGCACATACGGATCCCAGCTCAGGGCCAGCAAAGGAGGAAACTCACAGACAGGATGGAGAGTCATTGTGAGAAGCCCTTACCTTTCTAGGAATATAGATTTGCTTGCTGCTGGGCGATCAAGTTGGAAACTCAAATATGTGTGTTGTGTATATACACATATGCAACACACACACGAATATGTTAAATCATGGAGAAAACTTATTAAAATAAAGACAGTTAGCCAGGATAGAAAGGATCAAAATGAAATGATCAAAGGGTCAATTCATAAAAATATGTGTGTACCTAATAAAAGAACATCAAGATGTATAAGGGGAAATTGGTGGAGCTTTAAGAGCAAGGCCATTTTTAGTCTGTGAGATATCAATTGATCTATTGATCTCTTATGCTAATTATGGGTAAAGCTGGAAAATTAGTCAAGAAGAATACAGAACTCACGTCCCTTGACTTGCCATGCTTTAGCTAGGTAAAATTTCACTTTATCTTTCAATTCTTTCATGTCTTTGTGATATTCAATACACAAATTAGCAACTTGAATAATCATTTCTTTTGCTTCTTTCCATCTATGTATTTTAAAAAGTTGTTTTTTGATAAACTCATAATATGGAAGGCTTATATCTGGTTATATCTTACATCCTTAGAGCTACTTATTTCTTCCTCACTCCAGTCATTCATAGAAAAGAAATTAAATTGAATTTATTACAGTTTGGAAAGATATCTAGCATTAAAGATCATATATAATGTGATGCGGCACATGAACATTATAGGAAAATGTGATCATCTTAGCAAATGAAGAAAATTGAAAACGTACCTCCTGTGAAAATACCCTTCACAATAACAACTCAAAATAGACACAGGAGGTGAAATTTTAACCTGCAAAAACATCAATTCGTTAAAAAGCCAACTACAAAGAACATAAAAGAATTATTTTAAATTCAGAACTATGGTAAGAATACACTTGAATGTTGGGACTGAGATAAAGATGCCAAAGCTCTTGGCAAAAGCCAGGCCTGGAAATGAGCCATGGCCCCTGTCAAGAAAGACTGCAACACATCCCCCATGTTTTTATACTTGGATGTCAACTCAACCAGGACAGTGACAGATATCAACTTGGACATAGCATATCTATGAAACGCTGAGTACAGGGTAAAAGTAACAGGCAGAGATCCAGAATGTTACCTATGAAACAACTATCACTGGTAAAGCTTGTTGGAAAAACAAACTATTGGCTTTTTACAAAATCCAGCAAGTAAATACTCACCGAGGAACAGCTACTGAAAATAGGTAGCAAGTGTAAGTGAGGTAAATGAACTTGAGGTAGCATCACATCCTTCCCATATGCCTCTTTTGTCCTTCTTGCAGTGACAGAAACTCTGTCCTAGGTGATTCAGCCTAATGTACTGGCTCTTTTAATTCAGTGAGGCTAGGCCAAGCTAAGCTGGGTTTGCTGTCAAATGACAGTTCCTTCCTTGGTGTTACAGAAAGGTATTCTGCTGTCTAGGAATGCCACAATGTCAGTCCAGGGAATCTTCTCGGCATGGCTGAGCTGGACATGAACCTCTGGGGAGGTTTCGGTGACAGGCCTTGCCATAGATGCACTTACTTGCTGGGTGCTGGGCTGGGTCATGCCTGAGTGAGTCAAGCAAGGCTTAGCAGGGTTCTACCAGAAGCTACTGGTAGGCACACATTTGCTCTAAGTTTAAGACCAAGGGAAAAACCTGATTATATTCACTTGGCTTCACTTCTAACTACTTGATTTTAATTGACATTAAGCATAGCTGACTTGGGAGATTGTGTGACTCACCATTGGCCAGTTCACTGCACGTAACATGTCTGACTCTGCCTGGGTGACAATAGTATTCTAAGTTACCTTTTAAGGACTTGAGGACTTGAAACCATGGACTCCTTATTTGAACCTGTGCAGGTGTTTGAGGGGTTATGTTGCAACATCATAGCACCAAAGTCACACTCTCAAATTATGCTACTGCTGCTATTCTCTGAACATGAGTTGCATATAGACCAACTGTACATGTGTGGGCCTTTGATGGCTTCATTTCTTTTCCAAGTCTTAAATTACTGCATGTATTTATCTCCAAATGCTCTCCATGTCCCACACTTGGCTACCTTATTAGTCATCAAAGCTTTGGGAAATTTTCTGTTTCTGTGATTGTCATACTTTATGGTGGGTAAGACAGTCCCACCCACAGTTTTGTAGCAATTTCCATTGGCTGAAAGGACAGCTAAATGTTGCACACACACACACTGCAGACTAAAACAAGATTTGCTCTTGGAGCTGTGACAACCTTCTTTCCTCAGGAGGATCAATTGAGGGTGGAATCTCTTTGTAGAAGTGAAGTAAATTGGATGTACTGGTGGGCTTCTGTGAATTGTGGACTCTAGTACCATGTGTTTCCAATGTCAATGACTAAGGTGAATCTGCAGAAATATTATCAATGCAAGGGGCATTTCAACTGAAGCTGTATTTTCACTGTGTTTTTTGTCTGGTAATATTAGGCTGACCATACAGAGTATAGCAATTTACTGCTGCACAAATTCTCTGTGACACCAGCACAGCTGAAGAAACCACAGTGAAAGTTTTTATTGTTCTAATTGTCAAGGTGATTGTGCATCTTTGGGCTTTTGGGACTTTGTTTATAGCTAGGACTTATTACATTATGTCTCATTGTGAAAATAATGGCATATATCAAGTCTGAGATAGTTCATACATTCAGGACACATTTGCCAAAGAGGTTGCATTGCTCAAAGATTACTAGAGAGGAAAATGAGAGCTCTACTTCCTTCCAGGTCCAGGAAAAGCCTTCAGAAAAGATCGTCTGCAGCCCAAACACACTCCTGAGATCATTAGTTACTTTCATCACTTGGGAATTATTCATCAGAAATGTCTATTACAAAGGGGAACATAACAAAATAAAGGAAACATCCATACCAGTGACAAAAATGCTAATGAGCCAAAATTGGTTGCTGTATAAGACAACTACAAAGAACCTAACCAACAATGCTAAACTATCTATGAACCAATCACCTGTGATTGTGAGGCTAGAAGAAGAGCTTGAAAACTACTAAATCAACCACAGCAGGAAAATCACAGCCAGTCAGCTCTTGGTTCACAGGAACATATAGCACTTCCCTACACTCAAGATGTCTGTGGTATCTGTTGACTTTTAAGATGGACATCGTGTGTGTGTGTGGTGTGTGTGTGTGTTCCTTTACTTTGCATAGATATTCCCTTCCTTGAAGAGTCTATGAAAACTGGAGATGACTCCAGTACTTTGTGTCGGGTGTGCAATCTTGAGCACTAGTCTGTAATAAGACTGTGAGCAACCCACCTTCTTCTACCTTGAATTTTGGGTGGATTACTTCCCTTGCTGTTCACCTGGTTAGGACCTGTGCTGATATCCAACACTACTCTCAGAGTGTTCCAGCCTAAGGGTATTTGCTGGGACTAGAATGCCAAGCTTCACAGATTAATCCAGACTCATGATTTCAGATGAGCAACAAACATTTTACTAGGTGAATTACAAAAAGAGGGCATAGAACAGTCCAGATATCTCTGGGATGCATTTGAGTGGAGTTATAACTTTACCTTTGATAAATTTAACATAAAAGTCATAGAAGAGATTAGCTGTTGATTTCATGGATATTTTAAAAGCCTAAGAATGCCTGGAGGTCTCTGAGGACTTGTTGGAAGCATTCCATTGCTTCTCTGTTTCCATGCCTCCGACTGTGAGAGGCTAGGCTTTTTTGTACAGACATTAACCTATGTCAAATATTATAAGCTGGATTTAATATTCTAGCTGTCTTCTTTTAGGATATATGTTTAATGAAAATATTTGCAGAATTGTGTTAAAAAACTACTCTCTTTGTAAATTCTAAAAAATACAGTTTTTCATAAAAACATTATATGTTATATAATAGGTTTGTTATTGCTATGTTAAAATAGATTAATGTATTATATATATTTAATGTACTGCTTAGTTTTCATTGTGAATATGCTACACATTGTTCAATATGTTGAACGATATTTACCAAAACACTTGGGTCCTTTGTAATTCTGTGAGTGTATTAGTGACTCTTTTATTACTGTGACCAAAACGCCTGAGAAACAACTTAAGGGGGCAAAGATTTATTTTGCCTGACAGTTTCCAAATACTTCAGTTTATTATGGGGAAATCAAGATGAGGCAATTCAGAAGGAGCATGCAGCAATGGTAGTTGACATCACAGCAGTCTAGGGAGCAGAGATGGCAGCAGAAACCTGGGGCAGGTAGAATCTTGAAAAGCTTGTCTTTGGTGATCTAATGCTTCTACCAGCTAGATAGACCCTACCAAAGGTTGTTCAGTCTCCCAAAATACTGTCACCAGCTAAGACAAAATTGAAAAAAAAAGGATATGGGTGACATTTCATATTGAAGCTGTCACAATCTATGACCTGGTCCCCAGAACTCATGGCTGTCTTATAATACAAAATGCATTTAGTCTAATTTCATGCCATTATAATTTTAACAGTTCCAATATTGCTCAAAACTCTAAACTGAGAGTCTCTATTGAGACTAAAGACAAACTTTTTGTTTGACCCTCTATAAATCAAAAAGAAAGCGACATCCCTGGGATATGCTATGGTGGAGCATTTCTGTTACAAAAGAGAGGAACAGGATAATAAGAGACATGAAGCTAAAGCAAAACCAAAACCCTGCAGGGCAAACATGAAATCTGCTGTCCCATACCTGGCACCTGAAGCATGTGGTAACATCATCTCTGACTTAGCTCACTTAGGTAGCCCTGTCCTTAGGACTTTGCTGTTCACTGCATGCATCTCCACTTTTCTAACTTGCCTCAGTGCCTATAGATCTCCTCCATGTCCCAATATGTCAGAGTCTATACTGTAACTTTAGTTTACCTATACAACTTCACCATTGGCCATTGGGGACTCTTTGTAGAAACTTCAACCATGTTACATATTGCCTAGGACACATTTTCTCTAGCACATCTGGGTAGAAGCTCCCAGGACCCCATAATCGCTACATTCTGCACGCCTATAAAATCAGCAGGACATGGATGATGCCAAGTTCTACAGCTTGAGCTGTAACCAAGCTTCCTTGGACCATAGCTGCAGGAGCCTCTGAGTGACTAGGCAGGGAAACCTGGGAAAAATACTGACACAAGAGACCTCAGGCATATAGTCCCTAACCATAACAGAGAATGCAAATGGAACTGATCTGGAAGCTCTGACTGACATACTGACCTCCTTCTGAGATGTTTCAAAACCAAGTGTACTAATGACAGCATTACATAGCTGTTATCATTGATACATGTCTATACTATTATCTAAGGATATGGCTATGGTTACATGGATCAGAAGAAGAAACTGAGAAACAAAGCTTAGGACAAATGCTCCAAACCATGCCCACCAAGAAATAAACCAGATAGTCTCACCAGCTTATTTTTTCTCCAAAGGCAATGCCAAATTCTGATGCTGTAACTGGAATTGTCTCTCTGATCCATGTATCTAAACCTAAAAATGTCAAACTATTTATATACTGCTATGTATGATGTTTTACCATATACACAGAGATAGAGCAAACAAAATGAAACAGAGCTCACATTAAAGAGCATGTCTTAAGTTATCTTCGGAATTTGAGGATATCCCAGGTAGGTGGTGTTTTTGTATCACACAGTTCAGCTGGTTGTTTATAAGATATTGAAAAAATCAAGACTGAGCAGTGGAGGATTATGGATGCCAACTGAGAGTGGTGAGATTAGATTTATGTTCTGCCAAATGAAATATGAAATTGAAAAGTTATTTAAGGACATGGAACCTTTGCAGAAGAGAATCACATAGAATAACAAAGTCAATGCTGGATAGAAATTCCAAGGTTTTGCTACAAAAACAAGAAGCAATGAGAAACAAACCATAAATGAAATATGCACATTTCATCACCAAGGGCATACTGATTGCTTTCAGAGTAAATCAAAGTGGCTCATGTAGAAATTGGCTTAAGGAGTTTCTGGCTTATGGGACTGTAGTAAGGATTGCATTCACTGATGCTTTTGTATCCCCTACTCATGCCCTGGTGGGTACAAGCTAAATAATCACAATTTTATTGACCCAAATAACATATATGCATATACATATATCTCTGCAAATCTGTTTTTTTCCAAACGCATTTCTTTTTTTTATAACATTTTTTATTATTATTTCCGCTCATACAAACTTAATAGGTACACTGGTTCCCTCCCTCCCTCTTCC